>CP060314.1:302500-546835 GCA_014826065.1 Anthracocystis panici-leucophaei | reverse complement strand
CCCTAACCCTAACCCTAACCCTAACCCTAACCCTAACCCTAACCCTAACCCTAACCCTAACCCTAACCCTAACCCTAACCCTAACCCTAACCCTAACCCTAACCCTAACCCTAACCCTAACCCTAACCCTAACCCTAACCCTAACCCTAACCCTAACCCTAACCCTAACCTCCACCTCCAACAACTTTACTTTGACATGCCTTTAACTTGCCATATATAGTGGTTCAAGGCATGTCAAAGCTAAGTACCCCAAGATCTGAGATATTCCTCATGCAAATGGGTGTTACTTACACTATTTTTCAGCGTCAATCACCCGATGACATTGCCACAGCCAGCCTGTGTCATTTGTTCAAGTGCACCTTCAGTGGTAGTATATCAAAAGTACCGGTGGGAACAAAGGCTCAGCTATGGACAAACTGTGCACATAGAACACTGCACAGGGACTGTAGGAAGACTGTAGTACATTACTCCTGGCCATTGCTTTCATCACTGGAGATTTACCTTGACATGCCTTTAACTCTATAGATAGCAAAGATAAAGGCATGTCAAACGTAAGTACCTCAAAACCAAACATATCTTCCACGCAAAAGGTAGGACAGTAGTCAGCTAGGACAGGTGCTGCTTTCTATGTGCCTTGCAGACTGATTTGGCCACTGTTGTGGTCAGGTGCCTGCCACCAGCTGGTACATATATAATACTCCAAGTGGGTGATGTGGAATGCAATGTCTGGTGTGTGCTATCCAATTGGAGCAAGAAGGAGAGAAATTGCTGTAGATTGATCCCCATTTGACTGTGGTGGTGCTCCACTGCGGCTATTATTTTGTCTATTGCCAGCCAGGCAGAGTGGAGAAAATTGTGGCTCACCACTGAGACAGCTAAATTGGCTGGCCTCTCGTGTTTGGAATTTGGCAGAGGTGTTTTTGAGTTGTGTTCTCAATGAATTTAGGACCAAGATCCGAGTCTTTGGGGTTTTCATTCACGTAGAGATCGTGAAACAAACACACACACACATTTTTGCAGAGCGGTAAACACGACTTGAAATTTCTGAGAGAGTGAAATCCATCCACCTAGGAGAGCACTTCCTCGAGTCTCCAGTCTGCAATTCTGCTGGCAGGCCTCATCTGCAGGATACTTACTCTCTTGAAGAAAACCACTGAATGCCCACCTCCTCCTCTTTGGTATTGTCAACTGAGGTTGTCCTGTGGTAGTAGCATCGTGAATTCACCAGTACCAGGTCAAGATGTTCGACTCTGACTTTGACTGCAAACTCTGGCAGCTCTATCCAGCTTGGCGGACCAAAGTTAAAGAGAAAGGAAGGAAGGACAGCTATCCGTGTTATCGGTATGAAACTTGCCAGAAAAGTCGACAAAGAAGGCTACTGTGCTGTACCAAGAATGCAGAAGTCAAAGAGCCTTTGGACCAAAGATAGTAGAGAGCCATTGGTGTGCTGGAGAACGATCTTTGAGCCTGTGCTGAAAGTTGGCTTCAAAGTTTAGTCTAGCTGATACCAATATCTTATCGACATGTCTCTTTGCTCAAGCCAGCAACTTGATTGCTTCGTGCTTGTAGTCTGCATTGAGAGTCTCCGATGTGAAATCCAAGCTAACAAGCCCCTGTGCATGCCAGATCCCCAAATGATGTTCAATACCTTCCCTGCTGAGATTGAGGTTCGAGAGTTCCTTCTTCAAACAGTAAGTATCAAAAAGAATCTTCCCTTGCTTGCAGCTAGCTTCTGCTTCCATTGCTTTTCGATGACTAGTGGGCCTGATCTTCTACAGAATGATCTCCTGTGCTCCTTGATCAAATAGTGTGAGGTTGGCTTTGAGATGGATGGGCTGGAAAGTGATAGCATCGAAGAAATCTTCAGGGGGGGTCTTTTGGTATCGTGTTTACTTTTGCTAAGTGGATGGATTTAGCATCGAGTTTCCTTTGCTGGTATTCCTTCCTGAGGGCTGCTTGTCGAAGCTTCTGCTTGAGTAGTGCTGCTGGGGATGTGGCTGGCATGGTGAAGAAGTTGATAAGTATGGATAGTATAGTGTGAGATGGGAGATTGCTTTCAAAGGTATCTTTTGCTGCCAAAGTCCAACACCAAGCAATCTCCCACAAAAAATATTTCCCTGAGCAAGAGTCACCGAAGCAAGATTGCTTGGTATTGCACTTCTCCAGCCAAAATTTCCGGCCAAAATAAAACACGACGACGCAATCTCCCTCCGCTATTCTTGCTCCGGTGTCAACACTTGATACCGATTCTTTGCCTGCGTAACCAATCCAAGGTATGGTCCAGCACTCCCAAGTGGAATGACTTGACAGCTGATGTGCCTACGCACAATACTGAGGTGAGCAAAGCAAGCACCGTAAGCACCAGCCACACCATGTAGCAGCAGTATCTCTTCTTGCTGTGTCAACACAGTGTTGCGGTCTTCCAAGCGGTCAAGGAGATCTGTTGCTGCTGGTACACTTGGCGTACCAAGATGCTGTGTCACTACCGCTGGATTGTTGCGTAACCAGTCAACTGCTTCTTCCAAAAGCGCTTCCACAGTAGGCTCTCCATGTTCACGGTCCAGCAGGATGGCAACACACGGCAACAGTGAGTCTTCCATGTTTGCGTACTCGTTGGACCGCAACAGTCCACGCAACTCCTCTCTCTGACTGAGCAGCTGCAAGCGTATTTCTTCTGGAGCTGCCGCAAGCATGAGCTCCAACACATCTGCCACCAGCGCATCAAGGTTGACTGTCACATGCCTTGCCACTGCCTCCCTGGGAGAGGTGAGCACGGAAGCGCTGCTTGCTGAGGCACTGTTTGCAGTGCGTACACTGTACCTGAAAGGTGTTGGTTCCGCTTTTCAGGTTGCTGTCCTGAACTTCTCCAACCTCTGCTCTAGCGCTGTCACTTTTTGACTCTGCTTCCACCATGCTCCTGCACTGTCTAGCCGTGTTGGCTTGCGTCCTGGGTTCCAGCCAAGTGCATTGTATAGGTCTGTGACTACTTGACGTTGCATCAGCGTAGATAACTTGGAGCAGTTGCCACGCAGCAGACGCTTCTCCTCTACCAATGTAAACAGCGCTTCAGTGTTGTCAAAGAGAGCTTGCCGTGGGAACGTGTGTGACAGCAGCTGCTCATCTCCGGCATTGGTTGTACTGTGCATCCAGATAGCCGCTTTCCTCTGCTGCCGCTTTGGCTTGTGTCATGCTTCTTGCTTGAATAGTGAGCTCCAGGCGTATACCTTGGCCAAGGCGCGGTGGTGCTTGCTTGATGCGTTCCTTCCATGCTTTCAAAGTCTCAATGCGTGACTTGACTATGCTCATCGACATGGGCTGGAACCTTTGCCAGCACCAGCAGCTCCGGCTTTGAGCAAGTGCGTGAACTTGGAGTACGCTTTGAAATGCGAGAGTCCATCCTTGCGGCCTGACCACTTGAGTTCCACACCACCGTAACCCCCGTCCTGCATGCATACCGGCCTTTCTTGCTCTTGGGTGCTAGCGTAGTGACCCTGCCAGTGTGGATGGTGCGGCCAATGTCATACAGCGGTGTTGGCAAAGCTGTTGGATGCTGAACAGCTTCAGTGACGGAAGCCAATGGCTGACACCGTTGCATCCCTTGGTGACGCTTGAGGCCGGCTGCATTCGAGGCTACCTGACCGCAGCTGCATGCCACCAAGCCGCAAGCTGCTGCTGCCTCTTGACTGACATGGTCATTGCCGTGACTCTTACCGAGGTCGTTGAGGATGTTGGACTGCGCATAGGTAAAGGTACAGATGGGTCATTGTACCTAGCTCATCCTTATGTCTCAGATGATCAGGGGCGTGGCCTTGATTCGAGACAGCAGAGTTTTTCAACTTTTTCTGACCGTCCAAATGTAAACAGCCCAGGTTCCACATGCGCTTCAAAATTGTATTGGCCCAATTCACAAGCTTTTCAAAATTCCCGCAAAATTCAAATAGCCCACGTTCCCGCAAGACGCGCCGGGCCATTCCCAGTGTCAGCACGGCATCAATACCTGTCTCAGCTTGCTAGGTCTGTTGCTCACTGTGTGATGCTGGCTCAAAGGTGACATGAGTTTTTACAGCAAAAAAGAAGAGAAAAACTTACATTGCCTTTGAACATTGACTGCAGCTGAACCACTCAGCCAATTGTCATTGTCTTTGTATCACTGCGTTCAGCTTCTCTTTCTCTACGCTACAGTTACACTTGCTGGGTCAGAATCTCATACCCACTGCCTTCCAGCTTGACAAGCCCATAGTAAGGACCACAGCCACCAACTGGAATCATCTGGCAGGAGTACAATTGCCACAACAGATGCAGATGCACTCTATGAATGTCAAACGCACCAGCCACTCCATGCAGAAGAACAATCTCCTCTTCTTTGGTCAGCTCTGCATACTGTGTTCCCACCTTTTCCAAACACGCTTCCACTGCTGGCTGACTGAGGGTACCAAGATGGTCCTGGACTGCTTGTGGATGTTGCTGCAGCCATTCCACAGCCTGCTCTCTTACATCTATGGGATCAGGATTCCCATGCCACTCCTCCAGTAATGTAGTCAGACACTCAAGCATAGGTTCCTGCATGTCTGCATATTCACGGGTCCTTGCCAGCAGAGTCAGGTCTCTCCACTGACTGGGTCTGCACAGTGGTGTCTCCTCTGCCACAGCAACAAAGACCAAAGCCGCAACGTCAATGACCAGTGATTCCAAGCTCACACCCAGTTGCTCGTTCACTACCAGTGTGGCTATGTGTGTACAGAACCACTGTGCACTGAGTTGGCCTCTGCACTGACTGCACCAGAGTCAGAACTGACTGGCTCCTCCTGACAGAGTATATGTGCCAACACAGTGACAGCCCTGGCACTGCAAATGCAGCTGGATGTGCGCGAACAGCTGTCTGCACTTGGCAGCTGTGTTGAAATGCTCAAGCCGCTGTGCTACATCTAGTGTGGCCTGACTGGACTTCCACCATGCAGTCGCACTGTCTAGCCGTGTGGGCTTTCTGCCTGGATGCCAACCCATTGCATTGTAGAGGTCCACCACCATCTGCCGCTGTACCTGAGTAGACCGCTTGCTGTGCTTGCCACGTGCAATCTGCTTCTGCTCCACTAACGTCAGCAGTGCTTCTAGATCTGCAAACACATCTGTGTGCTGCACCGTATGTGTGAGCAGCTGCTGATCTCCCGCTTCCTCTGTGAACAGAAAGTCTGGATCCAGATACCAGCTAGCGTTGGCTACCTTCTGTGCATCTGCCAGCATAGGTGCTGTGACTGTGACCTCCAGACGTAATCCTGTACCCAGACTGTGATCTGCAGCCAGCATGCATTGCTTCCATCCTTGCAGTGTGGTGATGCAGTCTTTCACCGCTTTCACTATCATGGGCTGACCTGCCTGGCCAGCCAGCACGCATAGCACTGGCCTTGAGCAGATGCGTAAACATGGAATACCCTTTGAAATGGGAAAGTCCATCTGCACGCCACTTCCACTGCAGCTCCACACTGCCAAATCCTGCCAACGCGTAGCATGCTTGCATATTGCTTGTATTTACCCTTTTTAGACTTGGGCACAACCAGACTGATCTGATGTGTGTCCACCTTGACACCAATATCAAACACATTGAGTGCACCCATCCGATGCTGGCTCAGCATGGCTGGATCCATGAACCGGTCTATAGGTGTCTTGAAACCGTAGGCTGCCATACGTACACTCTCACAGCCAATCTCCTGCAATGCTTCCACCACAATACCAATGTCCATTCTCAGCTCACCAAAGGTGACTGACAGTGGGTAGTGAGACGGTATCACAACTGACTGCTGCGGTGGTTGCTGCAGACGTGCAATGAACAGAAGCTTGAAGCATGGTTCAAAGTGCAGAACTACCTTGAACTCTGCAAAGTAGACCCAGTCCTTGAACACGTCAAGGTCTTTCAAGTCAGGTGCGCATCCAATTAAAGACAAAATGGCACCAGAAGGATAAATGCGTAGTAAATCAGCTGGAAAAATGGTGACCGCAAAAGAGTCTACGTCTCTGGCCAGCTCCCTGTCCCAGTCACGCACAGGTGACAAGTCAGGTATTCGCCCCAAGGTGGCAGGCTCCGGTACTGCCATATCCATCAGCATTGCTCGACCACTGCTGCTTTCTTCCTCTGTTATGGTGCGCAGCAACACTACGATGCCATCCTCTGGCATCTTGTCAATGTCCTGAGTGCGGTCCGTGTCTGGCTGAAGCAGTGCTGCGTCAGCCTCTGCTGACGCAGGCAGATTGGGCAGCGTGTCTCCATTCTCTGACTCTGTGGCTCCTTCAGTGACTGCTGAGAGTGCTGGAGAGGGAGAGTGGTCAGCTCGCACGTCAGCGCCGATTGGAATTTCCTGAATTTCAGGCACTGCGCCAGGTGACGCGTCTGGCAGGAAATTGTTGTGAAATTCCAAGTCCAGTTCAGGGTCCAGCAGCCTCGGTGACGGTGGCTCTGGCTCTGGCTGGACCGCAACTGGCTGGAGCAGTGCTGGCTGGCTCTGTCCGCTCTGGTATTTTCTGATCCCCTGGTGCCGCTTCAGAGCGGTGACATTCAACACCACCTGACCGCAGCTACAGGCAACCAGACCCACCGCCGCTGCTGCTTCTTGACTGACCTGCTCACCGCTGTGTGCCTTGCGGATGTGATTGGTGATGTTGGTTGCAGCATAGCTGAACTGGCAGACGGGACAGCTGATTTGTGCCATGGTGAGTGAGTGAGTGACGGAGCTGAAGGAGCACCGCACTGGCTGGCCTGAATTTGTAGTAGACCGTCTTCCTGCTTGTATCAGACCGTCTTCCAGTTGTAGTAGACCGTCTTCTGGTTTGAAGTTGACCGTCTTGGAATTTCCTTGAATTTCCTGCAATTTTTGTAGTGGACCGTCTTCCAGCTGAATACAGACGCGTCAAAATTCTGAATTTCTTTTTGAATTCACCGGACCCTCTCTGGCCAGCCCAAGCCTTTGACGTGACTGGAACCCCATTTGACATCTCAGCTATCGTGTTGATGATCTTTGTGCCTTTGCAAGGATTGAATGAAAGGTAGCAGGGTTGACGAAGGCGTAACTCTTAGGAAGACATCATAGATTCAAGAGTTTGGCTGCTAACTTAGGGTGTGGACGCGAATCCTTCCTTGTCACTCGTTCTTCTCGCTCCGTTGTCAAGCGAGGCTCTCATATTAGGCATCTAGCGGGTGTAAGCGACAAGTCGTCACTGTGGGCGGCTAGTTTCGACAGAAGCGCATCTCTACTCAAGACCACGATAGCTGAAAACCTGCCTCGTTTGACATTCACTCGTATTGACTCGCAGCCGAGGATGTGCGTATTGCAGCTCGAGGTCAAGAGTGATGCTCTTACCGACATAAAGACGAACACAGGGAGGTGGGCATTGCACGTGCAAGGAACATAAGTGAGAACAGGCGACCCGTTGTAGACGAAGGACAAACGGTGGATCGAAGGCATTTACGGGCAAGCACTAATGAACAGCGTCTTGCTCATGAAAGAGCTTGTTCCCGAGGACTGCCTATGACTGTTTCTCCTAGTAGAGGATAGGGTCGAAAGTGATGTCGTAGAACGTCCAAGTCTTACCGCCATCGAGCGTCTCACTCGCGGGCTGGACTGCTGAAAGGCTCTTGCTGTTGCCGCAAGACCAGCTCTCTCCGAATGCTGGGTCCGCCTGGTCGAGGAACACCACAACCTTGGTCCATTTGTGCAAGTCATCGGCTCTGAAGCTGATCGACGTCATAGGATACTCACTGGCAGAGAACCTTTCCTGTTCCCCTCGAAAGCGGTGCGAACAAGTAGGAATATAGCAGCGTCAGTAACACGTTGGAGGATACCGAATTCATCGCACAGCGCCGTGACTTACAGTAACACACGTGTTGGGCAGACCGCCCCACCAAGTCTGGAGCGAAGGAGCCAGACTAACTCTGAAATGGACTGGTGGATTGGTTTTGGTCGGTACAACCTCGAAGGCCTTGCCTGAGGTCCAACCAAGTCGATGCGTCTTGTGAATCACCTGAGCGCACGAGATGCCAACGGAATCTTTGACGTAGTTCTCGTTACAGGCATCGCCAACGTACCAGAGCGAGTTTTTGCATTCGGTGCCCTCATGACGCATTGCGATGAAGTGGTGCGCATCGTCCACGTCCGAATGGTACTTTTCTGTCCGAGAATCGGCGAGGCAGCAAGCACAGCGGGTCAGTTCTGGGTTCAAAAGGTCATAGGTCGTGTTCCAAGACTTGCACGTGCGTGTCACTCACGAGTAAGGACGATGTCGGCAGAATGGACGTCCTCAGGTTTGCGGACAAACTGGTTGCCGAAGTCGGAAGCAGAGTAAGCATCAACCTGAATGATGCTGGCCTTGTTGGTCGTCTTGCTGCACTGCGCCATGTCCGCCTGAGCAGTGGCGCCAAGCAGGGCGGCTGCAACGACAAAGGCGGCGGTGAGCTTGAACATCATGTTGTAAGAGCGAGATTCTTTGAAGGAAACAGAGAAAAGAAAGAGTTACGTGTGAGGGAAAGGAGGGATTGATGGGACAAGAGGGGATGATGACGAGACCTTCAAAGGCTGCTCTTATATACCTTTAGATAGAGCAGATCGAGACATTGAGAGAGCCGCAATTCGTCACGGTGCCCTCGTTGTAGCGCTCACCCTAACAAGCCTCCTGGTTACAGCGAGACACTGTGTGGCTTGCTCGGCCCGTGGCCGAAAGAGTGGGTGGGAAGCCGAAACGGTTGTCAGACCCGCTCACTCGCTATCGCTGCCACGGCAAGTGAAACAGCAACTCATCCGCCATATCCCACAGTGGCTCACCGTCCCTGGGCCCCACCGACCCACTTGAAAAGACGCAAATGCGAAAGGCAGTGCTAAGGGTTGTGCGGGCTTCATTGCAGTACGTGGCAAAGATTTGACCGCTCGGTGGACATTGTGGACTTATGTAAAGTACATTGTTAAGAAAGAAAAGATGAAGAAAGATGCATGCATAGGGGCGAAGGTGAACGGTCGCGTTGACACGACCTACTTTTGAGACCCACGCAACGGCAGTTGGAGGGTCTGGGCACGAAATGTGGTGGGAACGCTGTGGCTCGAATCTACTTGATCTCGACGAGCTTGACATCAAAGACGAGGGTCGAGTTGGCGGGGATGCCTGGAATCTTCTGGTTGCCGTAAGCAAGCTTGGGAGGGCAAGTGAGACGACGCTCAGCACCTACCTTCATGCCTTTGACACCTTCGTCCCACCCTTTGATCACTTCGCCCTTGCCGAGTTGGAAGTAGAACGGCTTGCCACTGGTGCACTGGTCGAAGACCTTGCCGTTAGTGAGCTTGCCTACGTAGCGCATGCCAACCTTCTGACCCGGTTTGCAGGGAGGGCCGTTACCTGCGCTCTTTTCCTCGATAACGAGACCGGATGGAAGCTTGGTCGTGGTCATTTTTGAGGTGGGCTTCTCGACCGTCTTCTCGGCGGTCTCGGTCCTGGGCTTGGCGTCCTTGGGGCTCTTGGATTGCTTCTCGGCCTTGGTCTCGGTGACCTTGGTTGGAGTGGAAGTGGCGGAAGCGGTGGTCGCAGCCTCGGCCTTGAGCTTCTTGGCAGCAGTCTCCTTGACCGGCTTCTCAGCAGCGCGCTTCTTGGACTCGGGGACTGGGGCGGCAGCGATGGCCTTCTTGGGTTTCGACGCAGGAGAGTCTACAAGCTCCTCGAAACGGTCGGGGTCCTCCTCCATATCTTCGTCATCGTCGTCCTCGTCCTCGTCAAAGTCTTCGGAGTCGAGACCGTACATGTCGTTGTCGTCGTCGTCTTCGTCATCCGAGTAGAGCTCGCTGTCCGAGGGTTCCTGGTCGAAAAAGTCGGGAGAAGCAACGTAGTTACCTACGAGATCGACGGCAGCATCGCCAGTGATGGAAAAGCCGATGAGCTCCTCCTGGCAAAACTGGAGGTCGACGACGGCATGGTCCTTGTTGCTGCCGTTGAGGCTGCAGAGCGTGTAGACTTTCTCTTCGACCTCTTGCTCGTCTTTGGGATTCTTGGGCTCTTCGTCGTCCTTTTCCTCGTCGTAGTCGTCTTCGAAGCCAGGGACGTGTGTGTAATGGATCTTGACGAGCGTCTTTGTGTTGGACTTGGACTGGTCGGCGTACGAGATGTTGGTGATCTTGAAGTCGCGCGAGACGTCCATCCTGTGGACCTTGCCCGGGACGAGCTTGAGGCCGAAGAAGCCGATGGGAGTAGCAGCCATCTTGATGTTTGTCGATAGGGGATGTTGATGGAATCGATAGTAAGATGATGTTGCTATGAGAGCAAGGGCAATGTTGGTGCCACCTTGAACAAGTGTTTCAAATTCTTCCAGCTGAAAAATTGTCGAACGAGTGGAAATTTTTTTGTGGAAGTTGGAGTGATATTCTCGGATCGCGGACGCCTGGAATCGGGAAGACCACTATCGCCGATTCGACCTATTCCGACTAGAGATCGTTGCGTTGCATGCATGTCTCCGTAAATTGCATCATTGACTAATGGCACTGAAAGATACTGTATCTCTAGTGTCAAACCTTGGCATGAACGTCGGAGCATTGACTACCGAGGCGATGCTGTAGGCGTATTGAGCTTCGGCTAGCAAAGAAGAGCCTGGTGGAGCTGTCGTAATCGAGGCGAGATGAAAACTATCCCAGCGACTGGAGCTGGACTGATGTTGCTTTTGCCAACGCGCAAATATCTCATTCGATTCGTGTCGATGATCCGGAACAGGAGCGAGAAAGAGGAGGGTTCCGCACCGATGCCCGTATATGTGCTGCTGCATCTGCAAACAGAGATCTTCGTCGTTTCGAGGCAGGGCGAAACCGTCAAAGAATTTAGGCGAGCTGCAACGCTGCATTCCCGGTGCTGATCGCACCAAACCCTTGGGATTCAAAGTGTTCGGCGTCCCAGCACGTGAATTCAAACATCAAACAACGCTACTGTACTGACCTCGCTAAAGCTATATTTACTTTTGCGAGCTGCTGTTCTTCAAGGTCAAAGTACTTGGCGGTCTCGTTCCTTGTGTGGGCGGTCGAGGCCAAAAGGTGCTCAGGACTGGAAGCGAGCAGTTGCTGCTGTTGTTGCCGCTGATATGGCAGCCTTGCGAGCGGAATTGGTCGCGCCCAAACAAACGATCGACCATGCCGGCGTTCAATAGCCAAAAAATTTGTCTTACAAAATTTAAGAGTCCGCGACACCTACCTTAGACTCTTTCTTGGCGGCTGACAAGCTACTGTATTCAAGTCCTGGCTAGGTTGTGAAGCAATCTATGCTGCTGTAGACATGCGCACCGTCGACCAGCCTACTCAGCTTCAAGCGCAGAAGGCGAGGAACAGGCGTTGATTCAAGGCTAAATTTGCCCAGCACGGAAAGAGAAGAAAAAGCTCGGCTAAGACGATTTACGATGACACGGGGCGCTAAAAAAGGGCACGCCTACGACACATGTGAATGCGTGTGAGCTGGCGTACAGTATGCTTAGAGCGACCCTGCAGCAAACTTCACCGCAACGCACAGCAGCACCCTGCCTTCTCATATTCGAGACTGAAACTGAGACCCGGTCGATCTGTGCCTGAAACTATGCCGTCGTCCTCTGCCGCCATTTAGTGTGGCATTCCCTTAGAAAAGAACAAGGAAAACTTGCACGGTCCGAATAGACGAGCTACATCATCAGCTTGGGCACAGCATCATCGTGCAACGCCCAAACATTTAGTGCGCCCCCGCCCTCGCTTTCATGCGACGCATTGTGCGCTTCCGTGCTTACTGTTCACCTTACCAGCTTTGACGGGTCTCGCTAGATTTTCAGATCGTCCTTGCACTTCGGATACTGTAAAGTCGATCCTTTCACATCTACGAAATTGACAGGTCCCTCCCTTCGTCCTGGCAAACAAGCGGCTTGTGGCCCAAAAACGAGTCTCGATCGCGGCAGCTCGAGCGTCACATTATGGCGATTCGTTTTCTGGCTTTGATGTCGAGCTTACTTTTGAGTTTGGCCTCGTGTGAGACCTCCTTCTGTCGAGAGCTGAGGGACCTAGCTGGTCGAGTCTTATCTTCACCTTATCATTATTACTGATCCTCTCACTCCCGCCCTTCCCTCCGTTTTGCTCAACGGCAACCATCCTCTCGACCACCACCGCCAACTCTACACACACTCTTCCTTACATTCAACCTTGACATCTGCCGCCAATCTCGCTGCTACTCAGCGGAGAGCAGCTGCCTTTTTCTTCCCTTTGTCTCGTTGCAGCGGTAGAGCATTGCGAAACCTTCAACCATCAGTCAAAACTCTCGTTACCAGAAGCAGAGGAGCCTGTATCTCTCCAGACCCTCATGGGCAACCCAAACATGTCCGCCTCAGCTCCGTATACACGCCCTCACCCATATTCGATCTTCACTCACTCCGTCGGCGCCAATCTCGCTGGCCATTCTCTCCTAGCCAAGCTCCGCGCCATCGCCTCGGCTGGGTTTGACGGTATCGAGTTGTTCCAGGATGATCTCGATGCATTTGCCGCTTCCGACGAGTTCGCTGAAATCCAGCAGCGCGGCGATGCCATCATCCCGTCCCTGCCAGCCCCTAGCCCCTCGACTGTTTCTGGACTCACTCCGCCTGATTCGCCAATGGACCTCCACAGGCGCTTTTCCGAATCTTCGAGTACCAGCGCCTCGTCGTCCACCAGCACCAGTGCAACTTCGTATACCGCTGATACCACACGCAAGCACTTTGCAGTGGCAGACCTCGACGACGACCTGCTCGTACGCAACGACAAGGGCGAGCTCGTCGAGGGGCTTGATGGTCTGCCTATGACATACAACGCGTGGGGTACATGTACAGCAACAGCGTATAGACAGGAACTAGCAGCTGCTTCGTATATCGTCTCTTTCTGCGACACGCTCGGTCTCAACATTTATAGCTTGCAACCTTTACGAGACTTTGAGGGTTGGTCCAGATCCGAAGACCAGCTTCTGTCGTTGCGTCGCGCACGTTCGCGTTTCGAGGTGATGCGCATTCTTGGCGCCGATCTGCTCCTCATTTGCTCTAACAATCAACATGCGCCTGCAACCGTTGGAGACGTCGAGAGGATCGGAAGAGACCTCGCTCAACTCGGCCAATTCGCCGAACACTTTGGACCTGTATTTGCTCGTTGTGGCACCAGCTCCGACGGATCAACAGAGCGCCAAGCCAAACCCATCAGAATCGGCTACGAGGCACTTTCCTGGGGTGCGCATGTCGATGTCTGGGCGCACGCGTGGCAAGCCGTGCAGCATGCGGACAGGGAAAATGTTGGACTCATTCTCGATTCTTTCAACACTCTGGCGAGGGAGTTTGCAGATCCGTGTACAAAGACTGGCATCACTGAATTGCACGCCGACCCGTATGCTGCAGTCATGGAGTCGATCAACAAGCTCAGCGATGTCCCCTCGGACAAGATCTTCTTTCTTCAGATTGGCGATGCACGCAAGATACCAGAACCGTTGAAGCCTTCGCCCAGCCCAGACGAGCCCAGACCGTCAAGGATGATCTGGTCAAGGGGCAACCGGCTGTTTCCCTGCGAGTACGAGCGGGGCGCATTCCTGCCCACCATCGAATTCGTCCGATCCGCTGTCAGGCAGGCCGGCTACAAGGGGCCTTGGAGCATTGAAGTGTTCAACAGCAGTTTGAGCGATCAAGGTGAACAAGTGCCACTCGAGCATGCCACACGCGCAAGGGCAGGTCTCGACCGTCTCGTCGAAAAGGTCTACAAGTGATCCTCAACGTTCTCCGTTGTTCTGATATCGTTCTATCTCGCATATGTAAAGTTTCAGGCGGCGCTGATGCTGTCTGGCAACCGCATACCCCATGTCGCTCTTTTTGCTGCTCCGTTGTTGTCTGTTCTTGTCCCGCTTGTACGCACTTGTTTGGTTTTATCTCTGCAGGTATCTAGGTTACGTCTTTTAATGTTCTCTGGGTTTGGATTCAATAGCACGTTTTGGTTTCTCCAGCTTTCGTTGCGTGTGAAGGTACAGTCTAGCACTGTCTACTTCAGTTGTGGATGATTCTTTGCGGCTTGTACGCGCGCTCCTAAACATTCATAACCCGCGTCCAATCGTGCCCGTCAGCTAGCGTGATTGCTCAGTAGGAGATGCATTCCGTCTCCGACTGCCTTTGTAGAAGCAAGTGTAATTCTCGCCGCTAGTTGACCGATCTCAACCGCAGCATCGACGATCTTGTACCGCACATCATTCTTTGGCGATGTATGCGGGGAAAGCAAGTGCGAGAGGGAAGCGATGAAAGCTCCGGCGAAGCTGTCGCCGCAACCGGTGGTGTTGACCATCTGAACCTCGCCTGCAGGGATCGGATGATGGACTGTCCTATCAGCGTCGATGGCGATGACACCATCACGGCCGACTTTGAGCAAGATGGTGGAGAATAGGCCGGCGGTGACGAGAGATCGCGCTTTGGACAGCATAACGGGGTCGACAATGGAAGAAGCGATCTTTGTGGAAGCCGGGTCGTTCGACGAGACAGGTGGAACCAGACCCAGTTGTCTAGATGCTTCGTAGATATTTTCAAGCTCGACAGCGTTCGGTGTGGCGAAGCTGATGGGTTGTGTAGCTGCGACTTTGGATTTGGCCGCAGCAAAGTGTTGAAGAACGATGGTCGACTTTGCGATACTTGTTGGCTCGAATAGCGTCAGCAATTTTTGCGTCTCCTTGTTCGCATTGTACTCTTGACACGCTCTGAGCAGTTCGCTCGCTTGATCGCTACCGATGTTTCCATCAAACACCACCGCAACTGGGGATTCTTCTTCCAACAAACGAGCCAATCGGTGATCCTCTGAGCCGTCCCATTGGAACAGCGCGGAATGACCAATGTCCGTGTCTGCCACCCCTGAGATCAAGTCACCTCTATCGTCCAACATTAAGGAACATACAGCTGTCCTGCTTTCTGTGTGCTGCACTTCGGGAATGAAAAGGCCATCGGTGCGCATGCCTGCTTGCTGCATGCCTGTCTGTAGCAGCAAGCCAAAGTCATCGTCTCCATGAGGAGAGATGAGTTTGACCGATGATGGCGAAGAGGATGACAGAAGTCGAGTTGCGGTCTCAGCCATGTTTCGTGCTACTCCGCCGAGCGTAACAGATACGCGCCCTGGGTATGTAGTAGCCACGAGTTGTTTGGCACCGGCAGATCGGGTTTGTGAGGTCACGTCGACCGCTGCTGCTCCGAAGAAGAGTATGTCGGCTTTCTCCATTGACGGCTAATGATGGCCAGGATGGAAAGACGAGATGACAAAGCAAACGATGTATATGTTCAGCACAATGTTTGACGCCGCAGCAAGCTTGAAAGGACCGTTGAGATTGCGTGTTTCGTTCTGGTGCGTACTGTATCTACATCGAGAGTGTGATGGGCTTTGGATTTGAAGAGAGGAGCAAGATTTCAACTCACAGTCGATGCGATTCCACCGAGAGCATGGGTATCGTTTGAGCGTTCGATCTCTTGCTCGATCCTGTGCAGCTCGACGGCCACTTGAGCCGCCTTCTTGGCGTTGTTGACCACGAGCGCTCTGTTGCTCTGCTTGCTGTCTGGAATGAGCTCTGCCATCCTTTTGAGGAGCCATGGTGTGACTTCCTTTCCGCACTTGTCAATGCCTTGCTCGATTGACTCGCGTACTGCTTGCTCGACGCGTTGTTGGATCTTGGCACCAACTTGGTTGAATTCTGCTGGAATCGGGTTGGCAAAGACTTGACCGGTTTGGAGTCCGAGTTGAGAGTTAAGAAGAATGGATGTCGCTGCTTGGGCATCGCTTCCCGCATAGGGGACGTAGAGACCAGAACTGGAAGTGTAGAAAGCTGGGAATTCACCCGTCGAGTTGAAAGTTGTGACAGAGACACCGAACGTCTCGAGCACTTCGAGGGTGCGAGGAATGTCGAGGATCGATTTGGGACCGGAGCAAAAGACGGCGACGGGTGTGCGACCGAGTTCGGTCAAGTCGGCTGAGATGTCCATTGTGGATTCAGCGCCTCGATGCACACCGCCGATACCACCAGTAGCAAAGATCTTGATACCTGCCATGTGTGCCAGGACCATGGTACCACTGACAGTCGTTCCACCCACTGCACCCTTGCCCTTGGAGAGAACATGGGCAATGTCTCTTCGGCTAGCCTTGATCGCTTCGTTCTTGGTCTGGTCGATTGCACATTGTGCCAACCTCTCGAGTTGCTGCTGCTCGAGGCCGACTAAAGGCTTGCCGTCAAGAAGAGCGATGGTTGCTGGAACTGCACCATGGTCGATGACGGTCTGCTCGAGTTCTTGTGCTACCTCGAGGTTGTACGGGTATGGCAGACCGTGGGTGATGATGGTTGATTCGAGTGCGACAACAGGTGCTTTGGTGGATGGGTCGAGTGCAGAACGAACGGCAGAAGAGAGCGAAAGAGTCGGGTGAGGTGTGCGTGTTACAGCCTGTGCTGCTTGATGTAGCAGTCTCGTTGATCGAACCATGGCTGTCAGTGTTGCGGATCGAAGGGATCAAAGGGCAGCAGCAAGTAGACCAGGAGGCTGATCCCAACCCGTTGGCAGCGAAGAGAGGCGAGCCTTATATGACCGCTGCAGGAAGGATCAGATCGGATGCTGTACTGTATGGAAGGAGACGGCGGTGAAAAAGAACCACGAGCGCTGTAGATCCGATCTTCCCATTCTTCTCCCCACGCTCGTCTCGACCAATCAGTGCCTTAAGAAGCTTCCTTTGTGGATCAAAAGAGCGGATCGCGGCACTTCGCTTTGTGTCTCAACGCCTTCTTTGACAAAATTGGCCGGGCCGACGCACAAAAACCCAAAAAGGAAGATCGGAAGCTCGGTTGTCTGACCCGAAGCTGCCTCGGAAGCTTTTGCTTTTGCACAATTGCACATCGGTCTTCCTGAGGTCCACATATCGCGGGCCAGTCTCGAATAGCAACCTTCGAAGCAGCTCAGTCGCACAGCGAGACAGATGTCACATCTGCAGTTACAGCTGATCAGGCTGGAAGGGGAGGAGCTAGTTCTGTCCTCATTCACCGTCAAAGACATCACGAATCAACTTGGAAATTCAGCATGTATATTGCAAAGTGTGACAACTGAGCTGTGTTCCAAATGTCGGCCATATCAGAGCTCTTGGTGCTCAGAGCTGGTAGATGTATGACCCGCTTCCGTCTTCGAAGAGCGACCAGACACATCTTCGAGCACTGTAAAGGGCATCCAACGAAAAGCGATCAGATCATCTGTCAGAAAACGAGTTCGAATGTACAGCAGCTTCCCTTGCCAACTTTTGTTCTACTCACCTTTGCGCAATGACGGCTCGATCGTCTCGGGCAGCACGAGTTGCCATTCGAGGTACAGCTTTCCAAACAACATGTCGCGTCCGGCGCGTGCGTCGTGCTCGGGTGCATTGGAGAGCATCGTACCGTGCACCGGCATCCCTTCGTCGTCGATGACAGAGACAAAGCCGGGCTGAGTGACGGCGTCGCGTTTGATGGTCACTGTGCGTCCATCCATGTGCGTGATGTTGCGTTCAAAGCCTAGCATGGCTTCTGAGAGCGAGATGGGCAGCGTCTTGTAGAGCGATGTGCCACTTCGTCGGAACTGACCTTTCGAGCGTCGTGCACTGCAGCATAGCCGAGAGAAGAAAACAAAGCAACGTAGGTCAGCTCATGCCGCTCTTCCCTCCTCCACGAACATTGAGCTTTGTAGAGACAACTTACCTGACTTTGACAATCACATCGCCAGCCTCGTAATCTGGCGCTTCATCCGCCTCTCCTTCGATCACCATTTCGACACCGTCCTCGGCACCTCTCTCGAGGTCGACGTCGACCGAATTGGCTTCCTGAACAATCTTCTGACCATGACACTTGGAGCATCTGTGCTTGATCACCGAGCCTGCGCCACCACATCGGTCGCATGTCATCTGTGCGTTCGTAATGAATCCAGGCATGATCTGCTGCCTGACGATCCTCACACCTCTACCATCACAGGCATCGCACGTGTGAATGTCGCCCGGTGACTCGGCTCCGCTTCCGTCGCAATGCGAGCAGACCACATTTCTCTGGTACTCCAATGTAAATGTCTTGCCCTTGTAAAAGTCTTCGATGTCGACATCAACGTTGAAAGCCTTGCTAGGGCCCTTGCGCACGCCACCTCCGCCACCTCCTCCGCCGAAGAAGCGTGAAAAGATGTCGAACGGGTCCTGAGCATGCTGATGCGGGTTGTCTTTGCGTGCCTGATGCTTCTTGACTCCGTCTACACCATGCCTGTCGTAAATCTTGCGCGTCTCTGCGTCACTGAGTGTTTGGTATGCGTCACTTAGCTCGAGGAACTCGGCGTGCTTATCTGGATGCTTATCTGGGTGGATCTTCTGTGCTCGTTTGCGATAGGCGCGCTTGATGTCACGTTCCGATGCGGTCTTGTCGACGCCGAGCACCTTGTAATAGTCCTTGGCTGCAGCGACCAGGGTGGCAAACCAGATTGAAGCGATGATCGATAAGAGCAACAACCATGATATCCCGCGATGCCTTCCATGCGGCTTGCAACTTGATATCAAAGGCTTCATGGCTTCTTGCTCCATCCGTCAGAGGCGTGTGCTTCCTTCCTCGTAGCTGGAAACGACGTCTCTTTGATGCCGCAAGATGACCCCGTTGATCTGCCAATCGATTTCGCACTGGGCTCGACGCCGATCACCTGGACCGCGTTTGCTGCAGCGACGATGTGTTGACAGAGTCAGTATTGTTGGTCGAGATTGTGTTGCAGGTGACAAGTGCGGAAGCAGTGGACAAAGCTCGGAGGATGAAGGACAGATGCGGGGTCCAAGTGTTGAATGCCCAAAGCGTAGCAGCGTAGGATCAAAAGGCATTTTCGGCTATCGACAGGCACGATGAGCTGGAAGGTCCCCCGGCTTTTGGGATTTCTTCTTGAAAGATGAAATATCCTTATCGTGCGACAGATTTACAGTAGATCCTGCTGGCAATTCACGTTCACTCATAGGCTTCGAGCCTTCCCTCGAGCAATCACTCGACGCCTCTCGTAGCAGCGTTTGCTCAGGGCATGAGAAGTATCGTACAATCCATTCCATGATCCACGCAGCACTGGTATCGTGGTACAAACGAAGAAAGGTGCAAGGCCTTCAACTTAGAAAGCCCAATTGAAACAGCCAACACTTTTGAGAAACATACCCCAATCCGTCGGGGTCAAGCCGCTATCCACCAAGCTCCACAGGTGTTCGTTGAGCTTTTCCATGCGTTCCAGGTCAAACTTGTAGTAAGGACGTAGCTCGTTTAGCATGACGCGAATGCGGTCCCGATCCTGATGACGGGCTGAAAAGGCTGCGAATGACAAGGGAAGCACGAGTCTGGCAAGGGACATCGGAAGGATAAGATCAGAAAGGAAATTCAAAGCATTCGTCTCTACAGCAAATCTGCACTTACCCCTTGGTGATTCCCGCCTGGATGGCTTCCGCTGTGCGATCGAGAACGACGGCCGTAGGTTCGGCGAAACATGGATGGTCTGCTGGCTTGGAGAAGATGACCGAGTGGATGTAAAGCTCAGCGGCAGCCACGTAGAGGTGATTCATGATGACGGGCAAGAGCGTCTGCAGCGTTCGCGTCGCCTCTGCCGGGAAGGACATCTTGGCCCAAATCGGGATCTCTGCGACCAGGGCTCGCGCTGTCGACTCCAACCAAAGTCGGGTCTCTTCGTACTCGGGTGGGAGGGCAGGTGGAGATCCGCCACCCACCGCCTCTGAAAGGATGATGGTGACATTTGTGCGTTGTTGCAATTCACGTCGAGTCGCTTCCACGCGCGTCATCCTTGCCAGCATGTCGATCATGCCTCGATGCAATCCAAACGTCTGCAGCACGCTATCCTCCCTGATACTGCGAGGTGAGTCCATGAGCGCATACCACCAATCGTCCCACGGTTGCAGGAAAAGGGCATAGTCGTCGGAGGTGAGCGAGCTGAGTGCGTCAAAGCAAGCGATCTGCTCGATGAGGAACAAGCTGGACGGGTCGGATTGGTCGACAAAGGCAGCCGGCCCACCGAGTTCGGCGATGGCTCTGGATGCGATGTGCAGCGCATCTTGCCAGTCTTGCTGCGCTGCGAGCCTGTCGCGGGTGGCCAGTCCAAGAACGGTGGCAAGCATGATAGCGGCATCGCTGCGATCCAAAGGAGCGCGTCTGTCCTTGAGCGTGGTGCGCAACAGACGCAAGCTCTCCTCGCGACGCAGGTTGCTGAGCTCGAGCAAGACGTTGGACATGATACTCTTTGTGTTTGCACTGCTGAGTGCATCCACGGCTCCACTCATGCCGGCGTCTGTGCCGTAAGCAAGCTCGTGGCCGGTCGAGCTGTGCAGAGAGGGATCAGTAATGCTTCTGACACCATTGCTGAAGGCACTGGCCTTGGAGGATGAAACGTCGGCTCGCGATGTCACCGCTGGAAACGGATCTGGCATAGGCGCCTGTGATAATTTGTGACCGATATCGAGACTGGCCATGCTGAGCAGTGCGGAGCGCAGCGCATCTTCATAGCCATTGACTCCGTGTGGGTGACGGACTGCAAAAGTGGCATGATATCGGATCCATCGATTGTCTGACAAGGGTATTTGCATGACGCAGAGCTGAGGTGCTACCTCGAGGATGTAGTGTCGGAAGAGACATTGCTGCTCGTACGTTGGGAAGTAAGCGTCGAGGTGGTCGAAGCCGAACCCGGGTGGGAGTTCTGGTAGCTTGACTTTGGAAATGTCGATCGAGGACGAGCCGAACGAGCGCGAGTAGGGATACCGGGCGTGTGGCACTGGCCTGTGATGGTCGTAAGCAGAACTGGTGTACCTTAGGGATTCCGGTTGCGGGTGAGCATCGTCGTGAGCTCGGTAGCGGTCGTGATGTGAGCTGGTTGATGCGCGTGGACGCCCGTTGCGATGTGCAAATGGGGATTGTGGGCTCGCTCGATCAAAGGACGACTGCGGCGAGGTTGAGGAATATGCTGGGGTGCGATACATAGACACTGCCGGACCTACACCTTCTGCAGGTGAATATGGGAGAGTGCTGCTGCTGCCAGCTGTTGGCGGTCCAGAAGGATGGTCACCGTGAATGAGCGATGAGACTTGCAGGCCGGGTAGAGTTGCAAAGCTCGCCTCGTGTAGTGGTTCGTCGGTAGTTGTGGGATGTGCAGAGGCAAGATCATTGGAGCTCGAAGATGCAGAGATGTCGGCATAGACGCATTCGCGATCGCCACAAGCACACCTGCGACAGACGGGCTTGCCCTCGTCGCACTTGACACGTCGTTTCCTGCAGGTCAGACACCCCGCTAGCGACCTTTCATGATATCGCTTGACACGATTCGGAATGTACTTGGCCTTGCCCTTGGTGGCTTTGGTTGGACCAGATCGAGCATCAGCATCGTCAAGCCCGAGATCGCTTCTTTGATGTTTGATGCTGGTGTTACTCGGGGACGTCGAAGCATCTCGTTGATTGTTTGGCGAGATGATATGGGCAGAAGAGGGTGAGTCATGACGCACGATACCATTGGACGCAGCCTGTGACGGAGAAGCCGATGGTGGGGGCGGCAGATCCGTCGGGGTGGAGACCGACGCTTGTCTGAGGGTCGTCATGCTGACGAAGATAGTGTGAACATTCCCGAAATGCTTTGTGGGTTGTGATGAGCGACTCGAGCTGAGTTTCTTGAGTATGTTGGTGATCCGCTTCTTGGAAATCGGAGAGGCCGATCGATAGCGGAACAGCCGAGGCGATGTTTGTGACTCAAGTGCAACTTGGACGAGTCGGTGCGATGCAGAAGACGTGATGTACGAGGCAGCAAGGAGCTGTGATGGTAGAGAGGATGGGAAGATGAGACGGAGCAGCAGGGAAAGCGCTTGCTTGTCAGTCGGCGAAGTCGGCAACGGAGCTCGAGATAGTCAAAGCTAAATGCAAGTCGAGCAAGTTCTGCACCGGACACTTGTGGCAGCAAGCAAGCAATGCTACTGAAGCAAAAGCTGGCCACAGCAGGCTCCAGGCGGAATCTTCGATCGCGGCTCGGGTCTCTTGGCGGCGGGACAAAGCGATAAGTGTCGAAGAAGAACAAGGCAGAGACCAAAAGGGCTCCATGGCCAAAAAGCCGCAACTTTTCAGCAACCCCGCGTGGTTGTGCCTTGCTCCTTCCAATCAAATTATTGACTTAAATTTGGAAGCTGCCAAACTTTATCGCGGCTTGGTGCAATGGAGCTTGACGAGCTGGACCCTTGGTTGTCGCCCGCTGCGTGTGTGATTGATTGCAAACCATCTTGCATCAAAGCCGTTCGGATTCCGCGCCTTTCAACATGTTGTGCGTGAATCCAAATAGAACGTCAAAACTCTCAAGCCTTGATGATGTGATCTTCTGGCCTTCCGATGGGAGCCTAAAAGCAGAGCAGTGGGAGGAGAGTGGGAAAAACGGAAAACC
Organism: Anthracocystis panici-leucophaei; assembly: GCA_014826065.1. Taxonomy (NCBI): domain Eukaryota; kingdom Fungi; phylum Basidiomycota; class Ustilaginomycetes; order Ustilaginales; family Ustilaginaceae; genus Anthracocystis; species Anthracocystis panici-leucophaei. Next base: position 524,406 of record CP060314.1, on the reverse strand, counting down.
GCGCTTTGGAATTCCTTATCTCTGTGCTTGTGAGCGGCTTCGATCTTGAAAAAAATGCCGGTGCGTTATCATCACACAATCGCATGCGCCGCAAGCCAGAGTGGATCCCGCGTATCTCCCTGATCGAGCCTCCCTCACATCCTGCTGAAAGCTCTATGTGAGCAAGTCGGAGATGCGGCTGCGGCTGAAGACGTTTCCATCAACATAGAATGCCCACGCTCGACCTGTTGTTTCGCACGGTAACAGTCAGGACCTCGCTTGCAGCGTCCTCGTTTAGCACTTGCGATTTTCAGATTGAGGCGAAAGAGGAGCGGTCGCCTGGTAAGCAAATCGGCCTTTTGAACGGCCTTCATCCAACGTCAAGCTGCTGCGTAGCATTGGACTCCATCCGACCATGTAACCAACTGCGCGCTGTGCCTTTCTACACTGCAATGTCGGAATGACCGAAGGAAGCGCTGGACACCATAGGTTTGTATCGTCACGACCACGGCTGTACTGCTCATCTCAATCATGGGACTTAAAGCCAACTTCGAAGAGACACCGACACTCGTGGCTCCACCCTCATATCTCGATAGCACGACTACCGAAGGGATCAGCTCAGCAGCAACCGGAGCAGCAACAGTCGGAACATCCCGAATCACAAATGTCGCACCGCAATACACCGTCTGGAAACTCGTCGTCCATGCATACTTGCGAGACGTAGAGATCGATGCGGTGGAGGATCTCGACAAAGAGGAAGAGCAGGCTGCAGCACTCCTGGACGTACTTTGCAATCTCCGACCCGTCTCTCGTCTGCTGTATTCGGTGGTAATGTCGCAACTAAGGCCAATATACTTTAATCAATACCTCAAAGCCATCTCAGCCACCGTCTACTCGACCAACCTGCAGCTATACTCTCTCGATCGACCATGCCGTGAGACGCGCGTACTCGACCACTACATCTCGTATCGCATCAACCGCCGCCATCTTGCTTCACGCTCATCGCTTTTGCTCAACAACGACGACCTCGAGTCCGATCAGAGACAGGTAGCCCAAGACCTGTTCAAATGGTTGCAGCCGCAAACGTACATGGAGAACGAGATCGGCAAAGCACTCGACAGCTCCAGTAGTGTCTCGAACGGCGTACAATTTGAAGATCTGCTCGTTCGGTTCAAATTCACACGAGCCGCCATCACTCTACCGTTCCTCGTCGACTCTGCATTGGTGCCATCCGCGACATCCACACCCAACACTGTGCGCAAAGAGTGCGTCGTGGTGGATCGACCGTCGAGCGAGCCCGTCTTCCTTACGGCACATCGACTGCTGGACCTCTTGAATCAGCTCGTATTCGTCAGAAGGGCGCGAGGCGGCAAGGCGTGGTACGAATTGGTTGGTCAGACTGGATGAGTATCGATGACTACTATCTGCATCGAATATGATGCACACGCGTGGTCTTTCAACCACTCACGATCAAAGTTACAAATGCATTCTATTCCCAGATGTATCGTCCTAGGCTCGCTTTTGGCGGATCTTGTTCATATTGTCCATGCTCGTGTTGGATGCCAGCAGCCAGTGAGCGAAATCGGTGGCCCAGCTTGGCAGCAGAGCAAACACCTCTGACCAGTTGGCATACCACGGCATGGCTATTGTTCCTCCTCGTCTCTTCTGCACCGCCGTCACGATTCTCTTTGCGACTGCATCCGGATGGACCGATGGACCGAGGAAGCGCGACAGCCAATTAGACGGTAGACCCTCGAACAGCTGTGTCTGAACATGTCCGAGCACGACGAGCGTGGTACGGATCTGCGGACAGCGATGGCAATAGTCGAGCTCGTATCTCAACGCTTTGTGTAGCCCGACCACGCCATGTTTGGAAGCACAGTAGTCGATCATCTGCGAAACACCCGTGTGGCCCATGACCGAGGCTGTCGAGACAATATGGCCATGTCCGCCGTCGTTCTTGGCTTGCTGGATCATGTGCGGCAGCAAGTGTTGGAGGATCCAGAGATGTGAAGTGAGGTTGACGTTGATGAGACGTGAGAGTTGCGATGTCGAGAGAAGCGTGATGGGCTGCGAATGGGTGAAGCCGGCATTGTTGATGACTACAGTAGGGGTGCCATGGATTGCAAGGATCGACTTGAGCACTTTGGCGAGCGCATCTTCGGATGCAAGATCGCAGATGTAGGCCGAGATGTTGCTACGCGCCGAGGCCTCAGCTGAAGACCGCGATGATGATGATGATGATGACGAGGAGGAGGACTGAGTGTCCACAGTAGGGAGCTTTTGGATATCGATGACGACCACTCTAGCACCTTTTGCTGCTAAGCGCACAGCTGTACGGTACCCGATGCCAGCAGCTCCTCCAGTCATGACGACGAGTTCATTCTTCCACTCGTTGCGACCGATCGGACCGAGATAGACGCGATTGTACCACAGATGCGAGGACAGCACCAACCACCATCCCACCAGTACGACAAGAGCTGCAAGGCCTGCAGCCATACGTCGGCGCTCATCGTGTATCAATAGATCCTTGGATGCAACGAGACCGCGTTGGAGCCATTCGTTCGAGGTCTTGCAGTTGTATACATCGCATCCTAGGGATACCAGATAGACGATGCTGAGCAGCGGGTCTATATCATAGCAGTAGCAATGATGGGGTCGGAGATGTGAGCAAAGGATATGCAGGCTGGCAGGGAACACGTTGGGCGTTCTACATACTGAAAATAGACCATTTCAAGAGAGCAACAACCGCATCGATGGTGAGGAATGGCATGATTCGATTGCGTCTCGTAGCATCGAGCGTGCAGCTCACAGGCAGAGCAGCTGCGGCGGCCAAGAGAATGCTCCTTTTTTTTTTTTTTTTTTTTTTTTGAACAAGAACGTCCAAGACCAATGTGTGACGAGCGAGGGACAAATGGAAGATTGTGTGGAAGAAAAGGACCGGTAGCCGGAACCGAATTAAGTTAGCCTAAACCAAGCTTGTAAGGGCGGTAAAACACGCCGCTGCTGCTGCGTCGTCGATCCCTCACTTTTGCGGGGGAAGAACGTGAATTTGGGCCGCGGCGTTGAAATTCGGGAAGAATGGGCAGGAACAGGGGCTTAACACAGCTTCAGTCGTGGCCAAGAAAAAGCTTACTGGCCGAAACTCGAGCTTGACTGGGCTTGGCTTGGCTTTCCTCTTACGAGCAACAAATGCGCATCATCGTCACGGTCGAGGCCTTCTTTGGCAAGCGAGGAACACACGACAGTTGGTGGCGTTGCCGACTGGCTCGCTTCGACCGTGCAAGACAGAGCGGGACAGGCTCGAGACGATGATCCGGCGGGGCGTAATGCAGTCCCTCACGAAAGGGCTGTGCGCAGCACCAGCAGCAACTACATCAGAATAGAAAAAGGCTGTGCGCAAACACGACTCAGCAGCACAGCATTTCGCATCGGCATCGCATCCGAAGGGGCGAATCGGAAATCGTTTTGACACACACACACACACACACAGAGAGAGAGAGACGCGATTCGTTAGACCTCTCTAAGGAATTCGGATCCAGCATCAAGCTCTCCTCTGCTCTAGTGCCCGCCCAGGTTTACATTGTTTTTTTTTTTTTTTTTTCCTTCGCTTGACTCTTTGCATGCAACAACAATTGGATTTTCGGAATGACGTCGCTACCATGCAGACGGCCTCAATGTTCCGTAACGTCACATCATTAAAGAAAAGGAAAAGTTGCCTTGTCTACAGTCATGCCAGTCTCTAGTTTGGTCTTTGCTGCTGCTGACGGAAATCGACAAAAGCTGGGAAAGGGCAGAGAAATGTGTCACTCACTGCTGATCGAGACCCACAGAGCCTCGCTTTGTTCCGCTCTCTGCTGCCCCACTTATCGTCTTGTCGCTAGCTTGGGTCCATCTCATCCCTATATATATATACACGCATCCGCGCTCCACCTTGCTCTATTCCAACCCACATCGTATCTGTCCAACATACATCGGTTGCTCTCATCATCAACACATCCATCTGTTCAAAATGCCTTTCACTTGCAGCGACATCTTCAAGATTATCCTTGCCATCTTCCTCCCACCTCTCGGAGTCTTCCTTGAGCGCGGTTGCGGAGCGTACGTATCCCTTTTTTCCAGCACATCCAACGACCATTGGCACACATGGATCAGCCCGCTAGCTTCCGCAGTGGTGCGATGGTTGCCAAATCCTCGCTATGTTTCCAAACTTGTACTGACTTTCTTCTTCTTCTTCTCGTCCTCTCTCTCTCTCTCTCTCTCTCTCTCTCTCTCTCTCTCTCTCTCTCCGGAACAGTGACTTCTGGATCAACGTCCTCTTGACCATCCTTGGTTACCTTCCCGGTATCATCCACGCTCTCTACATCATCTTCAAGTATTGAGCAGTCGCGATCTTACGGATCCACGACGAGCAACACGTCACACTCGTCTCACCAGCTAGTCATGCGATGCTCCGATTCATGACCACGCTCCTGGTCTTTCAACGAGGCTCTCTTGCCCCTGATGGACGACTTTTCCTCATACGACGCTATGTCTAGTTCTTTTCCTTCTACGATGTTATTGCATTCAGCAAATGATACCACGATTTTCTTTCATCACACGCCCGTCCCAACCATGCGTGTCGACCCGCTTCCTTTCACGACGGAGCCAAGTTTCACTTCTCCGCACAATCGAGCCTACAGCGACAGACAATGAAGTCGTCTGATACTGGTACGAGCTATATGATTCCGTTTCTGAAATACTTGCGATGCTCTTGCGCTTCTCAAAATCCCGTCCTCAGATTTGCCCCTGTGTACCATCTTCCGTCTGAGTTGCAAGGGCTCTCGGTTCTGCCGTCTTATCGCCCTGCACGGTCCCCGTGAAGTCCTTGAAGATGATATATGCATCGGTCAATTCGTCTGTTCCGTCTTGCGTCTTGAGCAAGCCCGCCATTGGCAGTCTCCCGACAATGGTGAATCCAAGTCTCTGCCAGATTTTGACGCTGGCCATGTTGTTGACGTAGACCAGATTGAACACTGAGCCTTTGTAGCCAGCCTGGGGCGCAAAGTGGAGAAAAGAGCGGCCCAGAACACCACCCATTCCCAAACCTCTCCCCGCAGAAGGAACAACGAATCCACCGTTGCACAGATGAGACGATCGGCCTGGGTAGTTGGGCTTGATATAGTAGAACCCAGCCACTTGCGTCTCGTATTCGAGCTGCGCCAAGTTGACAAGTTGAACAACCTTGTCAACTTGCAGTCCGTCGTCAGGGATGCTCGAGGTTGACAGGGACGCAAGCTGGTCAGCAGACAAGAAGAAGCCGACTAGAAGGTCGTAGCCGAGGAAGTAGCCTTCAAACTCGGCCAAGCTCATAGGACCACGCTGAGGATAAGTGACGCCTCGTTCCAGCTCGTTGTTGAACACCTTGGCTAGATACTCGACCAGCGCTTTGGGAGGACGCAGTGCTTTCCACTGGCCACTAGCAGCGACGCAGTCTGCTTGATCGACACCGTCCGCGTTGAAAGGGATGATGACGATACCTTGGCGCTGCTGTGTCTGGGCTCGTTGCGGTAGTGTGTACAGTCGCGGTCGAAGTGTGCTGGGATCCGACCCGGCTGGCTTTGGAACGTGTCCGTATGCCATTCTGACTTGAACCTCTGCTACTATACCCGTGAATGAACAAAGACGATCTTGTGTTTGAGAAAGCTGCTTTATAACGATCGTCCAAAGCTAGCTCTGCGTTGTTCTGTAGTGGTTGCAGGTCACAGGGGTCGGTGATCCAACGGACTGCACAGACAAACAATCTTGCTCGGTCTCTTGATCGGTGGTGTGCAAGCTATCTCTACCACGCAATCTCGTTACCACCAAAGCCGATCTGCGATTCAAATGATTCATTCCGCTTCACCGCTGCAAAGTCGGCGTAATCGCACATGACAATCTGAAAAGATCGACCAGCTTCACGTCATCACAGAAAACTCAAACGCCGGCCCGCTAGAGTAGCCAAGAGAGGTTCTTCCTTCGTTCCGACTCTTTCTTCTCAACAAGGCGTTCGAGTGACACACCGACAAGAGTCACGACGCTATGCAGGCTGAGCTGCTTCTCGAAAAATCGCTTACTCTGATGACAGCTCCAGTCACGGTGATGAACCATGCACCACTCTCGGCAATGCAAACCAGCCCAAAGAAAAGCTTTGTTAATGTGCTACCCAACCACCGCACAAGGCTCTGTTCGACCTGCCATACAAAGTTGAAACCTAATTCGGCCTCCGTGAACGGACGCAGATCCGTGTAGAAGCGCTTGAGGAGTCGGTGACCTCACTGAGCCCCGATTTGGGCTGGAAGAGCAACACGCTAGGCTCCTCAGTACCTTAAGTCCGAGCTTCAGCGTGTCGACCAAGGCCCCCATATATACATCTTTCGATCCTCTTGCGTTGTTAGCCAGCCGTCACGAACATCTTCCGCTCCATCACATCCATCACATCCAACATATCGCATCTCGAAGTTCTCAAGAAGCCCGTCGTCTTCTCCAACGGCGTTTCTGCACCCAATGCCACCCTCAAGAGCGGCATGACCGAGCGTCTGTGCACGTGGTCCAACGACGACTTCAAGAAGCGTGGCTGGCCAACCCCTGAGTACATCAACCTATACAAGACATGGGGTGAGGGCGAGATTGGCACCATAATCCTCGGCAACATCCCCTGCGATGCTCGTTACCCTGAAGCAAAGAAGAATGCCTGCATCGACCCCGAGATCGCTTCACGACGAATACGTCAAGGCGTACAAACCCGTGATCGATGCTGCAAAAGCCCACGGCTCCCTCGTCATCGCACAGGTGACCCACGCTGGTCGTCAAACCTCGGATGAAATTGCAGCCACGCCCGTCTCTTCATCCGACGTACAGTGCCCTCCAGGAATGGGTATGACCTTTGGCAAGCCCCGTCCATTGACCGTCGATGAGATCCATGACATTGGTCGCCGATTCGGTTTTGCCGCCAAGGTGCTCTACGAAGCAAAGTGCGACGGTATCGAGCTGCATGCTGCCCACGGCTACTTGCTTTCCCAGTTCCTTTCGCCACGTGTCAACAAGCGAACTGACCAGTACGGTGGTGACCTTGATGGACGTTCGCGTATCGTCTTCGAGATCATCGAGAGCATTCGCAAGGCTGTCCCCGACCCCAAGTTCATCATCTCGATCAAGAACTCGGCTGACTTTGCCGATGGCGGATTTGACGCCGAAGAGTCGTTCACCATGTCCAAGAGGCTCGAGGCTGCAGGTATCGACCTCATCGAGCTTTCCGGTGGGACCTACGAAAGCAGCGGATTCGAGCACAAGGAGTCGACCATTGCGCGTGAGTCGTTCTTCATCGAGTTTGCCGAGCGCATTCGTCCACACCTCTCCAAGGCAAGGCTTGCTGTTACCGGAGGTTTCCGTTCGTCAAGGCCATGGCCAAGGCGGTGGAAGAAAAGTCGTGCGACATTGTCGGTCTCGCTCGTTCTCTGTGCGGTGAGCCGTACCTTTGCAAAGCACTGCTGAGCGGTCAGCAGGAGAAGGCGAAGGACTTCCACCCCGACCTGCCAAAAGAGATCCAAATCGCTGCCTGCGTCGTTCAGATCAACCGGATTGGCCACGGCGCGACCCCATGCGACACGTCTACTCCTGAAGGTGCGAAGTTTGCCACCGATGCTGTCATGCAGCGCCAGGAACCAGAGCACGGCGGAGAGAAGGACCAGAAGGTTTGAAAGAGTTCGAATGATGTCTCTGTTCGTCGTTCTGACTAGATACAGTACAATGTAGTCGTAATACGAGATCTAGATGGAATTAGACACGAATCTCCTTGCTTGGCTTCATGTGACAGTGATTCGGAACCTCTCCCAATGCTGTGTTCGTTACAACCCACTAACTACTGTGCAGCCGAGTGGGTTGAGTCAAGCTCAGTCAGATTTGTCGAGTTCGTGCGCCTCTTGGAAGCGCAGCTACTGCATCGGCGCCAAAACTGCGATGTGCGCGAATGAAGTTGCGCAGATCCGCTCAACAGTCATGCATCTGATGGATGGCGACCTTTTCCTGCGCTTGGTCCTACTGTATGTTTCCTTCTCCAAAGACCGCCATCTTTCACCGAGGTTGACATCATTGTAATCCATTATCGCCCCAGCTCGATGGCGTCGGCACCTGCCGATCGTGACCCGGGCTTAACGAGGACCGTTGCCTCAACTGCTGAGCAGGTTGCGATTCAAAACCAGCTTGAAGCGCCGCCACCTAACCGCCCTCCTACCCCCGACAGCTCGCCTCATGCCTCCATCCGCACCCAGGCTCGAAAAGAAGCTGAACAAGCTGGATCTCACGAGACAGTCCATGTGGATCTGGACATCATATGTCAAGACGAAGAGCATTCGTTCCATCAGCAGAGCACACGTGGCTGTCAACAGCTGGATACACCAAGTCTCAAAGTTGTCAAGTGGCTCTCAACGTCAGCCTCGGCAAGCCACCTGAGCCGAGGTCACAGTCTGCCTCCCAGTCCCTCGAGCAGCGTCCTGTCTGCTATCGTAGATGACATTCTTGGCCCAGATTTCGCCACGACTATGGATGCCCAAACGATGAGCACACCTGCCCCTTGGAACCGGCCCAAAGCGGGTCATACACGTTGCGACATTTGCAAGATTCGCAAAAAGAGATGTATCAACACTTCGAAGACACGGAGGACTTGTGATTACTGCCACGAGAAACATCTTGCATGCACCCATGGCGGAGCCCGTGTGACAGCGGATTTCATACGATCTCCGCATCGAAAGCCAAGACAGATCGCTTCAAGCAGCGGACAAACATTCGGTAACGACGCCGGTCGTCGGGGGTTCCGATGGGGCAAGGGTTCCGAGCTCTTTGCCAACTCCAAAGTCGGCGCTGGCGACAGAACGAGATCGGAGACCGACAGTGATGAAGAAACGTTCGATCTGGACACACAGGATGATGACGACGAGCAGAGAACAGAGAGGAGCGGTTCGACAAACGGTCAAGCTCAAGGCAGTCGCACGAATACGCAGAACAGAGCCGCATCAAAGTACCCCCTCGACATCTACACGGTCAATCTGCTCAAAGACATCCGACAAGCGCTCAAGCGCCTTCAGGAGTCGCTACCCAAGCCTTCAGCGCTCTCCGCATTTGGCCCAACTCTTGAATTGATGCAAGAGGGCTTCGAAGGAATTATGCTGCATACAGTGTCGAAGCCACTTCTCTCGGCAGTATCGCGCAACCTTGATCATATTCAGGAACAATGCATGCACAAGGATCTTCAGCGACAAGACGAGGTCAGCAAGCAGCGCGCCATCTGGCTTACCCAGGCCCTGGTCGATCGTACCTTGTCACACATCTCGATACTTCTTAGCGCCGAATGAATCTCAATCGAGTTCTCGCAGGAGTCGGAGTTGAAGGCGTGGAGTGAATTGCAATTGGTATTAGATTGAGGATGAGAACTAGTATAAGACGTAAACAGAGATGAGTGGGCGAGGAAGAAGACCGACAGTGGGGCCATCCTAATGGTCGACGCCCTGTACGACACGAGGATACTGTTGACGAATCATCTCGAACAATTCCGGGTTCTTGCCCTGCAGCACGTACGGGTCCTCTGCGAGCGCAACAAAGTAGGTGCTGACACCCGAAGAGATACTTCCGGCACCTACACTGAGCGCAATGTTGAAACCCAGACCAAAGGCGACGAGCAAGATGATCGAGTAGTAGCCGAGTCGTTCTGCAGATACTTCGGGTTGGTTTTTTGCTCGTAGACGTAAGCGAACAGTGCTGTAAGCAGACCGACGATGAAAGCTCCACAGTTGAAGACGATGTTGACCAAACTGTCGTTGATGAGTGCGTCGATACCGCGGTCTTTGAGCAATGACCAGGTTTCCTTGGCAGCGCGGATGTAGCCGTTACCGTAGAGGGCAATGTTGATGTAGGCGTAACGGTTAAAGTATTCGACGAGGGCTGTGATGCAACTGACACAGCAACCGGCGACACAAGCCAGAATGGAACCGACCAGGTCTCCGTCCGAAGCGGCTTGGTTTTGGAGCAAGTTGAAAAGGGCACGCAGCAAGTCGAGAATGGCGACGATGAGCGAGCCGAAGCAGATGGAACCCAAGCTGTAGGTCATGGAACGTCGAAGCGCTCCCCAAGCTGCGTGAGAGACCTTGTTGACGTTGTAGTAAGCGACACCAAAGATGCCTGCTACGGTGGTGAAAGCGACGTTCTTGATCACCTCCGAGATCCAATAGTAGGCGAAAACAACAAAGACCATGAGACCGATGACGGAAGCGCTGCCTGAGCTGCTGCCCGTCGCCTGACCGGAGGGTTCGAAACGCTGGTAAACAGCGACGATGGTCCAGCTGACCCAAGCGCTGAAAGCGGTTTCGACGATAAGGCCGCCAAGAGCGACGACATAGACGCTCTTGTACTGCTCTGCGGTGCGAATGACGGTGATGAGGATGAGTTTGGCGAGGGGAATGCGTTTGCGCATGAAAAAGTAGGCGATGACGCTGAAGACGGCAAAGATGGTGAGAATGATGGCGGCCGAGGTGTTACCTCGGACCCAGAGGTAGATGCAAAAGGCGACGTTACTGAGTGTGGTGAGCAGCAGTGTAGCTTCGAGGATGAACTTGGGGAAAGTGCGAACGAGCAAAATGTAGACGAAGGAGAGGCCAAGAGCCACGCCACAGCAAAGCATAAACAAGATAGCAGTCTGACCGTTGAGCGTGTTTCCTGGCACATTGCCTCGACCGATGGACTCGCTGATGTTGGAGTTGACGTAGCCACGAAGACAGATGACCGAGACGGCGATGAAACCGCCAAAGACGAGGAGGAAAAGGACTAGGAAGATGGGGTCGTTGAACTTGGGCTTGGGCTGCAGACGCTCGCCTTGGAAGCCTTCGGGTTTGAGGGGTTGGTTGGAGTCAGCGCCATAGTACTGATGTTGAGGAGGACCGTGTGGTTGTTGGCCATTGTAATACTGGTTTTGAGCGCCATTGGGCTGACCTTGGTAAGGACCAGGAGCGTAGGAGTTCGGAGGCTGCATCTGGGGAGGAGGATATCACCACCACCGCCATAAGAGTACTGTTGCGACATCGTTTACGAGATGTAATCCTAGGGTATATGAAGATACGAGATGATGGTGATGGTGAACAAGAGGCAGGCAAGAGAATCCGGATGGAAATGGATTTGTTACAAACTGCTCATCCAGAGCAAAGCATTTGTGATTGACGCATCGTGTTGTGCGCGTCAATTCAACTTCAGAGTGCGGAAAAATGCGAGGCGAAAATAAAGGCAAAGAAAATGTGGGAAATTTGGTCTAGACTTGGCAAACGCGTTCAGTCGGTGGAAACGCAGTGTTGGCAGATGTTTTGACAGCCCAAGAATTGCCAAGATCGACAAGCGGCATGATCTTGAAGCGTTGCTCATCTCAGATGTTTTCGTCATCGCACCAAAGCGAGAGTATTTCTTTTGATGTGAGATCGTGAATATACGAACACTACCACCAAAATCACCTCGGCTTGTCCGTGGATTTTGCCGATTTTTCCTCCACATCCCATGGGAAAAAAAACCTGCATAGTTTCTGACTCAAGCTCTGCGATCAGGGCCACCTTGTCAGTCAACATTGTCAGTGACTGCTCTCGCAAGAGTCAAAAGTGAATCAGCTTTCACTTGGTATCCCCGCCAAGTCGGTGCTTGCCTCTCCACACAACGACCTCGGCAATCGCATGGATATATAGCGAGACTGTGTCGAAGCCTGCTTCTTCTCCTCTCGCTTCCATCCTTGAAGCCACCGTCGCGAAAAGCTTTGTCACTATGAGCACCTACACCGTCGGGCTCAAGGCCTTGTTGCCCACTTTGGGTCTCATCTACGGCTTTCAAGCAGCTTGTGCCAGCATCGCTGTTCCGCTCAAGACCGAAAAGTACTACGATCTATGCGGTTCGCTCGGATTCATCTCGGCGGCAGGTGCATCCCTCTACATGCCCTGGATTCGCGCACGATACTTTGACGGCTTCAAAAATATCAAGCTACCCACATCTTTGTCCGCTTTCCATCCCAGGCAAACCATCATGACCGGTCTCACCCTCTTCTGGGCCATCCGTCTCGGCAGCTTCTTTTTCCAGCGTATCAAAAGTCCGGTGGCGATAGCCGTTTCGACGAGATCAAGCAGAGCCCACCCAAGTTTTTCGGTGCTTGGATGATGCAGGCCACCTGGATCGCCATCACTGCTCTCCCCGTCTACCTCGTCAACTCGATCCCCAAAGCTTCTCAGCCTCCTCTCGGTCCCCGTGACTATCTCGGTCTCGCTATCTGGATCGCCGGTATGGGCCTCGAAGTCACTGCCGATCGTCAAAAATCGCAATGGAGGCAAGATAGGGACGACGGCAAGCACAACGAGCCTTTCATCAGCTCGGGTGTTTGGAGCTGGTCGCGACATCCGAATTACTTTGGCGAAGTGTCTCTCTGGGCTGGTCAATTTGTTCTTTCTACCACGGCCATCGCCAGCGCCGGCACTTTCTACCCAACTTGGGCTGTTGGTCTCGCAGCTCTCAGTCCATTGCTCGAGTACGGTCTGATTCGCTTCATCTCGGGTGTGCCCATGCTCGAACAGAGCGGAGACAAGAAGCACAAGGACAACCCCGAGTGGAAAAGGTACAAGCACGAGGTGCCGTGCTTTGTGCCGTTCATTGGATCCAAGAACTGAATGCGTCCGACTCTCTTTGTGTTGTTCCCAAACGACCCGCTTGTTAATGTCGCTACCTGCCACTTGTTCAGTCCCCTCACCACACCTAACGACATGACGATGTCGAATGCTCGCACGTGCTTGCATAGTCTCGCCTGTGTCTCCGAGATCCGGACGGCATGGTAAGTTGAGTGCATTGCAGCCAACGTGTGGCTTCATTAATACTAGCTGGAACCATGACAAGTAACCGTGCACGAATTGTCAGACTGGTCTTTGATGCTGGAAAAGGAACCGCTAAATGGAAGGCAAGGATGCCGCGGGACTGTGCAAGCGCCACAGGCAAGACATCCCGCCGATTCTTCAAGTGTACAATCGTACTGCGTAGGCATCTTTGCCGTTGCCAACGCTGAACGAGACAGTAGCCGCATTGTTGGTCACAGCAATCGTTTCTGTGGAGTTGGTCGTCCAACCATTGACCACACCGCCATCGCCGTATGGCAGGAAGATGAGGTCAGCTTGGACCTGAGTAGCAGTGCCAAAGTAGGTGTTGATGTTCTGAAAATTGACGTTCCAGGTGCCAGCAAAGCTTTGGCTACCAACCAAAGCAGTGACGTTGTTGGTCCCAGCAATAGCGTACGAATCGATGCTAGATCCCGAGTCGGTGTTGCAAGGCGCTCCGTTCATGAGCTTGTAGTACCTGTACGTCTGGTACTCGCCCGTAGTCGAGTACGAGCCGTCTGAGTTCTTGATCAGAAGGTCGGCCAGACTATCAAGCAGAGCCGCACCTCCAGCCCAGTTGCCGCGCAATGCGTCCAACTTGAGACGTTCGTAGCGGGCGTGGAACCAAGCTGCCCATCCGGGTACCTGCTGCTCGCGAATACCGAATTCGTTGTTCTGGACGCCAATGCCGGTGGTGAGGCCATAGTTCTTGACGTACGCAGGAAGTGCTTGAGCCGGAGGGATTGGGTCATTAGGAAGGCCGCCCTCCATGTGCCAGTTGTAAACATCGGGCTGGACCGCGGTGCCACCGTTGGACTGGATCGAGGACAGCCAGCTGTTCCACCAGTCGTTGTTGTAGCCCGGGTTTCCTGCAGTACTAGGACCGACAATGGGCAGGTAGTTACCCGAGCTAGGACCGAAAGCGTTGCGGAGGGCGACGGTGGTTCTGCGCCAGAGCTCGTTGAATTGCGACTGTGGGCGACCGCCAAAGTTTATGTCAGGCTCGTTCCAGGGCTCCAACTGCAAGACATACGATGCAGTCATACCGCTAGCCTTGATGTCCGAGATGAATTGCTGGACGAAGGCGTCCCACTTGGTCCAGTCACCATTGTCACCCGGCCAAATGAAGGAGCTTAGAGTGGTTTCGTCGGCACCATACAGATCCGCCATCTTGGCGATCGTAACACCTCCTACCGCGCGCATGCGCTGGTAAGCTCCGAGAAGCTGGTTGAACCTACGTTGGTAGGAAGCCATGCTTGCAGCATAGCCGGATGGCTGAGGGTCAATCTGCGCACCACCCTCAGAGAGGTAGTTGACTCCCAGGTCAATGATGTACGACTGAGGAGGATTTGTGCCGTTGACGCCGTACAGAACGCCCTGAGCAAAGTGCTGAGGTGTACCAGAGCACTGGTTGAGATGAACGGTGGTAGTGTCTGAAGCTCTCTTGGCAAGGGGAGAGGCGGTAGCTAACGCGGCCGCGATGGCCGTAGTAGCGAGCAGGTGAATTGGGAAAGGCTTCATTGTCGAGGCAAGCAAGTAAGAGAGAGAAGGCTGGGAGACTATTTGGGTACTCAAGGCGGCTCGAACCAGGATACTTATATGCATGAAAAGGTTCAAAGGAAAGTGCTCGCTTCTCCACCATCGACCATGCCATCGGCTGGAACCTTTCTCAATACACGAATCACAATGTGGAAGGTCCGTACGTATGGTAGCAAACTCCGGCTGTTCGCCATGCGCGTGGAGCCCCACAGATGTAAAGGCGCCGGAGATCTAAAGTCTGGTGGTACTCCTGCACTGACCGCAAACAGCAGCTATCATGCGCAATACAAAGCCCACGCAAAGGCCTTCTGCGAATTCCGAATCAAACTCCAAGCGTATGAAAGCACCACCAATGCTACAAAGGTGCCTGAACCTTTCTGGCGAGTACATGATGCTTCTTCATTCTTAGAGGAAAGCCGGAGAAGAGCAGATTCCCGTGATTGCGGCGGACACTTTGGTACAATTTGATTTGCCGAGATCGCCGTAGGCAACCGACCGCCTGACCCCTCGGTAATCTCACGCTTTGACAGAGTGGCAAGGACCTGGAAATCCGACATGTTGACGAAAGATTTCCGGCGTCTGAAGTGGCTCACTTGAACTTGGGAACTGGGTGGTCTGACGGGAATCTACTGTACACTTGTTGGAGCGCTAACCGGCAATGCGGGGAATCATGCATGAGAAAAAGCACCTTTAGCAAAGCTTCCAGTCGCACTCCGACCCCAACAGTGCAACGTTGGAATGATGAGAAGCAAGCGCCAGTAGTTGTCACTTTTCGAGATGACCGAGCCACGTCCTCGAGCAAACAGCGAGTGAGCAACGGAGTGACAAGCAGACACACGACACAAAGCACACTGAGAATCGCCCTTGGGTCCAGTACTTCAGAAAGGTTCTTGGGGCATGCCAAGGCTTTGCAGAGGTTCGTTGGATTATCTCATTATAAGACATTATTCAGACTTTCGAACCACTTAGACCGTTCGTCTCGAATACAGTACGATCTTAACGATGGCAGGCGACTACCCACAAGAAAAGTTCATCAATGCCTCTCTGGAGCGCGGCTCGTTCTGGGATCGATGGCAGTTGGTAGCTCGCACCGTCACGATCCCCGTGCAGCTCGATCTGTTGCGCAAGACGGGCAGGTACGAAGCTTTCAACCTCAAGCACATCCCATACTATGATCGAGAGCCCGCCATCTGGCCCGTTCCAGATCACCTCTTCTGGGAGTCGGATGTGGCCAAGTGGATCGAAGGCGCTTGCTATCATCTCCAGTCCCACCCGGATCCCGAGATCCAAAATCACATCGAATACCTCGTCGGACTCATCGAGGCAGCCCAACAGCCCGATGGCTATCTCAACATTCACTTTGTCGTCAACGAACCAGAAAAGCGCTGGACCAACCTTCGCGATCTGCACGAGCTGTACAATTTCGGTCATCTGATCGAAGCTGCCTTGGCATATCAAGCTCAAACTGGCTCAGACCGACTCATCAAGGTCATGCTGCGCTTTGTTGACTACTGCTGCACCGTGTTTGGCACAGAGGCTGGAAAGCTTGCTGGATACCCGGGCCATCCCGAGGTTGAGCTTGCTTTGCTCAGACTCTACCGTCGTACCGCTTGTGACAAATGTCTGCAGCTTGCCACCTACTTCCTCACAGAGCGCGGCAAAAACCAGGGTCAATTCTACAAGGAAGAGCAGGCCCGACGAGGCGAGCATAAACATCTCATCCCAGGCATGATGCCAAAACCTTACAGCTTCTGGTACATGCAGGCGCACAAACCTATCGCAGAGCAAGACACCATCGAGGTCACTCGGTCCGAGCCATGTACCTCCTCACTGCAGTACAGGACCTCATCGTCTCTCCGGCCAGAACGCGCTTCACAACCGAACAGCAGGTTGACGGTCTCGCAGCAGCGGCAAGGCGGCTCTGGGAAAATATGATTCGCACCAAGATGTATGTCACTGGCGGCATCGGCAGTATCAAGCAGTGGGAAGGCTTCAGCCTGCCTTACTCGCTTCCCATCAGCACGGACGAAGGCGGATGCTACACAGAGACCTGCGCAGGTATTGGCTTGCTGATGTTCGCCGATCGGCTTCTGCACAAGAAGCTGGATGGCCAAGTCGCTGATGTTGCAGAGAGGGTCTTGTTCAACTCCAGCATCACCTCAGGTATGTCGGTCGATGGAAGGGCTTTCACTTATGTCAACCAGCTGGCCAGCTCCCACGAGGAGCCTTGCCAACGCTTCGACTGGTTCGAATGCGCCTGCTGCCCGCCCAATGTCATGCGTACCTTTGGCTGCTTGCAAGGCTACTTCTTTGGTGCCATCAAAGGAAAACAATCCGACGTAGCCATCCACCAGATCTTTGCTGGCGAAATCGACTATCTCGGTAACAAGGTCAAGATCGAGACCAAGTACCCTACCAAAGGGAAGTGATGATCAGAGTGGAGCAGCTTGCTCCGTCGGCCACTGTCTGGCTCCATATACCAGGGTGGGCCCAGTCCGACTTCACATTTTCCACCAGTGGTGTCGAGCTAGTCCACGGGTATCTTCCTATCACCAGCACAGGCGAGTACCACCTTCGCTTCCACATCAAGCCACGCATCCTTCTATCTCATCCAGATGCGGGTCCTAGTCGTGTTACTTTGGCCTTCGGGCCTCTTATCTATTGCATCGAGGACGTCGACAATGCTTGGGTCAATGAGCTTCCCGAGAAAGAACAGCACTTCAAGCATCTCTGCGTGGAGCATAGCGGCGATGTTTCGAAGGTTCGTGTCCATGACCCTGAGCAGGAGGGCGGCGTCATCAAGCTCGAGATGCCCAGATCAGGGTACACTCTCAAGGTCGATAACAACACCGGTTTTGCAGCCGCCTTCGAGCAAACACAATTGCCTAGCTTCTATGAGCAGCCCGGACAAGGACGCGACTTGGTCTTCATCCCCTACTACTATCGATGCAACAGGGCAGGGACCAAGGGCAGGATGCGTACATCGATCCGCGTCAAGCCCTAGCTTGACCTTGACTATTTTCAAAAACTCGAGTGAATACAATCTTTCCCTTGCAGGTCTCGAGTGCTTGTTAGTCTGACTTGTAACACTACTTCTCCACAAATTAGACCGGACATATCGTTGAGGCCCTGGGTATGTCTGTATCATTGTGTGAGCAGGTTGGCTGGGGCACAGCGAGGTGCGATTGACTGCCATGCCGGCTGGTCTCTCGTTGATAAATGAGAATGAGCGACAGTGGTATGCCAGCGAAGTGTAATCGACCATGCCCATGTAACCTTTCGCGCAGCTAACAATATCCTACCTACACTATCGACGCCTTGGACTCAAACGACGTGTAGGCAACCCTGCGATTCGTCAAACAGAAGAAGGCCTGGCAACGTCATTGCCGCCATCCTTGGCTCTTCGAGCTGTGCATGCGCATGATCAGTAACGCCTTGGTCCATAGATCCACGAAATCGATGGTACACTGCTTGAAAAGCGTGGATGACTGGATTCTGGCATGACGCAAATTGGCCGTTCGGACGTTACCTTGAAATCAACCTTTGGCTCTGCAGAGGTTGGACACAGTCTGTATGTCTGCAACAAGCTCGCTGTAAATGGCTTCGGATTCAATAGGAGACAGCTCTCGATCTGCTTCGTCGACAGCACTGTAGCATATTGGCTGATAGTACTACATGTTGGATGAAAAGAAAGCATGAAGGAAACAACGAAAGTGTGCGGACGAAAGGCTATCAACAGAAACGTATAGTTTTTGGTGGCAGCCATTATCATGGAGGGAAGACAGCCTCGGGTCAAGCCTCGGAAGTCAGGGTGTGCACACCACCATCCTTCTCGTCATCCTTACCGTCGAGACTGCGCGCATTCTGCGTGGCGTAGGGGAGAGTAGTAGTGTGGTCGCCATGATAAAGGTCGAGCTCGGCAGAAGCGAACTTGCGAGCAGGAATTCGCTGGGCAAAAAGTTCGTCCATCTCGGCCGTAGTGCGGTTACGGGACTCGGGAAGTTGGAAGAAGAGGATGACGAGGATCATGCTGCACGTGCCGAGATACAGGAAAGCTCCCTTGGCACCCCAATTCCAGGCATCCGGCGAAAGCATGCGTGGGGTGAGAGTGTTGGTGACAAGTCCAGTGAGGACGTAGGTCAGTCGCGCAAGCACGATGGATTTGGCGAGTAGACGGCTGGATGGGATCTCGGCAATGATGGCGTAAGCACCTGGGCCGATTGTGCAGTTGTAAGCGAGAGCGAAAGTGATGAGGAGCGATCCAATGGCCCACGAGATCGAAGTAGAGTCGAAGAAGCCAAGCGCTCCGATCGTAATCAAATGAATACAGCAGGCGACAGCGCCAAGCAGGTAAAGGGTTCGGCGACCCATAGCGCGGAGGAGGAACCAGGACGAGACGGTACCGATCATGTAGGTCGTGTTCATGATAATGTTGAGGTTGAAGGCGTTGTTCTGGCTAAGACCAGCTCGACGGAAGAAGGTGACAGCGTATGACATCAAGGGATTTCCGCACCACCATTGAAGCGAGTAGACAATGCAGACCAGGAAGGTTCGTCGCAGGGATTCCCTGCGGAAACATTCAAAGTAGGATGCACCGGCCTGCTCTGCCTTCTCGAGAGCGTTGGTGTGTCGCATCAGGCAAATCTGGTCCTCGATGTGCGACTCGTCTTCACCGCTTTGCGTGGTCTGTATTCTTCGCAGACTGTTCTTTGCATCCTCGAACCGTCCCTTTCGAGAGTAGTGCCATGGGGATTCAGGAGCAAAGTAGGCGACAAGGAAAAGGGGAACCGGCCAAACCCATTGGAGGGCGAAGGGCATCCTCCAAGCCCATTGACCAGCCATGTTGAGTGTGGCACGAACCACAATCGAGCTGAGGAAGATTCCAAGACCCCAGCAGAAGCAGACGTACGAGGTCATGTACGGACGAAGCATGATCGGACAGATCTCGGCTGCGTAGGTGGTTGTGAGAGTCTGGAAAACACCCCAGGGGATGCCCATGAGAACTTCACCAGCACTGAGCATCGGCAGGGATTGCGCAAAGACTGGGATGAAAATGGTGAGAGTCATGAACACCATGGATGCCATGTAAACAGGTCGGTAGCCCCAGCGGTCGGAAGCCCAACCCTGCAAGAGCAAGCCCATGACCTCGCCGACCAAGGCCGAGTTGGAAAGGCCGGTCTGCCAGGGGGCGGTGATGACCTTTTCGCCGTTGGACAGAACGGTACCAAAGCGGTCGATAAACGCATTGGAGCCGTAGAAACTGTTGATGACTACCACGTCGTAACCTTCCATGACCAATGCAGTGGAGAGACCAAGACTCCAAAGAGCTGCCTTCCAATGCTTGCGGAAAGCAGCAACAACGCCGAGGTCCTGCTGTTGGTGAGCAGCAGCGGCCTGCGCGCCGGCCAGTACTTTTTCGTAATCGGACCCAAGCTCGTTCTGGATCAGAACAGCTTCGTCGTTTTGGATTCGCACCACATCTTGGGCTTCGGCATTCGAATGCGCCATCGTGACGGTACTTGGCTCGCTGAATCTAGCTGAATGGCACAAAAAAATTTGTCTAGGGACGTTTGATGAGTCGATAGAAGCCGGAAAGTAGGTGGGTATGGTGTGATAAGCGAGCGACATTGATAGGCGGCTGCAGTGTCCTATTTATGACTTTGGGGCATGTGGTAATCATGTGTCGTTCGAGACATCTCCGAGCAAATAGCACGAGGAAAGGGATAGAGCCCAAGTCTTGTGCGGGGCCCCATGTGCCTGACTGTGAGGAGCATCATCCGGGATGTGGCACCAACACAGGGTAACGTTGAGAGTGATGCATGCCCAATGAGGCAAGTCAGTCAGTTGGCCAGTCAGTCAGTCAGGCACCCGCCAAACACATGCGATCGAATCACAGGATTGCCGAAAGCAGACAGCTCGGTACTGCACAAGCGGGAGGCGGGCTGCAGAAATGCCGAGGATTTGCCACCGGCGATGGTACAGTACATCACTTTCGGTGAACTCGGCTGACTCGTTAAACCGTGCGAGGCGCTAATCTAGCATTCTTGGCACACTTTTGCCTTCGAACTGACATTTCCGGCTTTCTGCAACCTCTCAAACCGGTGACCTTCTTGGAAGCAGAAGCGGCGTGGGTGAGTAAAACATCTGGTAGGCTGTAGGGTTTCCACATGGCCTGGAGCCGCACCTGAGCAGCACAGGCAGAATGATTGGTTGGAATAGAGGTGCATTACACCCTTGCGTCCAGCATTACCAAGATAGCCGAACTTGAGATTCGTGCCGCAGCCAACCGAAAAAGTGCTGAACGAGTTTCCCGATGCACGTCGTTTTCGGATATCTGAGATGAAAAACTAGAAGACGTACAGTATGTACTGTACCTTTCATTCCGATCAGGGCATTCTGGTGGGGCATGCTGGAGGGGCATGGAAAAGCCTGCATGCATGCAAGCTTGCTGCCTTGCATTTCCCTCGTTCAGCTACACTCTGCTCATCAAGCCTAGACCCGGTGCCGCTTGCAATGCGTGCATATCTGATCTGATCCATTGGGAATCGACACCCAGTTCCCCTACTTGTTCCCACGGAAAACTCTCGGTTCAGTTTGTAGCCCGCATGATCGAGCAAACGGTCAGGTGATGCCGGAGATCTTCGAGTCCAGATCATTTCGCTCTTGCGCGTCTACATCGCTCACTGCGCTAATCTGAGCGGTCCGACATTGAAGCGTAATCGAAGCGTAACGGTTTGCAGTTGTCGGCAAAGATTACCAACCCACGCTGTAAGTCGGCAGATGTCCAAAGATTACCGACAAAGCCTTGCAAAACACCAGACAGTTGGGGATTCTCTCCTAGTTGTGATGAAAGAGGACGAATTTTGTTCGGTCCAGCGTTGCGGTCGTTCGCTGACTTCACCGTGCAACTTTTCAATCAATTGATGCACAGTATCACTTTGCTCAAATGCGGCCAGCCGTTCCTTGCCGTATCGCATGCGAGGATTCATCTGAAGTCGCCGGTGTAACCTGACCATTGAGAAAGGCGTCCCCATGTTCCCTTTCAGATCTCATTCGTTGACTAGGATAAGTCGCCGACGAGGATCCGTTGCCGGTGACCGCAGCGAGCCTCGCAATCCACCAGGCAAGTCCACGGTCACACCGTGTGGCTTCTGCGACCGCATCGACCCGACAGCATCCCGTGAGAGTTCCGCTGCCGGTTGACGAAGGGGTCAATAATTCAGATTCGCTTTTCCACTTGGCCGACTGAACTGTGCATACAGTACCTCGGATGTAGGATCGTCGCGATGGTTCTGCATCGCTTTTACCCGAGCTCTTGGGCGTTTTTGCTTAAGTGGTCGAACAGCCTGCCCCGAAAGTGTTCATTGCAACATCCCCTATAACAAAGCTAAAGTGCAGCCTTGAAACTTCTCCATCGCAAATCAATCGGCCGCGACCTTTTTGCAAGAACCTGTCGACACCATGATTGAGTCAAAGGAACAAGCGATCGAATATCGCTATGACGGCGAGCTTCTTCGGATCGAAGCTTGGGGGCCAAATGCTCTCAGAGTCAGGTCCACGCGTATGCCTAGCCTTCAGACCAAGACTGGGGCATCTATTCGAAGCCAGAAGCACCCTCCGTCGACATCAGGCAGCAAACAAACCACTTTGCTGGTAAGAAGACAATCACATGGCACCTTAACAATGGTCACATCGAGGCTTCCCTTTCCAGCTCTGGAAAACTATCAATCTCCAACAAATACACCGCCAGAGTCCTTCTCGAAGAGTACAGCAGAAATCGTCAAGATCCATGCGATCCCAACTGCAGTGCTCTCCTGATCGATGCGAGGGACTTTGTCCCGATCGTTGCGGGCGACTACCAGCTCATCGCGCGCTTCCAGACCCAGGATCCAAACGAAAAGATCTACGGCATGGGCCAGTACCAGCAACCCTTCCTCAATCTCATGGGCGTCGATTTGGAGCTTGCTCAACGCAACTCGCAGGCCAGTATTCCATTCTTCCAATCGAGTCGTGGCTACGGTTTCCTTTGGAACAATCCTGCGGTTGGTCGAGCCGTGTTCGGCAAGAATGTTATCACTTTTGAATCGCGCTGCACCAAAGTCCTCGACTATTGGATCGTTGCTGGTGACGCACCCGCTGACATTCAACGCGCATATGCGGAAGTGGTGGGCAAACCGCCAATGATGCCCGAATGGGGGCTTGGGTTTATCCAATGCAAGCTCAGGTATGAGACACAGGAGCAACTCCTCTCTGTGGCTCGTAAGCACAAGGCCCTAGGCCTTCCGCTCGACGTCATTGTTTGCGACTTCTTCCATTGGCCCAAACAGGGAGACTGGATGTTTGATCCCCTCTACTGGCCAGAGCCCAAGGCCATGGTCGAGGAGCTCAAGGAAATGGGCGTCGAGCTCATGGTTAGCATTTGGCCTACCATAGAAAAACGCAGCAGTAACTACGAAGCCTTCAAGGAGCAGGGACACCTCATCAGAACCGAGAGGGGAGCTCGAACTGCATTCGACTTCCTTGCCGATTGCTCAATCGTTGACTTTACCAATCCAGCAGCAAGAGAGCATGTCTGGTCCATCGCCAAGAAAAGCTACTTTGACTTGGGAATCAAGATGTTCTGGCTGGACGAGGCCGAGCCTGAATACCTTAAGTACGATTTCGACCACTTCCGCTATCACGAAGGACCCCTTTTGACCGTCGGCAACGAGTATCCTCGAGCCTATGCCAGATGCTTCTACGAAGGGCAGACGGCCAATGGACAAAAGCAAGTCGTCAACCTTTTACGATGTGCTTGGGTCGGCTCTCAGCGCTACGGAGCGCTGTTATGGTCTGGTGATATTGCTTCTTCATGGTCCAGTATGAAGAATCAGCTTGCAGCAGGTCTCAGTGTGTCGATTGCAGGCATTCCGTGGTGGAACAGCGACATTGGCGGCTTCCATGGTGGAGATCCCAACGACCCCGCCTACCGAGAGCTGCTCGTTCGCTGGTTCCAATGGGGCACCTTTTGTCCGGTTATGCGTCTTCATGGCGACCGAGAACCTCGTCAACCCAAGCCCGACATCGCCAAAGACGATCCCAACTACTGTCAATCTGGTGCCGACAACGAGGTTTGGTCATATGGTGAAGAGGCCTTCCGGATCCTCAAAAAGTACATTCTCGTCCGCGAGGCTTTGCGTGAATACACCCGCTTCATTCTGAAAAATGCGAGCGTTAATGGCGATCCCGTCATGCGCACGCTTTTCTACGAATTCCCCGCGGACAAGGCGGCGTGGGAGGTCGAGGATGAATACATGTACGGACACAAGTATCTCGTCTGTCCCATCTTGAAGCCGGACGCTCGCAAACGCCGTGTCTACTTGCCGGCAGGCGCCAAGTGGGCTCGTATCTCGTTCGACGGAACTCTGCACAGGAGTTCAGAAGAGCTGGAGGGAGGTTCCACTGTTTTAGTAGAGGCTCCGATCGATGATATGCCCGTCTTTGAGCGCATCTAGTGCGCGCTCTAGAAATGAGCAGCCAAAGTATTCTCTGCGCAGTCCGTCTGTGTAGGTACCAAGTTGTGACAGAGCTGTTCTTCTGATCGCAAGATTGAGCACTTGCTGTCTTGCTCTTCTGTGACAATGTCTTTTGACTTCCAGCACACGTGCCGATATCGAACCAGAGAAGCTCGTCAGCGAATCTCTCGAGACTTGGCAAGACAGAATATCGAACCCGTTTGTGCTGTGCCTAGGCTTAAACTTGTTCTCAATTCAGCGTCAGCGATTCGACTGACGTTGATTCAGTGAGTGACACTGCAACAAACAAGGATCTTGGAGACCTCAGATACCTCTCTCACAGCTATTACACCAAGCACGAACGTCAATGTAGGCACAAGATCCATGCTATCCATAACGCATTCAGCGAATTCGACCAAATTAGCCCAGGGCACCTTTGTCGTTGCGCTTGAAACCGTTCACACGGATGATGTTTGACTAGGTTGACCACGTTCTTGTCGCGACCGGTAACTTGCGGCCCATTCGGATTACCATGAAACTCGAAATTTAGTTCTGTCCGACCATGAAAAACTGCGGGTCGACAGAGACGATTGCACGAAGAAGACGAGATCACCGAGTGCCCCGCGAGCAGTTCGGCAATGCGGCGCATTGTTCGGGTATCTCATGCGTGCCTCGCACCGGTTGCCGCATCACCGCTACCATCCCGGCCTGGCATGAGATGCCCGAACAAACGCACTCACGTCAAGTAATCGAATCGCCACATGACTCGTTGCCAAGCTTCCCTTGAGAAAGAATCCCGGCCGCATCAGTGAAGTCCAACCTGGACAAAAATTTTATCGTTGGATGGCGAGGCCGAACACCTCGTACAGTGGACGAGTCGAAAGCATTTCTTCCGCTGAGTCTCTTACCGTGACATGCGTCGGTGGCTCTTTCACATAGCCAGAGGAATGAGCCAAGGAATCTTTGCTCTGACCTATGATCATTATTCGCGGCGCCTGCCTTTGGAAATTGATTAGCGCCTAGGAGTATCACTGAGATGAGGGCTGTTCTTCCGTCTGCAACATGCGGTACGCACACTAATGCACAACGGCCTCTGGTTGCAGCGAAGCAAACTCCAGAGCTTATGTTGAAGCTGCATCAGATGCATGGTCACGATGGATCTAATCACGTCGGCAATCCGCAAACGAAATTGTCAGCAAGCACTCGTCACCGTCAATCAGACAAGATAGCCGATTCCTGCATACACCACTAGGCCAGAGTGATCCGCTTCTCCTCTTATGCGCATCATACCCCACAATTGGAGCCCCGCTCTTTTCCCGGGGACGCTGGCACTTTTCGAAGGGAGCTAATGTCGGCAATTTCCCCCTCCGTGGGGCTCTTTTTGTTTTTTTAAAAATAATTGTACGATTTCTGTATCGAAGATGGTCCACTACTAAAAAGATCAACATTCTCAGAACCCAACACATCGTTGAGAATGTCTTTCATAGGCTGAGTCCGGGTATCTCCCACCTATTCCAGCTTTGCCGGGTCTGCCTTGGCTAACCCACATCACCGGTGCACCAGTGCCCGGCAACCTGAAGTGGCGTTGGCGCCAAAAACGGCTAACGTACTGGGTCAGGTTTCGCGACTCGATTGTCGCCAGCTTCCTCCGGTGAGGTCTACTGCCATGAGCGTGACATGCCAGCCTCGAGCAGGACTTCAATAGCTGCTTGCAATGAGGATGAATTGGTCTGATCATGCTGTATGTTGTCGTGGCTTCCTGCGTCGTGGACGATTTTTCTCTTTGTGAGGATATATAGCAAGGCAAGGTTGCCCGAATTGGTCGTCCATACATCATCAGATCACCGAAACCCAGCAGCACCACCCCACCAAGCAGAATCAGAATCATGCTGCGATACACCAAGGCAGTGACGGCCTTTCTTTGCATGGCCTTTGCCGCTATTAGGGATTCAGGAGCTATCAGTCTTGGTGGACAGGGCTACGTCGACCTTTCCGTGTACGGAGGCGTCCCCGCGCACCTCGGTGCAGGTATCTTGTACGGTCTGCCTGACGACCCGGCGTTCAGCCCCGATCCAGCCCCAACTCTGCCCTCTACCCTCTTTCCCGGCGCTGGAATCAACTTTGAGCGAGCTGGAGGCGCTCAGATTCCTTTCGCTGGATACAACGGTGGTAACATCACCGGCTACAAGGAGCGCTTCCAGTCAACTTTGCAGAATTACCAGTATGCCACCGCAAGAGGCGCCAATTTCGTCTTGTTGCCCCATGACCTTTGGGGAGCCGATGCAGCCACCGCTTCGACCAATGTCTATCCCTGTGACAACAACGACTGCTCGCAATATGGCGTCTTCCTGGACATGCTGATCTCCGACCTCAAGTCCAACAACATGCTCCCTGGTTTGCACATCGATCTCTGGAACGAGCCAGACGGATATAACTTCTGGCCACGCAGTCAGGACCAGTACCTGCAGGCTTACGCATATGCGTACAACAAGTACAGAGCCGCATTTGGTACCAATGTTCCGTTGCAGGGTCCTACTACTGCTGAGCCTGCAAATGCTGCCAGCACCTGGTGGCAGACCTGGGCTCAGTATGTCAAGACAAACAACGTGATTCCTGATATTTACGCCTATCACCAGCTCTCCGGCCGCGGCTCGTCTAACTGTGGCAACGATCCTGTTGAATCCAATGCCCAACTTCAGCAGATCAAGGAAACCTACGGCCTTCCGGACCGTCCGGTCCAGATCAACGAGTATGCTGCTGATGATGAGCAGACTCCCGCATACACGGCATGGTTTATTGGCCGCTTCGAAAGGACGGGTATCACCGGTCTTCGCGCAAACTGGGGTAGCGGAAAGGGATTGCACGACGACTTGGCTCGATTGCTACTTGTCTCCAACAATTACCAAACCTTCGATAAAATGGGTGACTGGCACGTTTTCAACTACTACACCCAGTCTCAGCCCGGTCTCATCACTCTCGCCGGTGCAACAGGCTCTTCGTGCTACGATCTCTATGTGACCCAGGACCGTTCTGCCAGTCAGGTCCACATCCTTGCAGGTACGCGAGGACAGGACGGACCTTATCCTATCACCGTCTCCAACGTCAACAACATGCCTGGATTCCAGGGAAAGACGAGCCTACGTGCACTGGTGAAGGAGATTCCTTACAACAACGCTAGAGTGGTCAATGCTCCCAATGTCTTGTTCAACTCGAGTGTGCCGGTCAACAACAACCAGCTCTTCTACAACCTCACCATGAACACCGACAGTGCTTACACTATCGACCTGTTCGCTAATTAATTCAAAAGACATGTTTGACATGCCGACGTCGCTGCGTTGGTCCTTGTAGAGCGTCCTTTCTTTTGCTCTGTTCTTGCACTCATGCTACAAGCAGTCGGAGAGCTGTCTTAGAGCTTCAACATTATCACTTTAGTTTCTCAGAGCCGAGACCTCTTGCTACTCCGACGCAGAAACGCATTCTTTGAATCTGACACCGCTGTGGACCACATGAATTCATTGAAGTTGCATTGTAGCACGCTGAGTTTGCGTCGAGCGAGACACATGTTATGACCGCGGGAAACCTAGCTCTGCGACAGCTGCTTGGGCGCCTTTTGTATCAGACTGTTTCTCGGCACAACGGGAAGAGGCAATGCCGATAAACTCTTGGCGACGGGAACCAATTTTGTTGTAAGGCAGCATCTCGAGAGACTATGCCAACATGGGTCAAGTTTTCTGTGAGTCCTGCTCTTTGGACGCCCGCTTTACTCTCTGAATGGACACATTTGCTGACAGCTCCTGCTTGAGCCCTCTCTTCCGCCGATGCATAAAATAGTAAACGTACAGACGTACGATGTGACAGTAGCTCCAGGCGTTGACGTCGCGCTAATCTCCGCCCTCTGCGTCTGTTTTGTACGAAGCGTACAACGGTAACTAGTGAAAGGTCAAGGGTCATTCAGACCTCCTGGTTCGGCTCGGCGTTCCGGCGACTCACTTACCTGCACTCAGATTTGACATTCACCACGCATGCCTCTGTATGCACCCACCCTTCGACAGCCTTGTGTGGGGTTGAGCAGCTTGCATTTCTCGCCAAAAAGGGCACGGATACGCTCGGATCTCGCCAGCCTCCGCATCAACGCTGAATTTACGACGCTAAGTTAAAGGGGTGTTGCGATGAAACTTTTACCCCTTTGACCCACAATAGACCCTTCTCAGACCGCGAGCGGATCTCCTCACAGCTCTCTTTTTGTCGTCCACTCATCTACACCCGCAATATCATGCTCGACCCTCCTGACCACTTACAGTACAGTATGACGGTCGTGTTTCGGACCCCCACGCTTGTGTTTCATAACACGCCGTACCAAGGAATGTAGGGGCGTTGCAAGTTTAGAGCGTGGCTCCCAGCGGGTTGGTGGGGATGTTCAACAACCTTTGCGTCGCCGCCCGCTCCGGACGTATGTGACCAAAGTAAAGACGGTGGGGACCGAGGGTGGGCATTAAAAACGTCAGCGTTCAAACGGCAGGACTGGCTAGATTGCAAAGGTACAAAAGGGGGGCAAGCCCTCCAGGTGCATTTCGTCTTCGGAGCATCCCCTTCCATTTCCTCATTCCCTTCTTCTTTCTCACCTCTTCATAGGTGATCAAAGATGTACAGGGAGAAGCGTACGTTCGCTTTGCTGCTAGCCGCGTTGCTCGCTAGCCAAGCTACAGCTCGAAGCCTCCCTTTGCAAGCTGGTAATACGCCAGAACAGCCCTTCGTTGCCCCCGACTCCGATACACTTCTGCGCACTCACGATGTAGTTCCCGCTTCCTCGATCTCGTCCGCAGATGCAAACACCAACCTTACCCAGTATGTCAACATCTTTGTCGGCACTGAAGCCAACAACAATCCAGGCGATGTGTTTGCCGGAGCTTCCGTCCCTTACGGTATGGCCAAAGCGACCATCAACGTCGAAGGCTATGCACCAGCTGGCTACGTCTGGCCTTCCGACCAGTCTACTCGAGGTGTCAGCCCTCTGCACGACTCGGGCACCGGTTCGAGCGATGGAAGCTATGGCAACTTTGCCATCATGCCTGTCCTGTGTACCGGCAACTCGATTGATCTGTGTCCAACGCTGATTGATCCGCGCAAACGCATGCGCCGCAACCACACCGACCATGGTCGTCCCGGTTACTTTACAACGACCCTCGACAACGGTATCAAGATCGAACTCACCAGCACGCGCACCAGCACGCTTGAAAAGTACACCTTCCCAGCAGACGAGATGAAGCGCATGAAGTCGAGCCCGCATCTTGTCCTCGATTGGACCAACGACTTGCCCGGTACATTCCGTGGAGGCGAGATGAAGGCTGATTGGGACAAAGGTCGCTTGACCATGAACGGCACCTGGCACAGCTCTTTCGGTCCAGGCGACTTCCCTACCACGCATTCCAGTGTGTTGATTTGAAGTTCGATGGCAAGCAGCAGCTATCCAGCCACGCTTTCTTTGAGGCAACCGTCGCGGCTACGACACCAAGCGGATCGATCTGGATCACTGGGTTCGAGTCGCTCAGCAGATCGGACAGTACCAAGCGGGTGCAGTGGTCGGCTTCGAAGCCGATCCCAAGGCCGAGAAAGATGTCACCATCACAGTCCGTCGTGGTGTTTCCTTCACCTCGGCAGAGAATGCCTGCAGCAACATGGAAACCGAGATTCCCAACTGGGACTTTGACGCTACCGTCGCTGCAAGCCAGTCGCTGTGGGAGGAGAAGCTGCAACGCATCCAGCTGAGCCCTTCCACTCCTGACTACGTACGACGCCTGTTCTATACGAGTTTCTATCGCACCTTCCTATCGCCCAACAACGCTACGGGTTCCGGGCCTTTCCCCACCACATCCCCCTACTTCGACGGCATGTACTGCACCTGGGACACGTTCCGCACTCTGTTCCCTTTCCTCTCCCTGTCCAGCCCTGAAGAGTTTGCTCAGATCGTCGAGACGTACATCGACGGTTGGAGGAAGGAAGGCTGGTTGCCGGAATGCCGCGCCAACCAAGTGAAAGGGTTCATCCAAGGTGCCAACAACGGTGTTCCAGTGCTCGCCGACTTTGCAGTCAAGTACGCCAAGGCAGCGGGCTCGCTCGGTGTCAACACGGACGAGCTGTACGAAGCCATGACGCACGATCTCGACGTGCCTTCGCCGCAGTGGGAGTACGAAGGTCGACAGGCCGCCCCCTACCAGCTGTACGGTTACATTCCATTCGGATACCTCGACCCAGACTCGGTGGGTGAGCAGACGCGAGAGGCTAGTCGTTCGCTCGAATACGCATTTGGCGACTTTACCGCTGCCATGACTGCGTTGGCGCTGGGCAAGCCTGATGAAGATGTTCAACGATATGCAAAAGCGTCGTTGAACTACAGTCTGAACTATGACCACCATTCGACCAGTGACGGCTTCAAGACATTTGTTCAGCGACGTTACGCTAATGGCACCTTCGAACCTACCGATCCGACCTTCTGCTCGCCGCTTGACAACAACTCGAGCCACGCATGCAGCTTGCAGGCCGAGAACGATTTTGGCGTGTACGAATCATCTTCGTGGGAGTACAGCTACTACTCGCCGCAAGACAGGGCCGGGATTGTCGAGCTGA
The DNA here is from genome assembly GCA_014826065.1 of Anthracocystis panici-leucophaei. Lineage (NCBI taxonomy): Eukaryota > Fungi > Basidiomycota > Ustilaginomycetes > Ustilaginales > Ustilaginaceae > Anthracocystis > Anthracocystis panici-leucophaei. The sequence goes on along the minus strand of CP060314.1, from coordinate 493,874 downwards.
TGGGAGGCAATGCTACATTTGAGAAACGTCTGGACCACTTTTTCAGCAAAGGCTACTATGCACCTGGCAACGAGCCGAGCTTCGACACGCCGACCATGTACCACTTTATCGGCAAGCCGTACCGCAGCGTGCAGAGGGTGCGAGAGGTGGTGGAAAAGTACTTTTCGCTCAAGCCTGACGGTATTCCTGGTAACGATGACAATGCGGCCATGGCATCGTTGCTCGGATGGTTCTTGCTTGGATTCTACCCCACGCCAGGTACCAAGGAGCTGCTGATTCTGTCGCCGTACATGCCCGGCTACACGATCAACAACCCGGTGCTAGGAAAGGCTACAGTGACAGTGACTGGCTACGACAAGCGATCGATCGGTGGAAAGATTGCGAAGGGTGTCAAGGCATACGTCGAGCAGGTGCTGGTCGATGGCAAGCCTCACAGCTCACGTTGCAGGATGAGCTTCGACGATCTCTTCCCCGGTACGGCCGGTGCTGAGAGGAAGGTGGAGATTGTGCTGACAAATCGCGAGATCGACGGATGCGGCAATGGACCTGCCGACGATCCTGCTTCTCTCTCCACTGGTGGATTCCTTGATCTCAAGTCTGCTGGGGCCAAGGCTTGAGCGGTTCGAATTCGAAACTCTTGTTCCTTTGATCGATACATTCTACATCTCTTATTCCTCCGCACTTTCCTCTTCATCGTCGTCGTCGTCGTCGTCGAGTTGAAGAAGACCGAACCCAGATCGAACAGCATTCTGCTTGGCGATGGCGGCGCGTTTCTTCTCTGCCTCTGCAGCAGCTGTCTGTAGCTTCTCTTCCTTTTTGCGATCGCGCTTTGCTTTCCTCAATGCTTCCACGTCGATAGCGAGATGCTGTTGCGTATCGTAGAGCACCCAATTGAGCATTGCTTTTTCCACAGAGGACGACACGGCGGCGACAGATTCTAGCGTTGTCTCGTCGGTTGAGAGTGCGATTGTGTGAAAAAGAGAGCCGAGCACCAATGCGCTAGGTGGAGCGCTGAACGGACTCGGACAGAGGAGCAGCGATTGAGCCAGCTGGTATGCCGAATGGAGGGTAAGCTGGAGACTCGATTGAAGGTGAATGTCGCGCGTTGTCGGTTCTACGCTGAGTGCATCTGGATAAGTCAAATCAGCGGGGAGTTCTGTGAGGCTTGGATCGGCCTTGAGCGTTTGGTGAACGGTGTAAGCTTTGAAAGCTGAGGCGATGGCGGCATGCACCTGTTTGAGCGACCAGTTGAAGCGTTTGCTGGATTCGCCCAAACGCTTTTGTTCTTTTAGAATGAGATAGCGGAGTACGAGACACGGCGGCAGTAGCGGTTGTGGAATACTTGAGCTAAGCAGTGCGTCTGTGCGGGATTCGTCGCTGGCAAGAAAGTAGCAAAAGATCTTGAGGCGGGTGGAGAGAGGTTCGTCGAGCAGGCCAGAGATTGTGGCTGCATGTGCGGTCGTGAGCAGCTCATCTGTGACACCGGAAGAGGGCACGTCGAGGGAAAAAGGTGGTTCTGCAGAGAGCATGTTGAAGAGCTGTTCAGAGGTCAAAGTTGAGTCTACGCTGGTTGATGGTGGTGGTGAGATGTCAACGAAAAGTTTGCTCAGCACCGAATAGAAGTCGAGTAAAAGCAGCTTTTTTTTTCCTTTTTTTTTTTTTTTTTTTTCACGAACAGAAGACTCAGTTGAGGGGACTCGAGTTGATTATTAATCGAGTTGATTATTAATCGAGTTGATTATTAATGATGGACGGTGCTAGGAAAATACAGGCAGACCCTGGCTGGAAGAACCAGAGGGGGGTATCAAATTTTCGAGGTTTTTTTTTCTTCCCGGTGTCCTGTTCTCAGGGTTTCCTGCTGAAATATTTCTGTGTTTTCAAATCCCCGAATTTTTGACTCAGCGCCTCGAAACCGCATAAATATTTAAATAGCAAAAAGAGTCGATTAAAAATGAGGGGAGAAATGGTGGCACAAAATTCCGTGCAAAAATACAAGGTTTTGATACCAATCGTCATGCTGTACAGTATGTGGCTCGTTGAGCTCCGTCTGGGTTACCTCAGGCTCCTTGTTCCACCTTCACTCTCGTATGTGTGTTCATCCTCGGAGGTGCACTCTGTGCATTGCTTGCCTCGTTGATCAGTCTAATGATTGCTTTCAAGCGTCTCACACACCGTGCCTCGCGCTCAACCCACTCGTCAGCAGGCACTTCGGATGGCGACAGCTTGACGATCATCGTCAACGTGACTAGATCCTTGAGAATGTCACGCAGCCCTTTCAACGTCTCCTTCTCCCCGTTCTGGAATCTTATGGTAGATTGGAAAGACGGGCCCGATGCTTGTAATACGTGGTGCGCCAGGCGTCGAAAATGTAGGAGCAATTGGTCGGTGGGGAGGTGGACGAGAGTCAGACACTCTGCCGCATATTCACGAGTACTTGAGAGGAGGCCTTTGGAAGTGAGCAGCTTCAAAGGGCACGGTACATCTTCTCTCTTGACAGTGGGCTGATGTTCGCATGCTGGTGCCGCAGTGATGACAATCGACGGATGTCATAAGAGTTGCTCGTTTGTAGGGGACCTTGCTTGGCCGTGGAGCTTGGCCATTGGTGAGACGAGGTCTTGGGGATGTCGAGACGGCCGCAGCAGAATGATCCGGCTCGCCTTTAACCCTGTCCACGCTGCTGCTGCTGCTTTCCACGCCGCCTTGCAATAGATCCGTCGACAAACGGCACTGGTCTCCCTCTTCCTTTACAGGAACCATCTCGACGTCCTCTATACCTGCGTTCATCGAGTAATGCCTCCGAGTACGAGGAGCATCTGTTGACTCGGTCGACTCTCGCGTGTTGTCTGCAAACCTGACCCTCCTCGCCGGATCGAGAACGCGATTTCCAGCCGTCTTATTCGGTCTCAGAATGCTTGGATGTGCAGAATTGGACATGGGCAAACTCTCCCTTTGTTCTTGCGGTTCTTGATTCGGATCTCGATGCAGCCCAGCGTCTAGAGCAATCAGGTTCTGGCTTGTGGCTGATTCGAAATTTGACTCTTCGTCGCTCTCGTCCTCTTCCATGCACATGGCCCTTTGTTTGTTGTTCATCGCCTTGCATGCAGGAGCCGAGTTTGGAGCGAGCACGCAGAAGGGCTTTGGTCGAGATTCCTTGGTGGTCCGCTTCTGCCGAAACGTCAAGCCCTCAGAACTACCTTGCTGGTCGTTGTCAGGGAAACTGGGCACATCGTCGATGGCGGAGGCCTTTGTTTGCAAGCGTAGCTCGGACGACGGTAACGGCATTCTGTCGACTGCTTGTCTTGTACGGACGAGTTGGTATGGAAGAAAGAAGATAGATCCGTCTTGCTGGTTGCTTCCACCTTTCTGAAAGACTTTCAAATGAAAGGAGCGACAACCGACTCAGCGCCAGTCCTCGCGCATGCACATGAAGTGGGCTTCTCAGGTTGTTGAAAGACAAAGGGACTTCAGGTCACTGTGCTTTCGAGCGTAGCGCAAGTAGACCAGCACTATCACCTCTCATTGTTCTTCTTCATCGCTCGTTTGCCCACTTCCTACACACGTACTGTAAGTTATCTAGCAATGACACTCTACAAAGCTCGCACGCATCACATCGCTTCTCGTAATCGGCTCAATACAACTTTTCATTGCTTTGCAGCTTGTATGGCGGTCGAGTGTGCTCTCAGGCCGACTCCTTCCTCACATGCATTGAGATGAGCAACGATCTGTCTCCCCAACTTCTCCGATGCATTCAGCTCTTGTCCATTCGGCGTCTCGCGCGCATGCTGACATTCCAACAAGATGCCCTGCAGGTAGTCTTTGAGCTCGGGCAGAATCCAATACTCCGGCTTACTGCCGTCGAAAGCGGTGTTCTCCGGGACGAGTAGCTTGGCAAGGTCGGTGACCAGCACTTCGAGAGCGTTCTCGAGTACCCCGAGTTTAGTCTGGTAGTCTTGAATCTGAGCCATGAAATTCTGACAGCGTCGATTAGTCCCCTCAATGTCATTGATAAGTCCAAGGGTGTATTGAGCCACACGAGGCTCAGGCATATACTTCGGAGCTGGCTCAGCTGCTTCCACAAAGGTGTCAATGTTCCCTGGGATGCTTTCCTCGCTCTCGTTCTGGCTTGCATCGACTACGATCGCGACATGCGCCTCGGTGGTGCTAGTCTGCACCTCCTTGGTCGGATGATTTTGAGTGTGGTCCTTGGTGAAGCTGGCTGACTTGGTTGAGCTATCGGTCAGTTCTACCAACTTGTTCTTACGGGCACTTGCGAGAGGTTCTTCATCGGACTCGGGCGGAGAAGAGATACCGGATCCTTCCTCTGTAGGTCCAACAGTTTGCGTCGAAGGCTTCTTTGCTGCTTGCTTGCGTGCTCTTGTTGGCTTTGCGTGCTGTGGTTGTTGTGAAGCAAGAGTGAGAAGCACTGGATTGTGCTGAGCGGCCTTGGAAACTCGCCCACTCTTTCTCGGCTGCACCTTTCCCGATGGTTGGTTGCTCTGTGCTTGTTGACGTGCCGGTCGCTTTGCGGCGGTGCTCGAGCCAGCGAGTGACTCGACTGTTGCCGCTGGATCGAGCTCAGCCTTTGTCTTTCGCTTGCGTTGTTTTGGATTGAGAGGTGGTTTCTTATATACCCGCTCTCCATCAACAGTGCATGTCCAGTGGCGAATGAAGCAGTTCTGACAAGCTTTGGCGAGGTGTTTACTCCCAGCTGCTGTATAATACCGAATGCCTTCCCTGAGGCAACAGTCACATTTGTCAATCCAGTCAACATCAACCTGATACTTGGCTTCCTCGCCAAATTGCTTCACTGTAAGTTGCATCTTTGGCGCGCCGGCTACAACTTGTCTACCTTCAGACTTGAGGACGGTGCTCACCTGAAAATTCTCAGTGGCCTTCGTGGTGCTAGTGCTTGGTGCTCGTGTGGCATTCGAGTGAGATGATTTGAGCTTGATGTGATGCCACCTGCGGCCTAACGCTACTGGACGTTCGCTATCGGCTGAGAGGCTTGACTCGTAACCAGCTTGATCTGTTGCTTCTGACCGAGTGTCGGCCGATCTCTCCTCAGCAGATGTTAGCACCAAATTGTCTGTCCAAGGGCGCTCCTACTTGTCGACGCAGCCGAGGAATCTGACCGAGAATCCGTCTGCAAATTGTGGCTTTGAGTTTTGCCGAAAGTATTAACGGGAGGTTGAGAGACTGCAATGGCTGGAGCTGATGTTGCTGGCTGGTTGCTCTAGGGTGCTTCAGGCGCAACAGGGCTACCAGACTCCAGAGAGTCTACGATTTTGCTAGGTTGCACCGTCAAAGGTGCATCACCTCTCTGCAATGCTGTCGTACCGCAATAGCGCCAAGGTTGTTCCAGGGCCATCTCCGGCCTCATTCCAGGCGTGATACCGAGCAGGGTGTCGAGCTCGTCCATAGTGCGACGCAGGTCGGGCGGCAATGGAGAGCTGGGAGGAAGCTCGCCCTCCTCGAGCGATGCTGAGGACGCCGTTGAAGGATAGAACGATGACCGAGCTGATGAGTGCGAGCTATTCATGTTCGAAGTGATGAGGAGTGAACTTTTAAGGAGCCACTTGGCGGCCACCAAAGAGGTGGATCGAAGGGGAGAAAAGGACCCTACTTATGCTGGGACCGTAGTGTGAGCAAGGCTTCAGAGCTGGTTTGATGCCTTCTCCTTTTTGCAGGTGCGTCTACAGTAACCGCCGCGGAGCGAAGAACATGACCGCATGCGAACAAAGGGCTCAGTCGCCTCGGTTTAAAGTTTTCGTTCAATGTGTCAAATGGCTAATCACTTGGCCTGAGCGGCTCTCACTTGTCAACGAAATGAATCCATTGCCGAGGAGTAGGTGGGAGAAGAGGGCGAGCTAAAGCTTGCAGATTGAAAGCCTTCAGCCCGGGACGAATTGGTCAAGTATACTGTAAGTCAAGGTTCAAAGCGTCAACAGGTTAACCTCATACGCAAGACGTACAAGACCAACCGAGACCATGATGAACCATGGCGAACATCAGTACTGTCGATACCCCCTCACCATTGTGCAGGTGCAAGTTCAAGTCGTCATCGACCTCGAAGCGTTAACTATCTGACAGCACAGCACCCTCACCTCATTGTCATGGCGAGCTGAGGAGGGTGCAGCTGTCTACGCTCATTTACCAATGCTCGAAGACCATGGACCGACAGGCCAGCTGATTGGCAATCGTGCACGGAAACTTTGTTCGAATTCAGAGATACAGTAGACATGCGTAACAAAGTGTATTCGATAAGTAAGTGCAACCCGATTGCACGTTTTACAACTTGGCCACTGCACCAGGCGAAGCAACCTTGCGCGACTGCTTGACAATCTTTACACGATGACCCTGGCAACTCGCAATATCCTTCCTTAGCAGCTTTCCTGTCGGATTCCTAGGAGCCGTTTGCGAGAAAAGATAGATGCTAGGCCACTTGTAGTAAGCTGTCTTGTCCCTTACCCAGGTATGCAATCGCGATGCCAATTTGTGCATCTTTTGCTCCTCCGACAGTACATTCTTGTCCTTTGGAACCACGAGCAAGAGCACCTGTTCTTCCCCTGTCGACTTGTCTTCTACGAACCCGGTCGCTGCTGCATCGACCAACTCGGAATGCGTTGCGAACAAGTCATCCAGTTCGGCAGGTGGCACTTGGAAACCCTTGACCTTGATCAACTCCTTGGTTCGACCCGTAATCCACAGCCGACCGTTGGCGTCGAGACATCCTCGTCGCCTGAGCGATACCAGCCGTCGTCGGTGAATGCTGACGAGGTCAGCGCGACATCGAGAGCAGAATGAGTCTCGGAAGACAAACCAGAAAAGTAGCCCGACATGACGGCGGGTGCACGGATGAGCACTTCGCCCACCATGCCTGGGTCGAGAGGAGCACGCTCGCCCTTTGCTCGAGCTTGTTGTGATGTGTCTTGGATCTCCTTTCTTCGTTGCTCGGCTTGCTCTTGACTCGTCCCTGGCAGAGGTCGGATCTGAATCTCGGTGTTGGGACAGGGGAAACCTGCACTTCCCAGCTCGTCACGGACTGCATTGCCATCGGCATCCAACCCCAATCCGCCCGTCTGAGAGGTCGAACATGTCTCGGTGGTACCGTATCCAAGCTGGATGTACTTGCCCGTACGCTCGTACACTTTACGGACCACTTCGACAGGCACAGGTGCACCACCCGTGAGGAACGCGGCGATGCTCGAAAGGTCGATTCCTTTGCTCTGAGGAGCGGCGGGATCCAAGTGCGGGCAGGAACGAAGCGCAACAGCAACGGCCGGAGCAATGTGACTGAAAGTGGCTCGGTATCGAGTGACGAGACGGAGATAGTAGCCAAGGTCGAATTTGGGAGAAGCGGGGATGATAAGCGTTGTGCCAAAGGCAACGGTGGGAAGTAAAACAGTCGCAAGACTGCAGCAAGGAAAAGAAGAAAAAAAAGGGTGTTAGCATGATCCGAGATGATCTTCGGTACAAAGTCTGTCGACTCGTACTCACCCATACACATGGTACCAAGGAGCCAGAGTAATCCAACGCTCTCCACCACCATTCGAGCCTCGCGATGTACCGGTGAAATGAGGGTTTGTATCCCATACGCCCAACGTGTTGCTCACAAGAGCACGATGGCTGATGAGAACACCTTTGCTCTGACCCGTTGTGCCGCTGGACCACAAGACGAAAGCGATCCTTCTCTGCTGTTCTTCAGGCGTCATAGGTGCTGGAGTGAACGCTGGTCTATCGAGGCTAGCAATGCTGCCTTCCGCTTTGCTTGCCGGTGGAGGCAGCAAGAGATGGGTCCAGTCACGAGGGTCATGCGCAGATGCAACGCCAAGTCGGTTCATGTTGTTGCCGTAATAGTCCATGCCTGAGGATACGTCGACGGTCCACACCCTGCGACGAAGGAATGGGATCTGGTTGCTCTTCTCGGCTCGCGCTGCTTTGGCTTGGTCCCAGTCTGCTGCAAGCTGTCGAGCCCAAGCTTGAATCTCGTCGCCTTTCACCTGCCCATTGTCGGTAGGAGGCGAATCGAGGAGAAGCTGAAGCGCCTTGCGGAGGGGAACCTCCTTCAGCTCCGACGGTGGTAAAGAGAACCTGAGGACGAGCTTTAGCAAGAATGTAGGCGAGCTCTCGTGGGCTGAGGTAGGTGGAGATGGGGCAGACGGTGAGGTTGGCTGCCACCGTACCAAGGGCAACTAGGGGCCACACCATGCCATTGGGAATATGCAAAAGGACGGTGCTTCGGGGAGCATGAATAGGCTCTCGAGGACGTTTGGGGTCGGAGACGAAAGCAGGTGGTGCACCGGTCAAAGTCTGTAGGGAGCGAGCAAGACGCAAGCTGTCGGCTCGGAGTCTTGCCCAGCTGAGCTGTGCGCCCGTACCATCGTGTACCAAGATGGGACGCTGTTCGGGGATGGGGATGCCGTCAAAGGTGTGGTTGGGATACCTGTCGGCGAAATGGTTTGAATGATGCTGGAGCGGGTTGCTGAAGAGGAAGGTGTGAAGGTTCTGATCCTGAGGGAAGGGAACTTTAAGACCACTCGTAGTTGCCGTCATGACGAAGGTGTAGTGATTGGAGAGAATGGACAATGGTACGGTCTTGACAGAGTCCAATGGGGGGCAAAGCAAAGCCAAGCCAGAAAAGCCGGCTTATATTCGAAAGCGCAAAAGAGCGACCGGTTCGAGGGGCGCCAAAAGTGTGGGGCACCGCAGATGTGAGCTGAGGGAGTTGGGCAAGCTTGCTTAGGTGCGAGAAACAGGAAGGAGTTCAGCTTGTCGCTCTCTCTGCTCCGAGAAACAAAGCTCGAGCGTCTTCGGCTGTCGCGGCAACGCAATTGGACGCTCTCTCTCTCTCTCTCTCTCTCTGTGCTCTTCTCTCCGCACTTTGACTCTGTCGGCCCGCATGGCCCCGGCATACCACTACAGACAGCCGCAGAATCCTCTTACCAACGCTCGCAAACGTCACAATCACCTCTCAGCAATCCCTCCCCTCAGTCATCATCATTGTCGACATGTTAAACATGATTGATCTCTAATGAAGGTTGCTTCGCGTTTGACAGCTTCATTTGCCTACAATGTCCGTAGCTAGGGCTCAGAAAACGACCCCACAAAGGCGTACTTGTACAGCATGCGCACAGAACGCGCGGGGGTCGCAAAGCCACTTTAAAAGGGTCTCGTGTCGAGCTATGTACAGTATAGTACAGTATGGCTTTCGGCCGTCGGACTTGACTGTTCCAGTCGCCTACCGCGCGAAATTGGCAACTCGTGCAAACCTTTTCGGCCGTGTCGGGTCCTTCTGGCGCTATCCCTCCGGATCCCAAGTGAAGGACGATAGGAGGATGTCGAGAATGCCCGATGATGCCTTTGTTGTCGAATCAAAGCTGGTCTCCAAGGCGAAGCTTTACCCAAGACAGACATCTCGGCGGCCAGAGGCAACCCTCGCGCTGAAGAATCGAGTGGGTCGAGCGTACGGTGTTGACGATGTAGGTGTAACATCACTCGTCTCGTCCAAACTCGTCGGGGTCTTGTCGTCTCGATGGACCCTGAACTCGTTCGACTTGAACCTTGCGCCGAGCTCTCGAGACCAAGGCTGTGCAATCGCGACACAAAACCGGTGTTCCTTGTGCAATTCACGGCACGAAATTTGCCGATTCTTACTCGTTCCCGGCACCTTCTCATACTTGACCAAGATGCAATCATTGACCAGTCAGTCAGCTTCGAAGAGCGGCGAAGCGGTGAGTCGGCTTTCGAATGCTGACGGCTGTGCCTTACGTGATGGTGTTGCTGTCTTGCATGGGTCTAGATCGACTTCAGTAGTCAAGTTATGCAAAGCTCGTTGCAAAATGAAATGATCGCCATCAGAGACGTGTGACAGGTCAATAATTTTTAGTGCATAGCGTCGCGCTTCACTTGAACCAGCAGATGCGCTATTGAATCCATGTCCAAGTCGCGAGCAGCAAACGTCATCTCAAAGCTCTAGCTCAGCATAGAATCCGATCCGCTCCAGCGTCCTGGACAATGATCGGTAAGAGTGAAGCTCGCAATAGACAAAAATGCTCCTGCCGAGATGGCCAAGTAATATGCGCGTCGAGCAGAAATCTTTGCTCGCGGCGGCGTCGACAAGGTTAGACGGCGATCTTGGCGTCGCTTGAGTCTAAGATTTGCTTTGCTTTGTTGATTCAATGCAAACCGCGCTCCCTCGAAGCCCTCGTTCACGAGCTGGCGAGAGACTGGGACCCCAGCTTGCCCTTCTCGTGGAGCGAGAGTGGCATTGCTGTGCTCCATCTGGCACAGTTGGAACGGTCAACTTTGATCCTCACACGACCTTTCTCTCCCTCCTTCACCTTGACCCTTTCCTTTTCTCCTTCCGACACCGACCCTTGCCACCATCTTCAGCGCTGGACGCACACATCTTCTGAAGCATTAGAATCGACTTTGCATATAATACCCATTCAATCCACGACGCCAGGTGCGCTTCCTCTTCTTCACCAGCATACACCTCCCCATCACAATGAGGACCCTCTTCCGCTCCAAACTTGGTGCTGGCCACTGCAGCACTTTCCGCATCCCTCTCCGATGCTCTACCATCAACAATTGCCCGCCGTCAAAGCGGCGACTTACAAGGCTACTACAGCCCATCCACCAATGGCGGCTCGATGCTCACCGGCAACACTGCATCAGGTCAAGGCGAGTCACTCAACATCATCGTCTCCAGCCAATCCGATCCCGGCGTCCTATACCAAGCTGGATTCGAAGAGTTTTCCGCTCGCTCTACTTCTCTCCCGGTAGCTGTCTCAACATCAGCCAAGGTGGCTACCAAACCGCCAACTTGGGCGACGGAAACGGCTTCAAACCGCAAACCAACATCATGCGGTACAACTACAAACAGGGAGATGGAGGAACCTGTCTCGAATCGCTCAAAGGCGGCAACCATTTCAGGTACTGGCTCCAGAACGGTTCGGCTGCAGACTCGGGCGCTATCTTCATCGCTGCGAGCGTCGAGTTGAATGCGACGCTGGGCCACATGATCGCTCCCAACGGATACGACGATGGGCGGGATCAGTTGGTAGGCAACGCCACAGCAGCGACGCTCACGAGTCCAGGTGGATTCGAGTACACGGTCAGCAGGACGACCAACACGCAGCTGTTGAGTGGAATCTCGCCTGGTCAGATCAACCACGGCATTGGCATTGATGGTGTAGTCGACGTGTTGACGGTCAAGATCACAAAGAACGGTACGATTGGCGCAGGTCGTTCGTCTAGCAGCAGCTCAATGGGGTAGCGTAAGTACGCCTCAGTCGAGTGCGGCGACGTTGCTCAATTTAGCTCAAAGCAGATGATCGGCTTCAGTGCACTGGCCCTTTACATTACCTCTGGCTTATTACTGGTGGTATAAGACAGCATTAGACCTGGCTATGATGGAATGGAAGGTTGAAACTAGAGTCGTTCGCGCCGATTTTGTCAGCTAGACACGTTAACGTGCCGTTACAAGTTGGACAATACAATCACTGGAATACTTTGGCACTGTGGATTCTCACAGCCTTCGAAGCTGCCTCAACAGCAGATGAGAACCCGTAAGCATCGTCGTGAGCATCACCATTGCTTACACCTGATATGAAGCAAAGAAAAACATCAGCGATTTCAAAAAAAAAAAAAAAAAAAAAAAAAAAAAAAAAAAGGCTCTCCGAGTTCCGCAATTTTTTGAATCCTCCACATTTGCTTGCCTTCCAAACTCTTCCGAAGCCTGTTTGGCTGGCTTACATTCTTACCACCATCACCATCATCCATCTCTTTTCCTCCCTCTGTCGCTCGATTGCAGTAGTCCCTCTTCCATGTCATCAAATAGAGCCTTTTCCGCCCTAGGACACAATATCGCATCGAGCAGTCGACAGACTATTCTGCCCAGGCAAGCCGCACTCACCCCTTTCTGTGCTCAGCTGCGATCCAGATCCACACTCTGCACTCCCACTTCTGCTCGCCTACTAACCTTGCTCAACTATCGCACATTCCGCACAGCATCCGTGCTGCGTAACGACAACCGCTTACCACCACAACTCGAATCTTTCATCCCCGAAACATCGTCCTCTTCCTCGGAAGACACCTCCGCCTCCGTCCCCGTCACCGGCGAACGCACCCCCATCGCCCAAATCGAACAACGTCTGGCTATCACCTTCACCTGCTCCGTAGACGAATGCGGCCACCGAAGCACGCACGAATTCTCCAAACGCTCGTATACAAAGGGTATCGTCATCGTTCAGTGCCCCGGTTGTAAGAACAGACATTTGATCGCCGACAATCTGTCCTGGTTTACAGAGACCGAGGACGAACCGAGGACGATCGAGCAGATGATTGAGGCAAAGGGTGGGAAAGAGAGGGAGCGTTGGGGTTGATGGGAGACGATCGAGATTCTTTCCTAGACAGTAACGCTACTCGACGACTCGATACATCTTGGACTCAATTCCATGCACCGCTTTTCGACACACGACACAAAAACGCTCCAGACTTTCAAAGGCGCACCTGTATTACAGTCTTGCTAATTCTACCTCTAAACACACGCATCATGAACCTTCTTCGCAACAGCAAGCGTCTTCTCTTCCCTCAACCTCTGACCCACCACCTGCAAACAGATGGGCAAGCCGTGCACCTCGTCCGCCTTGTACTGGTTCCAAACTTTGGCCTCGTTCTCGCTCTTACCCTTGAAGCCGGCGGGCACTTGATCCTGCTGCTTAGCGACGGTCAAGTTTTCCAACGGCACCACGACAGCCGGCATATCCATGAGATTCCAGCAGCCCGTATAGAAGATGTGATGGTACGCATCGTGAGTCGTCGACACCTCGGCAGCGACAGGCGATACAATGGCGTCAAAGTGCTTGCCGCCAGCCAGCTCTTGGATGCGTGACAGCAGTTCGATCTGCCAAGCGCTTCGTTTGGCTTGCAGCTGCCACATGGCCTTGACGCTTTGCTCGCAGTTGGCGTTGGTCTCGGTGAGACCATTGACCCAATCAACGTGCTCGCCCGAAGCCTCCATGATCGAGTGCACCGTAGCACCGCCCTCGGCCCGGAAGAACGATTCAATGTGTCCCTGCCCGCGCAAGAACAGATCCGCATCAGCAGCATCGCTCGAGGCATCCCACTCGATCACCTTGTGGCCAGCAGCACGCAACTTGTTGATAGCGTGCTTCATGGCTCGCTGAAGCGGCGGCGTAGGTGTGACAATGCCGTTGTCGGTCAACACCAACAAGATGAGGGTAGCAGGCAGCGACGAAGCAGCTTCCGAGACGGGTGTCCATGGGATAGGCAGGCATTTGGGATCCGAATGCCACGGCTCGCTATCCACCACAGTCTTGGCATAGATCTCGAGTCCTTCAAAATCTTGACACATGGGTCCGTTGATGGACAGCACCGCCTCCTGACCTGCCAATCCGCTCTTGCACTTGGCAGTGGGGAAACGTCCAAAGGAAGGCTTGAGGCCCCACAGGCCCGTAAAGGAGCACGGGATGCGGATACTACCGCCGATGTCGGTCCCTACACCCAGCGGACTGCCACGCATAGCCAGCAGCGCCGACTCGCCGCCTGAGCTTCCACCTGGCGTCAGCTTCGTGTTGGCTGGATTGAGCGTACGTCCGTTGGCATTGGAGACGGTTTCGGCGATCATCATGGCCGTGGGAGTAGCAGTCTTGCAGTACAGCACGGCACCTTGCTCGCGCAGGAGCGTCACGAGCGTCGAGTCGTGATCCGCAGCATCACCGATCCAGGCAACAAACCCGAGATTCGAGTCCTTGCCTTTAAGGTTGAAGTTGTCCTTGAGACTGATGGGCAGACCTGCGAGCGGACCTGTGTGCTTGTTGGTGGCTGCGTACTGCTCGTCGAGCTGCTTGGCGTGTGCGATGGCTTCGTCGAAGAAGATCTCAGTGAGACAGTTGGTGAGTTGGTGCGCAACGGCAGCGCGCTTGCAAAAGGCAGTAGTGACCGCTTCCGAGGTCCAGGTGCGGGATTGCAGCTTGGCGAGCACTTGGGCGACAGGAGTTTCGGTGATCTCGAGCTCACCTGGAGTCAAGATGCCACACGAGGCAGGGATGGAGCGAACATCGGTGCCGCTCTTTTCGTTGACGGTGCTAAGGATCGATGCGGGCAGATGCCATTCGGCAGGGATGCTAGCAAGTCGAGACTGTACCTTGGCTGCGGCCACGTCTCCAAGATGATGACGGTGAAGCAATAGCGGTCGACGTTTTCGACACGCCGTTCGAGGCTGAAGGAGCAGCGTGAGAGGCTACGGCTGCGGGCATGGTTGGTGAGATGTAAAAGGAAGGATGTGGTCTCTGATTGCGGGAGCGGTCTACGTTGATGAAGTTGCAACCGAAGCGCACTCACTATTTATCACAAAGCGGCAGTTGCTCACAAATCACACACGGACGACACACTGCAGCTTCATATAGCTGACGGCTCTGCGACAACAAGATGCCAAGTGCCAAGTTGTCTTTGTCGGTCAATTTGACTCAAGCTTTTTCTGCCTTCTTTCACCGGCGTAACGCTGTGTGACACATCTCACAGAAGCTTATCTTTGTGTGATTGTGTGTGTGACCGGCAACAAAGCATTGCGTGATGGTCAACCGGCCCGGAAAGCAGCTACAGTAGCTGGGGATGATATCTCGGCATTCAAGTCGGCCAAGGCATATGACCGTGTTGCGCATACAATCACAGCTGGCCGTATCAGTATTAGTTTGGGTCACAACTCCGATGAGGATTGAACCCCTTTCTGGGAAGTGATTGGTCGATTTTAGCCGCGCGTGGGCTGCCAAAACCTTGATCCTAAATCCGATTCGCCTAACGGTCACACTCTCTCCCCACGCTTTCTCCGCGGTCATAATTCGCGCTCAACAAGATCAAAGCATGCACACGCTACAGAGGTGGTTCTTGAGCTTTCGGGTATTGCAGAGTCATATCGAGCAACTATCGGTCCTCATCGTCGTCATCACCATCGTCAGTATCCCGACCCAGCCTCTCATCGCCACCCAGCAGCGTCCAGGTCTCAAACTCTCTGCCCTTGTGATCCTTCTTGATCAAAAACTTGCCTCCATCGCCCTGCTCCTTCCACAGCAATTCTCGCGTTCGTCCCAGACTCTCGATCGCCGCAACGCGATCCATGACCGACTCGAGCTTGTTTTGGTAGCCTTCAGATTGGGCGACACGGCGCATGGCTCGTAGAAGCGGCATCGAGTCAGCACGAATGTGGTGGTGTCGATCGATGTGGATGATGTTGAGATGGTCGAGCTCCATGATGTAGTCGGGACGAGTCATGACTTGTCGTGCTTCGCCCCAGGTTAGGTGTGGGTTAGGGACGTCGGCGCCGCGCACGTCAGCTTCTTGATCCATGCAGGGGTCCGTAATCAGCGACTCAGTGAGACGACGGTGTGCTGTCGACTTCTGCTCGTCTTCATCATCGTCATCGTCGTCATCTTCGTCGTCGTTGTGGTGGCTTTGCTGAGCTCCGATAGCTTTGCTACTCTGCTTGTTATCGTCGTCGTCTTCGTCGTCGTTGGAGCGGACAGCAGCGGTGGTGAAGCGCGTCAAACCAGGCACAGGCGATGCTTTGGCCTTGTACCATCCCGCATCATGGTGCAGCTGAGCCGCAAGCCCACTGTAGTGTGGATCCTCCGTCGTGTCCAGGTTGACAAACGCAGGCAACCTACCTCCGTACTGATCCAACAGATCCTCCAACTCCTTCTGCTTCTTGGACAGCTCACAAAACAGCAGCCAGCTGCACGTCGACCACTTTTGCTCGTCCATCACGTCGTCGTCGTGATTCTCGATGATACCTGTCTTGCTGAGCACCCATTGCATGTCATCTTCGACCAACTGCCTCGCTGCTCTGAGCATGTCTTTACGCCTCGCAACTTTGTTGAGCAGTCCAAGTCTACCACCGCAAATCTCGTAGACCTCCTGGAGCACGCGCGGATCCTGTGAAGACGGCTTCTCTCCCCAGTACTGCTTGCGACATCCGCGCAGCACGTTGATGGATTGACGCCGTGTGAGGTCACGGAACGAAAGCGTGTCCATACGGTTGCTTGCTTTACGCAACACGTCGTACACCCAGTAGTCGGCGGTAGTAAAGACAAACGTCGCTGTACCTGCCGAAGCCCACTTTTCGGCTCGTTGCTGGAAGATGTGCAGCAGCTTGGTTCCCTCTTGGTCGCGTGGAAGCAGATGCGCGCTGTTCATCACGATGATGGCCGGCTTTCCTGTCTTTTGCTTACGCGTGATGAGCGCCCTTTCAAGCTTGTGCAATGCTCGTTCTAGCTGCTGGTAGTAAGACATGCCGGACAGATCCGAGAGACCTAGTAGGTTGCCTAGGTAGTCGCGGTTGTTGCTAAAGTTGATCGATTCCGAGAAGCGGTCGACGACAATGGTTGGATCGAGATGGGCGTCGAAGAAGGCACATCCGTCTGCATCGATCTCGGCCATGGCTTCGATGATCGAGGTGGCTTTGCCCGAGCCTTTGCTGCCCATGACGAGGAAGTAACGGCCGGCCTCTTTGCCAGAGACGATGCTTCGAATCATTTCGTCTTCGGGTCTGGGCGGGTCGATCTTGACATGTGCCAGCTGATCGCCACTCTTGGCCAGTGCGAGAACAGGGTCGTAACCAGGGTCAAAAGCAGCTTCCATCTTCTTGAGGACGTGACGCTTATACCAAGAGTGGTAGACCATCGCAGCGCCTCCTAGCAAAAGCACACCGACCGAGGCACCCATGGCGGTCTCCCAACCGGTCGAGTTGAAGAAGCTGCGGAAGCCATCGCCCGAATCCTTGTCTGATCTGCTTTCTGATGAGGAGGAGGAAGGGCTGCGAGACTGCTGCTGTGATTCGGCTGTACGAGGTAAGGTCGTTGATATCGCTCGTGATTGTCTAGCCAAGAGTTGTGGTCGTGCTTTGAGGTATGCATTTGATGTGAGACCTGTGGACAAGAAGCGCCGTGATAATGACGATGATGCTGACGCCGCAGCTGGTGCAATGAACACCATCTTGGAACCAGGCGGCGCTCGGAGATATGATCGTAAGGCAAAAGAAGGGTGGTCGGCTGATGCTCGGACTTGCTTTCTATTCTTGGCATTCCACCTTGTGCAGCAGCAACAGCAGAAGCAGCTGCAGCTGCAGCCTTTCTGTGATTTCAGGCTGTGCTTCGACAGGAAGAAAGCAGGCGCGCTACCGCACGGACTTGTTAGATCTCATCGCCCCTTCATTGGACCCGATTTCCGAGATTGAAACTCGAAATCTGAGAAAGTTGAGGCTCTCCTCTCTTCATCTTGACAGCTTCGGTCCTCTCTACCTTTCTCTACCCTTGTCCCACTCCTCTCATTCATCCAAAACGGTCGCTGCATCAAAGCAGCTTCGAGGTAGAGGACATCATGTCGCTCTTCAAAAAATTCGAACCTAAACCCGATCTTGGTCCTGCAACGGCACTCAAGTCTTCGGTGCGAAGAGTGATCCGTCAAAAGCTCACCGATCAATACCCAGCATTGGCCAAGGATGAAGGCGCCCTGCTCGAAGCAGCATGGCCCAACAAGGCCTCCGTCACTACTGTCAAGTTTGCGCGAGAACACGTACAGATGCTCATCGCGGATAAGCAAGTGCTCTTCTTCCAACACTACGACGATTGGTATCTGCCCAGCTTGCGGCTTTTGCATAAGTGTAGGTAGCGCTCACACGACATCAATCACCAAACTCGGTCTGGCTGACTTCTTTTTCCCACATTTATGCTGCCTCTTCACAGTCCCCGACATGCTTCCATCGGTACAAGTAGATCGCGGTGCCATCAAGTTTGTCCTGTCCGGTGCCAACGTCATGTCGCCAGGTCTCACCAGTGCAGGAGGCAAGCTCCCAGATCCATCAAAGGGCGAAGAGCCACTTAAAAAGGGACAGTGCGTTGCGATCCGAGCACAGGGTAAAGACGAGATTCTTGCCGTGGGCGTACTACAGATGGACACGGAAGAAGTGCGAAAGACCGGCAAGGGTATCGCAATAGAAAACATTCACTATCTTGGAGGTGAGTTTGTTCAACCGTTCTTGTTGAATTCTCATGATGTGTAAGAGTATGCTGACGCTCTTTCCTACTTGACTGATGCTTCTTGCTGCCATCTGATCACTTGGCATTCGCGATCTTTGTACGACAGACGATCTGTGGTTGACTCTGTCCAAGGGCGGCATCTAAGCTTCGACCCGACACACGCACTCATCTGACTGGGCAAACCGCCTCCTCAGCAGCATCATTCTCCGTTTCAATGGCGCCGTGACTGTTGGAAGCATGATCCCATTTGCTTGTACTCTACAATCTCATTCCCGTTTTGCAATCACTCTATGACACCAAGCCAATTTTTGGTCTTGCAACATGCATACTCTTAGACTTTGTCTGCCAGTCTCGAGCAAGTAGAGGCTGTTGATAAGGTCAGTTGTGCTCGTCGCTATGGCATTCATCATGATCGTCGCTCATGTTGAGTCCGGAGAGAGAGGCATGAGAAGGTTGGCGAACAAGTGAGTCGCCTCCACTCGAGCTTGAGAGCGTTTCATGTGCACTTTTTCCCTTTACGAAAATGTACAAGAAAATGTTGGTCATCAAAGTGAGAAATGTGGCCACGCTTAGACCAATCAATGATACCCTCACTTCCACCTTCACCATCACCTTATCGATTCCTCTGTTTACGGCAATCTAGGCTGGGTCAGTCATAGCCATGCTTGCATCGACATCAAGCCGCTCCGCCCCTGTGCTGAGGTCTTCAACGAAGCAACTGCGGGCAAAAGCTTTCTCAACATGCACAATAGTCGCAGAGGCGGGCCCATCATCGTCATCCAGAACAGCACCACCCGCATCAACCCAGCTCTCGCCATTGCAATCGCCACGTTCGTACCTCTTGGAGGAGTTGGCCAAACGAGACCACCCATCCTACTTGGCACACCATTTCTACCCGAAGCATCTGCAGACGCACTTTGCTGCCATTCGACCTTCAATGTCGAGATTGCCGGTCTCAAGGATACAGTATCCAACGAGCTTTTGGGCCGAATGAGAATGGGGTGGTGGAGAGATGCGGTTCAGGGATCATATCAGAATCGCCCGGCTAAGCATCCTGTAGTGCTTGCACTGCGCGATGCGTTCCAAGATCCAGCGGTCAAATCCAACGCAGCTGGAGGATTGATGCTCGATCACTTTCTTCGAATCATTGACGTTCGAGAAGCCGACTTGAGCGATGATTTCCAAGCACCTTCTCTTGACTCGCTCGAATCGTACGCCGAAAGCACGCAATCCCGCCTGCTCTATCTCTCACTCAACCTCCTCGGCGTCCGCAGCGATGCCGTCGACGAACTCTTCTCTCACCTCGGCAAAGTCTCGGGTCTCAGCCTAGCAATCTCGAGTATTCCATATCACACCCATCCACCACCGCACATGCGCAATTCGATCACAAAGGGCGCTCGAAAACTCGTCTTACCTCGTGAATTCGTTCACCATCATCAGGTGGTTGAAGAAGACGTCTTCCGAAACGGTCCCGAAGCCAAAGGTTTCAGAGACGCCGTGTTTGCTCTGGCTACCCGGGCAAACGATTATCTCATCACAGCGCGCAAGATCATTCAAGACGAGTTCAACGGCAAAGTGCCGAGTGCCGTAGTGCCTCCACTGGTCGGCATCGTCCCCGCCAGATCGTATTTGGAGAGATTGGAGAAGGCCGATTTCAACCCGTACGATGCGTCGCTGCAGACCGGGAAGCATTGGAAGCTGCCTTGGGATATGTGGCGTGCTAGTCGCAAGCGTACCATCTGATGGCGATGCAGACGGAAAGGGACGACCTTTCGGGCAATGTTGTAACTTTTGTGATTAGTGTAATTCTACATACGCTGCAGTTCACACGTTTGGAGCAGCAGCATTTTACAATGACGTCCTCCTCCTAAACCGTCCCTCGCTTTCCCCTTCGCGAATACCAATTCTACTGAACACTACCTCAGTCGTACATCTCCATACCTTTACTGCTGCTTCTTCTCCCGAAGCTGCTGAGCAAGCTTGTCACCCCAGAAGCCCTTTCCGATGACCTTGCGACGCTGCTTGATCATGTAGGTGTACATAACGTAGAGACCAGGCCACCAGATGGCAAAGAGACCAGCAAAGACGTAAGCGCGAACATCCCAGGCAGCCGGCTTGTTGAAGGGCAAACTGTTAGGAAGCGTAGCGAGGATGCAAAGCGCTTCGGATGTCGCGCCGATGGGGTAGAGGATGTAGAAAGTGGTGTAACGAGCCCAAAGGAGACCAGGACCTTCAGCGTTGAGAAGCTGGTTGGCGTAGAAGGGGTATCGAATGCACTCGGTGATGGCCCAAGCAAGCACCATGGAGGCGTAGAAGGGGCTCGACCACGCCTGCGAGTATCGTTCGGTGACACCCCAAACCATGAAGAGACGCGAAGCAACCTGAATGGCGGTGGTTGCGACGGGACTCCTCACCCATCCGATGGCGGCGTGAACGACCTCGAGAATGGCGAGCGACTGAACGAGTGCAACGACGGAGCCGACGTGGGTGTGGGCGCTAGAAGCACGCTCGAGAAGGTTGGCGATAGGCGCAGGGAAGAGGTGGGCGTACGACTGGATGATGCCGATCTTGACGAGACGGAAGCGAGCGAGCAACTCCGTAGCAAACTTGACGGGAGGCGAGTGAGGCTGAGGACCCAAGGCGAAGTGCTTGACCAAGGACGAGAGCACAACCACCCATCCGAAGAAGGAGAGAAAGTTGAACAGGACGAGGTAGTACTTGATGGGAGCAGGCGGGCCACGCTTAGCGGGCTTGGCTTTGGCGGAAGCCGTGGTGGAGCTAGAGGCTTTGGGCGGCATCTTGAGGTGAATACCTTTGAATGAGGTGGGTCGAAGATGGTGGAGTGGCAGGTAGAACGTTTGGATGGAATGGATCCACTTTTGACATGCGGAAGAATCGAGCTCAGCTTTGTTTCCGCAAAAGTCGCACGGACACCTGACATCCCGATCCGTGTGAAGCCAAGGGTGAGCAATCGGGGCTTATAGTATCGCGATATGCCATCGTCACTGTTTACGGCTAAATTTCGAAGGCAACGTGACTCAAAATTGAAGATGAATCAGGTTCAAAGCAACAAAAGAATTTCTAGAATTTTTAGACGACCTCTTTGGCCTCGGTTGACACACTGACGTAGCGCGCTCAAGAGCGGAGGCCCAAATCACAGCTGAGCGGAGACGCCGACAAATTTCACACCGTTGGTGCTGCTCTGGAACCAGAGGGTTTTGAACCGCTACTGTACCGCTGCTAAGCGGTTCAAGCGGTTCTTCTCTGTTTTTGTGGCGAGAGATACGGGACTCGTCAGTGTGTGGCTTGCGATACTGTAGCTCTCTTTGCTGCTGTGAATGGCGCCTCAAACTGATGAAGCAGAAGACAGAGTTGATGCCGGAACCCTGTTTGACCTCCGACGTTTCTCCGCTCTTTCAGTGAGGCAATCACCGTCACAGCCTCCTCTTCAACTCCTCATCCTCATCACCATCATCACCTCCTAGCCAATCCGTATCGCGAATCGCGATCCTACCTCAGATCGCTCTTCAGCCCTTTGAGAAAAACACCACGACATCGTATCGCCATTCAAAGCAGCGACGATCAATACACCGGCACTAGGCAGTTTTTCGTAATGACTCTCTAAGCTGTTCTTTGCACCTCGTCGCAAAGCGAACTGCTCCATTGTCAACTCTCAGCTTGTCCTCCGCCTCCGATCTCGCATATCAACAATGACACCTCGACGACCTTCACTCGGCACATCTCGATCGTCACCCATGATAGGGTCTTCCGTGGCCAAACGGAGTTCCTCCCCGCTGAACACCTCGGCAATCATTGACGAACCAACTCGCCCTTTCAACGTTCGTCGGCGCATCCGAAGAGCTTCGCAGCCTGCTGAGCAATCCCAATCTTCGCTGCGATTCCGACTCGATTCCGACAATGCACTTCACGATAGGTTCGGCAGCGCCACTGCAACCGGCACCGACTCGGGATCGTCCGACGATGACTGGGATGCTTCGCTATTCCTCATGAATCGTCAGCATCATCAGATGTTCACTTCGCTCGAGTATCTCGACCTTCCTGCATCGTTGCCCTACTCGATCGTTTCATTGCGTGCTCAGCTGCTATCTTATCTCACAGAGCTCGAGGTCAGAGCCCGTGCCTTCTACTCGCAGCGCATCTCTCGATCGGCCTCCATCTCTGCATTAGACGACGGCTCTGCCGCACCTGACGAGGCCAGCACCTCTAAGGCTACGATCAGCGACCAGGACTCTGTTGCAAAGGCTCCTTGGATCGACAGTCACGCCTTCTTCTTCCAGCAAGTCGAGGCAATGCGCGAAGATCTGCGACGACTCGTAGCTCTACTTCCCAACTGTCCAGCGTCGGCATCTTCAGCCCTCGCATCTCGATCACAGTCTCTCGCCCAAGACTGGGAACGGCTGTCGTCCAGCTTTACCCTTCCCATCAGTCTCGGCAACGGCCTTCGAGAGCGTCTGCCACGCCTTCCCACCACGGCAGATGCAGCGCGGATCAAAGCAGAGCTTCCTTCGTTGCCAACCATGCCTCGTCTTCGGCAACTTGATCTCGATTTCGCATCCGTGCTAGAGCCCCTCTCAACACAATTGCCAACGCAGGCCTATGCACTCGCCGCCAAGATGCAGGCGCGCCTCGAATCAATTCAGGAGTCCATGCGCAACATGGCTTGGCGCGACGCTCTGCAGAGTGCAGAGCACGACAGCGATAACACTACTCTAGCTCAACGCTTCGAGGCCAAGCTCGTTGACCTCTCGGCACGCTCTCGTTCCCGAGCCAACAGTTTCGCTTCTCGTGCTGGGCATGCAGTCCACGAAGCAGAGGAAAAGCTCTACCACCTCGCTGTCGAGCTGGCTCGCAATGGTCAAGAGCTCATTCACTACGAAAACTTGCCTGCTTTCTTCCGCAACAACGAGCACATCTTGTCCGGCTATCGCTTTATTCCCGTCGAGAACTGGCCAGCATTGTTGCGCAGCACCTTCCAGATCCACAACGAGACGGGCAACATTCACACACATCTATGGGGCTTGGCTGCCATCGTTCCCCTCTTCTGGCCGAGCAAAGGTCTGGATGACCAAACGACGCCGATGGACAGGTTGGTGCAGACCGTCTACCTGTTTGCCGCTGCAAAGTGTCTCACATTGTCGGTCTCGTGGCATATCATGGCAGGCTGTTCGGATCGCAAGTGGTTTGAGCGATTTGCCTGCGTCGACTACACGGGTATTGCGTGGCTCGTCGCTGCTTCCATCTGGACCACGGTGTACAACTGCTTCTACTGCCAGCCCAATTTGGCGCTGTTCTACTCGTTCACGACGCTCATTGTTGGTCTCGCCGGTGCTATCCTCCCGTGGGCCGAATGGTTCAACAAGCGCGAGAACAAGAATTGGCGCATTGCCGTCTTCTTGACCATGTGCGCTACGGCGATAGCACCGTTTTCGCATGCGGCGTTCGAACACGGTATGGCAAAGACGTTTGCATTTTTCAGTCCCATCTTCCCCTCGCTGGCGTTCTACGTGGGCGGTCTGGTGTTCTACGCTACGCAGTTCCCCGAGAGTTGGGCGCCAGGACGATTCGATACGTGGGGCCACTCGCACCAGCTTTGGCACATTGGTATCGTCATGGCCATTGTCTTCCACTATCGCGCGGCGCTCGTGTTCCACGCCAACAGATTCGAGTTTAGCTGCGCCGTGCCTGGTTCCAATGTAGCAGCAAACATGGCAGCATCGGCTTTGAGCTCGGCGACGCTGTTCCAGCGCTTGTTCGGCTTGCCGGCTTACATTCAGCCATTCAGTGCGACAGGCAAGGCGGCAGCGACGGTGACCAAACCGATTGACTCGATGTTTGCCAAAGTGGGCGGTATGGAGGGCATTGTTGGTCTCTCTCGTGCTGACAATCAGGTTTTGCAGTGGAGAAGGTTGCTGGGTAAGATTGGAAACGGTGCGGTCGGACGTGGTTGGGATGCGCTCGTGGATTGGGCTCAGAACTTTTGGTGATCAAAGCGCTATGGACCATTTTTGTACATTATGCAATGCTCTCGTTTGAATTGCACTGACAGCATCTGGAACTAGAAGGGAGAACAGCGCCGTGCCTCTGAAGATACCGTCGTCGCCGGTCCGAGTCGACGCTTGCCAAGCAGAGTGCAGGAGCCAGAGCAAAGTGAACGGTCGAACAACGTCGAGGTCTGATTGAGAAGCTTCCAGAGCACACGGAATCGGAACATAAAAAGCTCGAGCGAGTACTTTCATGCCAGAGAGTTACGAAGTCGAATTTTGTAATGGCTGCCTCTGCGGAGACTCGGCTGCTGCTGCTGGAGTAGACGAAGTGCGGGGCTCTTTTTCTTAAGAAAGATTACGAAGTTGAGGTCGCGTAACTCACTTTTTGGCACCGCTCGCATGGCTTGGCCGTTCACCTCGAAGCAGCGGTGGACACCAAAGGCTCGTCTACAGGGTAAGGAAGGTCTTGCAGGCCAGCACGTATTCATGACTGCTCATCGGAGCCAGAAGGATCAAAGCTGCGATTGAGCGACAAGGCGTCGAAAGAAGGGCAGCTAGAGACGAAGCGGTGCTGGCTGACAATGTTGAGGACCCGTAACGGAGCAAGCATTACACAGTCGAGGCGTGATAATGAGCGAAGACAAGTCGTAACAAGTTTCGGATACCACGGCTTGAATGTTCAGACAGAAAAAAGATCGAGCGAAAAGCTGTTCTACTGCTGCCGTATGTTTGTGTTTGACTAGCGCCTGACTGCTTGTGGGCTTTGAATTTGCCGTGACATCCTTCACAGGTTCACAGCTCGTGACCCTTTTCCCCCCACCCCCCTTTCGACTTGATTTGAAATCTCGCTCTTGTCCGCCCTCGCTGTCCGACCCCGCAGTTTCAGTGTTTCACCTCATTCCAAAGCGTGGAGAGGTGTGGGAGCTGTTGCTACATATAACCGACCTTGACCCACTCGTTCGACTCAGCCTGCATCTTTCGACCTCGACATCATCTCCCTAAAAAGGATCACAAGCTGGTTCCTTGTTACATCGTCCCCAGCACATCATCCCGTCGTCTGTTTGCACTTGATCCTCTTGCACTAGAGATCGACCCACAATCATGGTCGAGACAGATCTTGCCCCGCGCATCGTCGCTGCGGTGCAGTGGGCTCTCGAGTCGCCCGCCCACGTCGCTGCCACCTTCGTCGGTGCAGTGATCCTCTTCCATTTGGTACCTTTCATCACCAATACAGCCGTGATCAAGTATCCTGGACCCTTCCTTGCCAAGTTCACCGATTTCTGGCTGCTCCGAACGGCCATGGTAGGACACCGTTTCGAAGCGGTTCACAAGCAACATCAAAAGTACGGCAAGTTTGTCCGTATTGCTCCCAACCATGTTTCGATTGCAGACCACGAAGCCTTGCAACCCGTCTATGGACACGGTACCGGTACACTCAAGCCCGCCTACTACGATGCCTTTGTTCCACCCAAGCCCTTCCCTCGCGGTCTGTTCAACACACGCGACCGTGCCGAACACACGCGCAAGCGGAAGATTGTTTCGCACACGTTTGCACCCAAGACCATCATCGCGTTTGAGCCTTTCATCCGTCGGGAGGTGCAGCTGCTGCTCGAGCGATGGGACGAGTTCTGCGACAAAGCTGCCAAGGCCAACACGGAAGGACCCCGTGGCATCAAGGGCCGTGCATGGCTCGACTCGCTTCTGTGGCTCAACTACTTTGCTTTCGACACGATCGGCGCTCTTGCCTTCGGTAGCACGTTTGGCATGCTCGAGAACGGCGTCGATGAGGCTAAAGTCGAGTACGAGGATGCCAACGGAAACAAGCAGGTCGACTACTGCTCGGCGGTCAAGATCATCAATGAGCGTGGTGAATTCTCGGGAACGATGGGATTGGCACCTGTCTGGATGCGTCCTTACCTGCTTAAGCTGCCTTGGTTCTCGAAGAGGCTGACGTCGGTCAAGAAGCTCACAGGTATCGCATTGGCACGCGTCAACGACCGTCTTCAGAACGGCTCGGAGCGTGAGGATCTGCTCGCCAAACTTCAGGCTGCCAAGGATGACCGTGGCGAACCCATGGGCAAGATGGAACTCACCGCCGAAGCACTTACCCAGCTGATTGCTGGATCGGACACCACCTCCAACACCGCCTGTGCCATCGTCCACCACCTCACTACCCACCCTGACAAGATGCGCAAACTGCAGGCCGAACTCGACCGCGAACTGGAACATGCCGAAGAAGTACCCTTGCACAGCGATGTTCAAGAGCTGCCTTACCTGCAAGCTGTGCTGAACGAATCGCTTCGATTCCACTCGACCTCCGCTATCGGTCTTCCTCGCGTGATCCCTCAAGGCGGCGCTACGGTCTGCGGCCAGCATTTCCCCGCTGGAACCATTCTGTCGGTCCCCGCTTACACGCTGCACCGCGACAAGTCGGTATTCGGTGACGATGCGGAAGAGTACAACCCGGATCGTTGGCTGGCTCCCAATGTCAAAAGGGAGTTCGAAAAGGCTTTCATTCCGTTTTCGGTCGGACCTCGTGCGTGTGTTGGACGCAACGTGGCGATGATGGAATTGAGCATTCTGATCGCTGCCATTTTCAGGAGGTACGATATTGTGCTCGCTGAACCGGAGAAGGAGTTGGAGACGTTTGAAGGGTTCTTACGAAAGCCTATCCAGCTTGATATTGGGTTGAAGCGACGTGATTGATTTCACATGACTTTGATGTATCTAAGTGTCCATTCTGTCAGAGAAGTTTTACTTATTGCTTCAATGATCACTCGAGCTGTGAATGATTGTGCCAGCTGTGAAGGATGGGCTGGAGGTCGGTGACAGTCGCTAGTTAGATCGGGGACGCGATGGCCGATCAGTTGGACCGAAGCCAAGAGCCTGAGGCTGTTTTGAGTCTAACAAGGCAGGAACATTTAGCGGCGTGAGAACGTGGACAGACAAAAGTGGCGTGAAGAAATTCGAGCGCGACGTCCCAAGTGAGGCAAAGTGGGGTTTCAGGCCAGCCTAGCTGGAGCTTGGCAATTGCGTTCGTGCCAAGTCGGCTGGAAGAAAACGCCGGATTGCTGTGCTTACACTGGTACAATGCTGCATCAAGGCGGGAAAGCAGTGAAATGCAAGTAGGGTTCAAAATCCAACGCAAGGAAAATTTTCAATTCCGGCCCGCGGCTGAGCGAAAATACATAGAGCTGGGCCGAGGCCGCGCCGGGATCTGCACTGTGGTCCGTCTGCTGCTGCAAAAGGGGTTCTGTGTTCAGTAACTCATGCATATTTGCAGCTGCAAATCCCATCATCCTGTCAAAACGGCGTGACCCGGCATCGCCACCCTGGCACCACAGGTCGGGGCAGCAGTTCTAGAGGTTATGGACGGAGTTATTTTACACCGGCCAGAGAAGCTCGTTAAGGGGTGGACAAACACTTATCGATCAGCTCACACAAAACTTTGCTTAGCCGTCTCTTGGCGGCATTGGGAAATGGACAAACATCAAACGCGGGGTGCAGTGTGCAAAAGAAGCCGGTCGGGCTGCCAATTGTTGCAGCTGAGCCTTTTTTGGTAGGTTTTGCCACCTAGACCCTCTTGCAGTCGGCAAGATCACAAGACCACTCATGTAAAAAAGTGCCTCTGCAATAAGACAGGGGATGGTGTGATGCACGCAAAGCAGTTGTTTGAGTGACTCGTTGTTTATGTTTTTGCTGCTGATTGTGGTGACCACTTGAGAAGAGAGAGAGTGTGTGTGTGGGAAAGCGGCGTTTTTGCGGCTCAGCCGAGGTCAGTGTGTGCTGGTGGAGAAGAAAGTCACAAAGTCACGCAAAAAAAAAAAAAAAAAAAAGAAAAAAAAGAAAAAAAAAGGAGGGCCCGATGAGCACGTTCCACGAAACTGTCACGTTCCCTCGTTTGGCTTGCTTGGAATATGAGCTTGACTTTGCTTTCATTCATCCATCATCCCCCTATCCATCCTCTCTCTCCACTCTTTCTACCCTACATTCTCGGCTTGACCGACGTGTTTGTTTGGTGAGCATCTTGTTGCTTTTCCTTCTTTCCCAACACACACACTGCGCACTGTTCACGCAATCCTTGCTGCAACGAGCACCTTAATCATATTGCGGCGTAGTCTTGTCTCTCTCTCTCCCCTTCATCTCCCACCTCATTGACTTTGCTTTTGAGCTTTGCTCTTGTGACCTTTGCACCCTTTTTCATCTCCTCTTTCCTTTTCCTCATTCCTCTCCATCCTATTCATAATAGGCAGAGAGACGCGCTGTTGCCAACCTGGTACTAATAGCTGCTTCCATCTATCTTGTTTACCACCATCTGCATCTCGCCATCTCCTCCTCAACCTCTTCGTCTTCTTTATCGCATCGCTTTGCATCCTTCGCCAACATGCGCCCCATCACTAGATCCCCCAAGATGGACATTCAACCGGATATGCCCGAGTGCTGGGGTCACCGCGGCGCTTCCGCCACCTTCCCTGAAAACACCATCGCCAGCTTCGAAAAGGCTATCAACGACGGCTCGGAAGGTCTCGAGACCGACGTTCACATCACCACCGACGACGTCATTGTCATGTTCCACGACCCAACATTGGAGCGAACCACCGACGGCAAAGGTCTCATCTACGAGCGCCCCTACTTTGGCGAGAACGGTATCGAGCACATTCGAACCCTCAAGCAGCCCGCACAACAGATCCCCACTTTCAACCAAGTCTGCGACTTGCTCATGCGTCCCGGAAACAAGCACGTCAAGCTCAATCTCGACGTCAAGCCCGACAACGACCCGGATCGTCTTTTCAAGTTGATGCGTAAAGTCATCGAGTCCTATCCAAACTTTGAAACCGATCTCGCACCGCGTCTCATCCTCGGCTTGTGGCATCCAAAGTTCCTCGAGTCGGCTCTCCTCAACGTACCCTCGATGAAGCGGATTCACATCGGTGCTTCGCCCAGTGCTGCACGCAAGTACTTTTGGAACGACTGCACCGGATTCTCCATGTACTTCGCCTGCTTGGTCGGTGCCGATGGTCAACAGTTCATCGCCGATGCGCAAAAGGCTAGCAAGGACATTTACGTCTGGACCGTCAACCGCAAGGACGAAATGATCGAAGCCACAAGGTGGGGTGTCAAGGCCGTCCTGACCGACAAGACCGCACTCTTCCAGGACTTGCGCAAGAACATGACAACCGACTTTGCGTCGACACGTCAGAATGAAGTAGGATTCTTTTTCCGCTGGGCTACCTGGAGGTATTACGCCCTGCCCCAGTTTGTCCTGCAAAACACCTGGTTGGCCAACATCGAGAAGCGTGCCGGCTCGCCTTTCCGACAAGTCACTGCTGCCGCTGCTGCCAACCGTGTCGCTGCCCCACCGGCTTCGTCGCTTCCACCAGTCTCTTCGATCGATGCCTCGAACGCTTCGGAGAAGTCGGCTCTCGCTTCCACCTTCGCTCAGCCCTCCATCGCTGTCAACGCTGCTGCATGATTGTGGGGGCAAAAACAACCAAGTGCTGGTTGCTTTGTTCCCACGTCAACGAGTGGCGCTTCGATTCTTGACTTTCAGTCTCTGCTCTCCACTTTTAGCATTAGATTCGTCTGCATTCCAGTCTCGGCCTCACCTCTTATCTGCATATCTTACGGACTTTTTACCTCTTTCTCCCACTGTCACCTGTGTCACTTTGGTCTCTTCGCATCTCGTGTCACCGTCCCCTTTTTTCCTCTACAAGCATTGTTCACTCCGCTTTTTAGACACAAACACTGCATTGCTCGCATATCCTTTTTTTTTTTTTTTTTTTTGGTTGCGCTTCCTTCTTTTCTCGTCTAATACACTTTTCTTCTGATCGACTTTGTGGAGCTTCGCATCTCTCACTTTCATCTGTTTGTGTGTGTCGAGACTTGGAACGTGAAGACTGCGAGAACAAACGGTCGCACATCGACTCGCATTGCGTGGGTCATCCATAGCGACGCACGCACGCCAATTTTACAAACAAGACAACAACATCATTTCCATTTCCGTAGCGTCACGACGTTTTTACATTCTAGAGAGGGTATAAAGGGTTCTGATATAAAAGCGGTTGACAGTCTAGTCCAACGAGATGCGCGAAGCAGTCGGTCGAGGTTGATGAGAGTCCAAGAAGGCTTGTGTTGGCACCTGCTGCTGCTGTGGAAAGCCGTGCTGAGGCGGTGGTGAAGTGTGTGCTGGACCCAGCACACCTGGCTGCAACGCTGCAGGCACAGGTTGAGGAGCGTACACCGGCGACATTGGTTGTGTCGCACTCAACCTAGGATCGGCCGTCTGGACATACCCATTGTAGACGGGACTCTGCATAACACTAGTCCTCATAGGATCCACGCCAACCACACTCCCCCTATGCTCCCCCATCTCCCCATTCAACCCCTCCTTCGGCTCCCCATCATCATCCAACACCCCTCCTCCCGCCTCCGCATCTCCTCCCCTATCCGTCCTCGCCCTCTGCCTATGCACCCCTGCAAACCTGCCAATCGCATCATGCGCCGGCTTCAAACCCTTGTTGAAGTTGGCCAGACAAACCACGCCGTTGATCAACGTCAATCCTAGCGCTAAGATCGCAAATCCAGAGATAAACGTAATCGTCGTATGCACATACGTATACTGATCCCTCGTTGCCGGGACCCAAACCTGCGTCACTTTGTACACAAAGTACACCAGCCCAGCGATCATCAACAGCAACGAGAGGACCATCAGACTCGTCCATTCCCTCCTAACTGCGAACCCCGCAGCGAACAGCGCAACCATCGCCACTGGCACCGCCGCCACCGTCACACCGTACTCCCAATCGGTCGTCTGCGCCACCAAGATCAGATAGATGACTGTAAACCCGACTCCAAAGAAAAACGAAAACTTGAGGAAAACGATAAACAACTGATACCAGAAAAACATGCGCCTCACCCTCAAATCCGCCCCGATCTTTTGATAGATCACCCACCCAAACTCCTTCCACAGCTTGAACGTCAACCAAACCAGCAGGAACTCCATCACAAAACACACACCCGTCACAGCAATCAGATACCTCTCGACCGAGGGAAACAACGATCCTGCTCTACACACCTGCTCCGGGTTGTCTTTACACTGCACACCCGCCCCATACCGATCCTGCGCATCCAACGCATCCCGCACCTGCCTAATCTCGATCGCAGCCGTCGCCGTCAATGCAATGTTAAAGATCAACACCCCAATCAACTGCATCGTATTCTTCAACCTGACCGCATCCCACGAGATGACCACCTGAAACACGCATCCAAACACAAACACGGCCAGGTAGACCGAAACGGTCTTGAGGTCCTGCGTGAAGTTGTCCACGCGCGTAACGATGCGCGCAAAGATGAACGCAACGAGCGTGATGACGATCGCCGCTTCGACCGTGCTCACTAGGATGTAGAGGAAAGCGTTCCGCGAAGGTACGCGGATGAAGGATTCCGGACCACCGTAGAACCACGACGTTGCGCTGCTGCGAGCGGACTTGGAGATCGATGCTGTCCCATCGGGCTTGGAAGAGTGGGCGGAACGCGTTTCGGCAGCAACGGTTGCACGTTTGGCCGCGCGCGTCGTCGAAGCGGTCGGTGCCGGCGAAGATGACGGTATCACAGTCGGTTCCTGAATCACCAACGTCGACGCCGGTGGCGGACTCTTGAGTGGGCTAGCCCACTCATACCCTGCAGCAGCGATTGCACCGTTGGACGGACCAGAATGCACAAAGCTCGACCAAGTCGTACGTGGTGGAGGCAATGCCACCGGTGACACTACTGAATCCCTGTACGCTGCTGCTGAAGAAAACGGTTCTTCCTGGACACTTTGCCTATGCGTCGCAGCAGACGAAGCAGGATACGAATCGTAAGAAGTCGTCCCCGCCGCACTTGTCGCATGCATCGATGGTCGTTCCTCTCCGTGCGGCGGTGACGGACCGGGTGGGAACGGTGAGACGCTCATCTTTGCCTCGAAGTGGGGCGAGCAAGAGGGCTATGGAGAGGTGAAAGATGGATGGATGGATGGATCGTGAGCGGAGTTAGTGTTTCTCGACATGGGCAAGATGCACAGCAGCGTTGAACGATGAAAAGTCCAATTTTAGAATGCCCCCCTTTTCTTTTGAAAATCGGATATGTACGAAACACGGTTGGGCATACGGATCGCCGATACAGATCAATAAGAGATCAGATTGATCGTCGATCTGTATTCCGGCTACTTGACCCGAGACTTGGCTCTTTTCTCCCGAAGCAAACACAGTATTCGATAGACTCACTCATGTGCTTTCACACGCTTCCAAGCGCACACCCAACTCTAAGAGCCAACTGTTATCATTCGTCTACAGCAACCCATCAATCAGACTCCTCCTCATCATCTTCATCATCCGAACTCTCCTGACTTTCCAAAATATACCTAATCACCTCTTCCGCCGCCTTTCTCAACTGCAAATTCTTCTCCCCACCAACCGCCTCCTCCGTCTGACGACTCAACGGACTCTTCCACCACCCAACGATATTATCCTCGCTGATCACATCCTCATTGTAAAACTTCTTGAGCAGCGGAATGAAGATCTTGTAATACTTTGCATGCGTCGCGCAAAAAACCTGCACCGTAGCTAGCGCTTCAATCTGATCGTCGACAGCAACGACCGAGATGAGCGGACACCACTTGTCGAGCACTTTGAGCATCTGTTTGGGTTGATCTGGATCGCATTTGTTGAGGATAAAGCCGATGACGGTCTTGCGGACTTCTTTGAGTGGCACGTTGGAGGCCATGCGCAGCGTCTTGAGTTCGATAGCTGCGTCGTCGACTGTATGATTCTCTTCGAATGCACGCTCTAGGGATGCAATAGCTTCGTCTCGGAACTCGTTGAGACGTTTGGCCGCTGCTTGCTTCTCGACGTTGGTCTCCCCATCGAGCATCATAGAGGATCCCAGGATGGCATCGTCATCGTCGTCCGACATCGGGTCGTCTGTACCCAGCTCCGAGTCGTCTTCGTCATCTTGATCGTTCGAGTCGCGTCCAACACCAATAGAAGATACATCCGACAAGTCGTCCGATAGCTGCATCTCATCCAGATCCGCACCGAGTCGCATCAACCGCAAGTTGTGTGCACGCTCAATCTCGTCGACTTCATCTTCGTCATCATCGTCGGATGCTTCCGAGTCCATGTCATCCTCGGCTCTGAGTGGCTTGTGACCCAACGCTGGCCAGAGGTGGCCCACGCCTTCCGCACCGAGCTGTTTCGAGGAGGAAGCATCCTTAGCGCCAGTTGCTCTTGACGCTGGGTCGCTGGCTCGCAGAGAGTCGTCCTCATCTTCTTCTTCTTGCTCGCTGTCGCTGTCGAGGTCGAACTCGGATCGGTACTTCTTGTTGGCTATCCTGCTGAAAGCGGCGAGCTCGACGTTGGGACCGACGGTGCATCCATCGGCAACAATGCAGCCCTTGTTGATCTTGACTCCGTCCAGAATCTTGACGTTGGCACCAATGATGCTGCGTTCGATGGTGCAGCCGGCGCCAACGGTGGTGTTGGCCCAAATGTACGAGCCAGAGATGCTTGAGCGGCTGCCCACCTTGACATCGGATCCGAGCACGGACTGATGGAGCGAAGCTTTGTCGCCGATTTCAGACTGGGAGCCGATGAGAGTATGTGTGCCAAGGTGGCAGGTGCGGCTGAGCACAACGTTGTCACCAAGGAAGCGGAGACCAAAGCGAAGATTGTATCGCTGACCACCAGGGAGATAGCCCGCAGGTCCAAGCGGGTATGTCCATTGACCAATGACATCCTTGGTGATAGCATCGTAATCAGCTGGCGACTTGACTCGTGCTGCATAGCCACGACCATAGGTGGAAGTGCCGACCGTCTCTGGAAACGACGAGCCGGCGATTTGGACTGCAGAAGCAGGTGGGCCGGTGGGGGCAACATGGACAAAGATCTTGCTATCGAGCAAATCAGAGGTGAGAATACCGAGCACAAAGTCGTGGCGAAGCGTCTGGTAATCGAAATTTTCCGAGAAGAGGGGCGGTACGTCTGCCGAGCAAATGTCGATGCCACAGTCGACGAGATCGTTTCGAACGTCCATCTCTGCACCGCGTGAGAGACTGTTGGTGGTGGCTGCGGCATCCTGATCAAAGACTTCGAGGGGCAAGCTGGTGGTCCTTAGGCGAGGAGCTGCAGGGACAGGTGCATAGTGAACGAGTTGCGAAGTGTGAGGCTCGACGAAGAAGAGCGAGAGATTGCCTGGTGTGCGGATTCTGCTGCGTTTGCCTACAGGCATGGTGCAGATGGTCATGATGGCATCCTTATCCTTGTTCCTGCGACGCTTGTGTGCGTCGACGATGCTGGCAAGATCCATGCTGGCGACCGAGTCGGCATGAATGAGGATAAAGTCGGAGCGGATGATTTGCTTGCTATCAAGCTCGCGCATGACATCGCCAAGCGACTGGGCATCGGGTGTTGCAATGACGGTGATCTTGGGCAGCGAGTGCCTTGCCGGAGATGTGGAGAGATGTTTCTTGATCTGATCGGAATATCGACTGGCAAGGATGAAGATTTCTTCAACTTGAGCCAGGGCCAGGTTCTCGAGTGTCCAGTCGAGCAGTGGGACGTTGCACAGTGGTAAAAGGCATGCTGGTCTATCTGTCGTCAAAGGATCGAGTCGTTTGGAGAAGGCGTCTGCGAGGACGACGGCTTGCAATGGCTCGCGCTCAAGATCCTCTTCCCTGTTCTGTTGCGATTTGGCCTTGGAAGAAGCGGCGCCACCACCTGCTGGTTTTGCGGCTCCCTTTGCCGATGATTTGGGTGGCATCTCGAAGCGTGCTGATAGCAGTCGTGTCGGTTGGTGTGCGAGAAGGAGAGATGATGGTGGTTGTCCAAGGCGAGCGAGCATTGGCACAAATCGAGAAAATCGACACGTGATTTCGCCTTTTTTCCCATTTTTGGACCCTTTTTTTTTTTTTTTTTTTTTTTTTTGTGCTTTTTCTGCGTTGCTTGATTTCAGCTCTGAACTCAGCCGCTGTTTTTAGCCAGAGAAGAAGGAACAAAGAGAGGCACAGGCCAGCAAGTCGGCTCATCATTCTTTCCTTCTCTCTTCTCCATCACTTGATCTGATCATCGCATATTGGCTCGGCTTTACATCTTGCTACGCTCCGACCCTGGAGTAGGAGGTGCGCTTCAACATGGCTCCCAGCAAGAGAAAAGCTGCTTCTGCTTCTGCTTCTGCTTCTGCTGCTCCCATGAGCGCACTCGCAGCTCGCAAGGCACGCGAGCAAGCTCAAGCAAGCACTCCAAAGCAGCGCCAGCTTGCCTCTGCATCTCGCGCATCCCGCAGACCAAGCTCTTGCAAAGACGATGCCGAGTCAGATGGCGAAGAGCTCGAGCTTGAGGTTGTGCTTCCCCTGTCGACCGCATCTCAAGCAGCTGCATCTAGACCCAGCACTCGCTCTTCGCTCCCTTCGCCTTCCACTCTCAAGCGACCACGCAGGTCCTCCGTAACGCAAGATCCCACATCTATTGCTGCGACCAGGCCGAGAAGAAATTCGAGCGCAGCTAGCCCTAAACCTAGCGTTTCCACTCCAAAGTCGACCAAAGGGACCCTAGCCAAAGCGGTGCACACCACTCCCACTCGCAGCAGTGCTAGGACCACTCCTGCGTCCAAAACGACGCCCGCTTCATCCAAGAAGATGGGCAAAGCCCCATCATTTTTGGCGGCAGACGCCATGGACGACGACGATCAAGACTTGAACCGTGACCTCGATCAAATTCTGGCCGATTTCACTAGCAAAGCCGAGGCCACTGACAATCAAGGATCAGAGTCAGAGCAGCCGCCTCGCAAAAAGAGAGCAAAGCAGGCCGCTGCTGTCGAGACTCCTTCCAAGTCACGCAGGCAATCTACCACCCAACCCGAGTCATCCTCCAAAACAAAGCGCAGCACACCTTCCAAACGCACGCCGGCCAAGCGCTCGCCTGCAAAAGAGGTACCCGCAGTAAGCGCGTCACCGAAGAAAGCTGCAGGGAAAAAATCATCACCTTCAAAGGCCAGCTCGGACAAGACAGACTCAACCCCGACCAAAGTCGACTCCACGCCGAGCGAATCCAAAAAGCCGGTTAAGAAGCATCTCACAGCGGATCAGAAACGCGTCAGGGAGGCAAAGCGCTACTTTGCTGCTTCCGCACGCAAGCAAGGCAAAACGCATGTAGGTCCTTCGGCTATGCCCGTCGAAGACGAAGCGACCGGCTTCCTGGCATTTGGGAACGACGACGACGACGACGACGAACAGGAAGAGGGAATCGAAGCTGCAGATCAAGACGACCAACAAGGAAACAGCGAGGAAATGCAGGTCGACTCAGGCTCAGACGACTCCTCGGAAGACGACGAGCCGCAGCACAAGCAGGCAAGCTATACCAGCGCTGGAAAGCACGTCTCGTCATCAGTCAACGGACGTCGCAATGGCTCAAACGGGAAGGCAAAGCGTGGCGAAGCGCCTTCACCTTCCAAGCCGAGCAAGATTGTGCTGGATGACGAGCAAGACAAGCAAAAAGAAAATGACGACACAGCACATGCTGAGTCGGATACGCACGCTCTCTCTCGCGAAGCTCTCTTGGGTGCAGTCCCCTATTCTCGCTTCACTCCCGCACTCGAAGGCGAATCCAAAAACGTGCATGTAGTTGAGAACAAGCGCAAGCGAGGCAAAGAGGCGCTTTACTTTAGCCTTTGCACTGGAGAGACGCTCGTCTTTCTTGGAATCGGTCATGTCGAGGTGCTGCAAGGAAGTGTTCAGATCGGAGGCGCCGTCATCTCGTCTTTCTCCGAGGGTTTCAATGCCACCGACATTTATGCTCCCATCAGCAATCCGCTTCCCGTCCTCAAGGCCGTCTCGGCATCGCGCTACCCCGGCCACGGTGTAGCTGCAAGCGCCTCGCAAAGCAATAGCGACAACCAAAGCGAATCCGATGTCGACGGCATCTTTGACAGTGTCTTTGACACCGTCGTCAAGGTGACTCCTCTGTCCTCTCCCATCACCGCCCTCGGTCAAGTTTGCCCAATCGGGGGCCTCGCCACGCTCTTTTCGTCGCCACCAAGTCTTGAACTCAGCAACAAGGTTCACCAACTTTCCACGATCAAGGTGCTCCTCGAGCCAAGCATCACCGACCTCGTCCAGAAGCAAAATCAAAAGCATCTCCTGGCCAACGGCGTCTTCCCCACTGTAGGCCTCAGCGCCACCTACATCCCCCACAAGTGGCAAGCCGCTCTTCATCGTCTCTCAGCATCCGCTTTGTCCGCCGCGCAGCATCCTCAAGAGGAGTCGGTCGTTGCACTCATCCGCGGCAACAAGAAGGTCGGCAAGAGCACTCTGAGTCGCATGGCTCTCGAGAGGCTTCTGTCGATGGGCAAAAACATTGGAGGGAAAGTCGCCTACCTCGAGCTCGATTTGGGTCAGAGCGATTTTGGTCCTCCTGGAATGGTCGCTCTGCACGTCTTTAGCCTGACTGACAAGATCCAGAGC
Source organism: Anthracocystis panici-leucophaei (assembly GCA_014826065.1). NCBI lineage: Eukaryota > Fungi > Basidiomycota > Ustilaginomycetes > Ustilaginales > Ustilaginaceae > Anthracocystis > Anthracocystis panici-leucophaei. The sequence goes on along the minus strand of CP060314.1, from coordinate 456,318 downwards.
GAGACTATCGACGACCATCAAAGCGAGATCGTCAACAATGAAAGTCACGTATTCAACCCGATCCATGCCCTCTCCCATGGTGCACAAGAAGAGGCTACAGCACCTGAGGCAGCACCCCAAGCCACTTCGCCTCGCGCTCCTCACAGCTGCGTCACGCTCGGACCCGGTTGGTGCCAGCCACGGGTGCCAGTACGAGCCCACTTTATCGGTGACGTCTCGCCGCGAGACGATCCCGAAGGCTATGTTGCTGCTGTACACGACCTGATCGAGTTCTTCCGAGCTCAGATCCAGCACGGTCAGCCCAACGAGAATGGCGTCTCGCAGCGTGTCCCACTGGTCATCAACACCCAAGGCTGGATCAAGGGACTTGGCGCCGACCTCGCCGCACGCATTGAGCCGCTGCTGCGACCTACGCACATTTTTGACGTGATCCCTCGAGGCTCACCTGATCCGGTCCCCGCTCCTACTCGTGGCCAACCGTGGTTGGATGCGGAAGGCGCCATTCTTGGATCTGGACCCGAGATTGTTTTCCTGGAAAGCGTCTCGCAGTTGGAGTATGCGCAAAACACCTTTGGCCAGCAGCGCCACAGCAACAGCGGCAGCACCCAACGCGATGTCACTGAGACCCATGGTGCATCGACAGTTGGGGATGACAAGAACGAACCAGGCGATGGAGGCTCGGTTCCTCCTCGCTACATTACCGAGGTTGGTTCCAAGCTTGCTCCCGCCGAAGCTCGACTGCTCACCATGATGAGCTACCTGTACGCAACACAGCTTGCTCCCGCTGGAGCTGACAATGCTTGCCAGATTCAAGGCACGTGGGATTTCAGTCAGCCGCTTGTGCACCGACGTCCCCTCGTTGTCGACGTTCGTCGCGGCCTCAAGGCGGGTATTCGAGTGCTGGCTCTGGGGTCCTCGGTGCCTGACAGTCTCAAGCTCATGGCTCTGAATTCTTCGATCGTCGCCATTATCGTTACGGATCACCGTGACGCACCGCAGAATCCGGAAGAGGATGCTGCCGAGGCACAGAAGCAGCACGACGTCAGCAGGATCTGGAAGCAGTCATTCGACCGCGCCGCACAGATTTCTCAGCCTGGTTTGTGTCTCTCGACCCGCTGCGTAGGACTTGGCATTGTCCGCTCCATCGATGTGCTTTCTGGCCAGGTTCACATGATCACACCGCTCGACACGGCATTTATCAAGCAACTGGAGTCGAGCACGGGTTCCGACATTGGCCTGGTCAAAGGTGCTCTGGAGGTGCCTGTGTGGGCTTCGCTCGACTTTGATACGATCAGAGAGGCGCGAGAGAGCCGACTCGATGTACCTCCCGCCACCACGTACCCTTCAAACTCTGCGTCGGGTGGCGTTGAGGGACAGCAGCAGCCGCAACCAGCGCAAAAGCTGCTTGCCGGTATGCCTCGAAACCAAGTCCCTTACCTCGAGTGGTCCCATTCAGCCATGGCAAGCTCGCGACCGAAGGGCAAGCATACCGCATCGAACGGTAGCTCTAGCAACAATGCTGCCGGTTCATCCAGTCCCATGCCGCTCGGCTCTGAAAAGCGTCGCATCCGCCGCAACCTCATGCGCAAGAGTCAGTTTGCCTGATTATCCGCCACGACATCCCCCCATGCACACACACGCACACTGAATGCTAACCCTCTCGTTTGAGCTAGCCTAATCATCTTGATCATTCATGTTGTAATCTCGCATTATCATCTGTATTTCAGACCTTTCATAACAACAGTCGAGAAATGTATCTTCTATCGCCCTTGCCTGTCCTGCCTTCTTGCCCGTCAGTGATTAGTCGAGACCACGTTTGCCATCTGAGGCAAGACTGAGGCGGAAGAGTCGACTCCGCGCCAAAAGATGAAAGGAGAAAAAAAGGGCAAAAAAGAAAATGACCCCAAACCGATTCGAACGGCTGACCTTCGGAAAACCGCTAGAGCCGCACTTTAACTCCGCGAGCAATTAGACTGGAAGCCGACGCTCTACCACTGAGCTATAGGGCCACAGCGGAGTTTTTGGTCGTATGTTGCACTTGGATACAGTTGAGACGTGACATTGACGCTTCGTCTCGCCATTAGAGCACAACAAGAGCCAGGTGCGTCTAAGGATGGTCGAGCGTCAAACGGGTGGTACAATGTGTATCTATGTATTGGGACAAAGGATCAGGTCTGTTTACACAACCCACGACCGCTGCGCACCTGAGCGTTGCAGAGCGATACTTGGAGAGGTATGCTGATGATGCTTGCTGCCAAGATGCCTAGACTGTCTCCGAAGCCTATGCAGCCGATCCTGAACTCGTGCTCTTGAGCTTTCTTGGCCATCTTGTACGGCGCATCTTCCGCATCCTCTACATCCTCTGCCTCTTGACTCGTCAGCACAATCGCTCGATCGCTGCCACCCTCATCCACGCCAATACTGTAAAACACGGAAACATACGCCGCACCGCCGGCCAACCCTTCGATACACACCAACACAATCGCCAACGGACTCGAAATGCTCGCTCTGAACCAACCCTTCAAACTCTCGGTCATCAACACCACCAACAATCCCGTCTGAAGCACCGCCGGTAACCATAGATACTCTCGTGGAATAGCGGGGAGCTTGAAGATGGATATCGAAGAGCGCGAGAGAAACACGAATGTCTGGTAGACGAGCTGGTACAGCGGATAGTAGTCGGTGAGCTTTCGAATGACGAGCGAGAGCAGTGGGTGGTTGGAAGGCGTCGGGAGTGGGTAGATGAGGGTGGGGGCGATGCCTTGGTTGATAGTGTACTCCATAAAGTAGACGATGACGAGGGGGATGATATACGGGAGGAGCATGGGACGGAGGAGGGCGAGCTTTTCGGCGAACGTGAGTCGGATCGAGATTTCTTCTCCTGCTCCAGTTGCCGCATGCTCTGTATCGTGATTGTCATCGTCGACTGCCTCGTCTGCGTCAGCATCGTCACCCTCCTCGGTGGAAACCGGAGCATATCCATCCCCTTTGGATACCTCCACCAACTGCTCAACACTGGGCAAAACAACCGCATACGCAACCACCATAAACCCGGGCAAAACACTCAACACCCCCATCCCTTTCTCCATCCCCAACGGCCTCACCACCCACCAAGCCCCCGCCCCCACCAACCCAGCTGCACCCGTCCCGCTTGCAAACCATCCCACTGCATCCCCTGCAAAGTTCTCCACCTCCCCTCCTCTCCCTTCCTTCGGTGCATACCGCGTACTCAGCTGCAGAAACGTCAACTCACCCAACCCCGACGAAAAACTCGCCAACGATATCCCCAACAACCTCATCCCCAACACCGGAAACAACGATACCAACAGCATCCCTACAAAGCTCAACCCGGCACATGCGAGCACACGTTTCGTATACCGTACTTGGCCTTTGAGCATGTACGGCCAGACGGCTTTGGCGATCAGTGCGGGGAAGATGTTGGCGAAGCTTACGAGGCCCGTCGGAACGCCTTGGGGTAAGAGTTCTAGCGCAGCGGTGAGGATTACGACGTAGAGAGAGTTGTTGAGCAGCCCGAATAGGAAGAAGGCGGTGTTGAGGCGGTAGGATGTGTGCTTTGACGCTGAGGGAGGGAGGTGAGGGGGTGTGAAGGAAAGAGAGGGATGGAGGATGTTGGTGACCATGGTTCTAGAGGCTGTGGAGGGTTGGTCGTGTATTGAAGGTGAAGAGGTAGAGCCTTCGATCGGTCGAAGTGCAACTGATTCGACGACCGCCATGCATGTGTCAAGCTGAGGTCAGGTCCTAGATGGTGGTTGGTGAGGCTTGGAGAGGGCGTCTCTCCTCGAGCAGGATAGATTTCTTGTCTGATAGAGTAAGGGGATGCCTTCAATGTGCCGTGCTGTGTTGTTCTGTTTCGGAGGAGGACAAGGTTGTTGCGGTTGCAATGCGGAGAAAGCGTGGACAGCGTAAAGGTGGTGGTATCTGGAAAGGGTTGGTGCTGCAAATTAACGTGGCATGTGCGTCGTCGATATAATTGCACCCTGAAAAGCTGTTGTCATCCCGCGTGTCGTTACGCTCCTTTGCTTTCTCCGCTGTGAGCAACCCTATAGAAGACTCAAATTGATTCAAACTTGCGCTCAACACCATCACAGGGCTCACACAACGTAGTGCAAAAGAACCATGACTATTCTGAGCGCAAAAACGGGGATCCAATGTAAAGTTCGTGGATGTAAAGTGCTGGCAGTGGAGCCGCAAGACGTGCTTGGGTCGAGCTCAACAAGTGTTGGAATCAATCACGTCGCAAGTTATCCAGACGAGCCTGAAGAGCATCTTGGTCCTTGGAAGCATCACCTCCTCCGAATCCACCTCCTGCACCTTCTCCAATAGCAACCCGCTGTTGTGGCGCGGCTTGTGGTGCTGACAGAGCGGCAGTAGGCGCTTCACCGAGCTGCTGGCCCACCGATACTCCGATCTCGTCCAGCACCTCTTTGAGAATGTTGTCCGATTCCTCTTCTTCACCAATGCCTTCATCTTCGTCGTCCATGGCTTCGTCGACTGCTTCGCCCATCATTTCGTCCTTCATGTCCATGGTTGCGCTTTCGCGTTCGAAATCGCGCATGATGCGTTGGATGGCTGGCAGGTTCATGCTCCTGTTCATTGTGCCCATCGCCTGGTCATGTAGCAAGTCGGGAGGTAAGACAAGTGTTCTCCGGTCAGCCAACGCGCTCGATTTTGGACTGAAGCATAGGCAGAGATGTTGGCTCGGCTACTCACCCTGGTGGCTCCCTTCATGGCTTCGGCCATCTGCTGATTGCTTCGGAGTGTTTGAATTCGTAACGAGACCGCTTGCAGCTGTGTCTTCATCTGATAGAATTTGTGAATGTGTCTTCTTGTCCTGACCAAGTCTTTGGCCATGACCTTGCACGCTGGCTGTTATCACGTCAAGGCAAAGTTGTTAGCAACCGTTGTTTCAATAGCAGAATACAAGCTTTGGCAAACACTCACCATCTGACCAGCACGAACGCTCTTCTTGATATCCTGGGTAAGCTTCTTCTCCTGTTGTTCGAGTTTTGTACGTTCGCGATCGAGTTCTCGCTGTGCTTTCTGTAGCGTCCGCTGATGTTGCCTCAACCGTTCTGCTGGCGATTTGGCCCTTCCGAAGAGGGATTCGATGATGTTCATGGCGACGATGAGCGGCTGATCCGATCGATTTCTATCACTGCGATAGTGAGTCAGCCAGGTGATGTGGCTGGAAGGAGAAAGGGTAGATTGGTGATGGTCGATAGAGAAGTGTGAGTGTCGGATGCATCCGCTTGCTGCGCAAATGCAAAGTGGAGCAACACAACCCTCCTGAGAACTGCGACGCGGCTTTCTGAAATCACAAAAAATCACGGTTTTGATTAATGGACGCTGCAGGTTGACGCCTCTTGCCGCTCTTGCCCTGTGCGTGCGAGCTTGCAGGCGTGCAAAATTGGATTTTGATTTATATATATATATATATTTTTATTTTATTTTATTTTATTTTTGGCTTTCTCAACGTTTGCAGTTGAAGGTGCAGGTCGAGGTGTTATTTGCTGTTGCTGTTGCTGTTGCTGCTGCTTGCTCGCCAACCATCATCTCGACATTGAGTCGGCCTCTCGCTTGCGAATACCAGACGCAGAGCAGGTCTCTCATAGCGTCCTCCATCAGCATCCCTGCGGCTTGACTCACCGCTGACTCGTTGCAACCTGGGCACGACACAAAGAACTAGGCACACATCACCTATACGACAGTCGAACGAACAGCCTCACATCTAGCACTCTCGCCACCATGGCGTCCCTCGTCCCACCAAAGAAACCGCGCAAGCCAGGAATGCCCAAGCTCACCATCCCTGCAAGGCCTACCTCCTCCTCATCCGCCCCTGGTGGGTCAGTTCAACGCGACGATGCTGCATTTGATGCTGGGGCAGCGGCTGCTGCTGCTGCTGCTGCTTCTTCTTCTTCAAACACACGACCAACCGTTCAACAGCCCGCACAACAATCACAAAGGCCCCAGCCATCGCTCATGATCCCGCAGGCTTCCTCCTCCTCATTATCTCTAGGTGGTCACGCATACCAAGATGAAGGCTACGAAGACGGTCATCCGGGTATCTTCAACTCCACCGCCTCCACCATCTATCCCGATACTGTTCCGCACCTCACCAATGCACAGATGCACACAGCAATCACGGATGATCTCAGACGCGCCATCGGTGGCATGTCCATGACCGACAATGAGGGCGAACGTCTCGATGCCAATGGGCTCAGAATCCCCGTCACAGGCGGCAAAACGTCGTCCAACGGCTATTGGATGACCAGCGATTCGGCATACACCAGTAGCAATGGGTACGCTGGTGACAAGGCAGATACAGGCGGTGCTGACGGCTCATCATTTCGTCCAAGGACCGACTCGAGCTCCTCGGTCGCATCGACGCGCGCTGGCACTTCAACCGGTCATGATGACGATTTGGCTCTCGCAGGCAACTTTGAGATCCTCTCCAGACTCGGCGAAGGTGCGAGCGGTGAAGTGCACAAGGTCCGACACCGTCCGACCGGTCTGATCATGGCGAAAAAGACCATCTTCACCTCGCCCAACCCTGCTATTCATCGACAGATCCTGCGTGAGCTCGCCTTCAACCGCTCCTGTCATTCCGACTACATCGTGCGCTACTACGGTGCCTTCCTTGAAGATCAAGATACCTCCATTGCCATCTGTATGGAGTACGCAGAAGCAGGCTCGCTCGATGCCATCTACAAAAAGGTCAAGAGCCGCAATGGCAGGACAGGCGAAAAAGTGCTCGGCAAAGTGGCAGAGTGCGTACTCAAAGGCCTGAGCTACCTGCACGAACGCAAGATCATCCATCGCGATATCAAACCGAGCAACATTGTCGTCACGAGGCAAGGACAGATCAAGTTGTGCGACTTTGGTGTATCCGGCGAGTTGATCAACTCGGTCGCCGGCACTTTTACGGGTACGAGTTACTACATGGCGCCGGAAAGGATTCGCGGTTTGGCATATACCATCACATCCGACGTCTGGTCGCTGGGGCTGACCATCTTGGAAGTGGCGAGCAATCGCTTTCCCTTCCCTGCTGAAGGCGAGCCGCCACTGGGACCCATCGATCTGCTGTCGTACGTGGTCAACATGAAGGTGCCGGAGCTCAAGGACGATGAAGCGGCAGGTGTCAAATGGTCGAGAGCTCTGCGTGATTTCATCGAGCGATGTTTGGAAAAGGAGCCAGCCAAACGACCGGGACCTCACAAGATGATCAGCCATCCATTGATCCGCAAATCGGAAACACGACAGCCTCAGCCGGACATTGCCAAGTTTGTGGCTGACGTCTATGGATGGAGCTATCTGCCCAGTTCGATCGCCAATCAACAGCAGCAACAGCAGCAGCAGCAGCAGCAAACACCTACTCAGGCGACACCAGGCAAAGGATCGCTGGCAAGAATCCCGAGCGTTCGCTCTGCCCCCGTAGCCGCTGCTGCGTTGAGTGCCATGACGAGTCAACATCAGGAACCGCTGCCAGTGCCACAAGTGGGTCAAACGACGACACAGCTTGATGCTGCGCCTGCCCTCACTCCCGTCAACACTGAACGTTCGCAAATGCGTACGCTGCCTAAAATCTCGGTCGCAGTCGACGGCGGCCGACGCCAGGAGCAGCTGACTGATCAAGAGGGCGAGTCGGCGACGCTGCTTCCTTCATTGACTACAAGGCAAAGATCGCACAGCCAGCATCGAAGTCAAGAGGAGCGCTTAGCGGCTAAACTGCGAGAAGCCGATGTTGGATTGGTAGGCAGCCCTACCATCACAACGGACGAGGATGACAAGTAGACAGTGCGGACATGTAATTGCATTCAGCATGGTCGTTGCTGTGTGTCTACTAAGTTACCAACATTAGAGTGTGGTTGTGTGCTTCTTGGGTTGTGCACCAATATATTATTTTGTGAGTGGTTCGAAAGCGGCGTGTGAAAAGAGCGGATCGAGAGGCAATTCGGCGCTCGCATACGGATCCGAGTAAGTGAGTAAGGATCCCCACAATTTCCGGGATGCTTTTCAGTCGCACTGTGCTGTGCTGCCTTGGAAATTGCCAAATCCACGTGAAGCATCCGCTCGAGCCTATTCTCTCTGCCTCTCTCACTCACACACACTCTCTCTCCACTCCGTTCCTGCTTCTCTCCATCATCGTCTACCACAACATACCCTTGCTTCGTTCCCAGTCTGCTGCTCTTAGCAACATCGACTGTTTCTCCCGCACTCTCTCTCAGCAAGCATACCGCGAGCTAGGCGGTGAAGGCCACACGCACGAAACTGCAGACTGACTCCGCAAGCAGCAAAGGGAACCAGCACAGGCATCCGCTCCGCACATCAACGATCCATTCAGCGCACACATGCTTTGCTCCTAGCACAACGTCTTTCGGAGAGCCATCGTGCCAGATATCACGGCTCACACCGTCCTTTCCGTGCAAACCTGCAAGAAACGTGCTTTCTTGCCGGCTGCCATCCACCTTTGCCTCGATCAGGTTTAGCCAGGACATTTCAAGGGAGGCAATAAGAGGCAAGTGGGCTTGTGCTTTAGCTCAAGATGTCGTTCGCCATACCTCATCCACCATCCGCATCGCCGGACTCTGGCTCTTCAGCGTCACTCACACCAACCGCGGCTCACGGCTACACCGGCAGCACAGGCTTTTCAGATCCATCCTCCTCGACAGCTACTTCATCAGCTGCACCTGCATCGAGTTCGCTATTCAGCTCAGAAGAGTCCAAGTTCATCACCGACTCGCTCTCATTAGCCGAATCATTTGATCCCTTCACCATCGGTGCGCCCGGCTTCAAGGTTCCATCCTTACTACCGCCCAACATCGCGGCGACACACGATCATTTGACGACACAGGCATCAGGCTCATCCACATCTTCAACTGGAATAATGACCGATTCGACTCCAAATCTTGACCTGCGATCTAGGAGCTTGTCCGGTCAGCAACCGTTTTCATCCAACTTCAGCACCTCATCGCCCGGTCAGCTAGGCTCAGACGCCTACGGCAATCCAACGGCCGCGCAGAGACTCAATAGCTTCAATTTGTACGGCCACCGTCCTACCGGTCTCACGCCGCCAGTCGGTGCAAGCAACGCATCCAGTCCTTCGTATTTCAGTCATCTGCACGATGGGTACAGCTATACAAATCCATCCGGTCGTCATGCTTCCTTCTCCGGCGCTTCGAATTTACCATTATCCCCCTCGGCAGCTGCAGCTGGATATGGCAAGAACAAGGCATGGCAGATGGAGCAACTTTCGTTCCTCGAAGCACAGGCAAATCGTGGTCAGCAGCAGCAGCAACAGCAACAACAGCAGCAACAGATGATGCAGCAACATTTTGCATCGGCGCCTCCGCATCATATTGACCATCGACAGTCGAGTACTTCAATGATTGGCAGGCCGGCTCCGTATGAGAACTTGTTTTTCGGGACGCCGCAACATTTGCATCAACAGCAGCAGCAGCAGCAGAGACCTCCATTCTATCCGGGTATGGAGGAGCATCAAGCCGGTCTGGCGATGTTGGGTGCTCAATTCCCAAGCAGTCATAACTTCAGCTCGATGCAGCAGGGCGGTGCACCGGGGCAAATACAGCAGCAGCAGCAGGAAGATCAGGCAGTTGGGCTACCAGGAGGGTTTTCGGCTCAAGCGCTGGCTATGCTGAATGGCGACGCAGGGTTGAGTGCGGTGTCTTCGATTGTAGGAGCAGATGGTGATGGTGCAGGTGGCAATTCCACTTCCAGAGGACGAGCTTCTCGTACGCCAATCGCCAACGCTGAAGGCAAAGTTGGACGAAGTGGTTCGGCGACATGGGGTGCAGCGGGTGTTGCTTCTTCAGCCTCGCCTTCCGGTTCAGCCGGCATAGGAACAAAACGAACCTCGACCGGTGCGCCCAAAACCGCGCCCACACAAAGCTCCTCTCTGCACACTGGACCCTCGGGCGCTCTCATTCGAGTCCTCGGCGACCTAGCCAACCTCGAACTCGATCTCGAAGGCGCACTCCGAAACCTGCCCTCGCATCTACACCCATACTTCACACCACCTCGCGTAGAGAAACGCACCCAGCCACACCTCGAAATGCTTCGTGCCCAACACATATCCGACGGCCTCATCGACCCCACCACGGGTCTCGAGATCAAACCATCATCTACCGAAGAAGACCTCAAACGGGAAGAAGCAGAGGAGAAGAAACAGCACACTTTGCTCACCACAGAAGAGAAAAAGGCGAACCACATTGCATCCGAGCAGAAACGACGGGCAAACATTCGCAAGGGCTACGAATTGCTGTGCGATATCGTGCCGAGTCTCAAAGAGGCGTTGGAGCGGGAGAACAAAAAACCCGATTCCGACTCGGAAGACGAAGGCGGGAAGAAGAAGAAGAAATCCGCAGAAGCTGCCGGAGGCGGAGGGATCGAGATTGACGGCGAGAAGATCGACGGCAGAGCCGGTCCCCGATCGGAAGCGGTGGTGCTGATGAAGAGTCTAGACCACATTGCTGGGTTGGTGGAGCGGTACAAGGGTTTGTTGGGGAGGAGGAACAGGGCGAGGATTGCGGTTGCAGACAAGTTTGGTTGGGATGGATTGGGGAGTGTGGGCAAGGTGGATGAGGGGTTGGAGGCGTGTTTGCGCGAGTGGTGGGCGAGAGGAGGGGATGAAGGGGAGGGGGAAGAAGAGGGTGGTGTGGAAGACGATGGGCAAGGGGAGGAGGAGGTGGAAGAGGAAGGGAAGAAGAAAAAGTCGCCAGCGAAGGCAAAGAAAGGCGGAGGAGCGAGGAAGAAGAAAGCACAGAGTAAAGGTGACGCTGACGATGATGATGGGATGCACGACTGACCCCCAACACAAAGCCGGAAGCAACGCATGGAAGAAGGAATTTCTGTTGTACAAGTAGTAGTAGTAGTAGTAGTAGTAGTAGTAGTAGTAGTAGTAGTAGTAGTAGTAGTAGTAGTAATACATCGCCACTTTACGCTTCATCTTTATCCACCTGATCATTCCACCGCTTCACAATCTGATCCACCGACATGTCTCCGCTCTTGCCCGTTGACGACTTGGCAAACTCGACCAGATCGTTGGGGACCATGTTGAGCTATAGGTTGCACCTGATCCTCCACCGGCTTGTTGGCGGCGGTCGGAAGGATTCGGAGTTGGATGTCTGAGTCGCTCCAGGCGAGTGTGAGGGGTTGCGGATGTGCTTGTGTGGGACCTGTTGAGTGTTCTGCCGTCGGTGTGCTATCTGGGAGGTTCTCAACCTGGTCCAGTTCACCTTGCACCTTCTCCACCTCGCTCCGCCCGCTCTCCGCCATCGTAGCCAACCTTAGCTCCCTCTCCCTCCTATGCACCCCTCCAACCCTTCATAATCCCACAGCAACGGATCGGTCCTCGGCAACCACGGATTCACATCAACCAACCAAACCCTATCCAACCCTTTCACCACATACACATCCATCACAAAATCCTTCAACCCCCACCTTACCTCCTCCTTCACTACATCGTTGAAAAAATCCCAAATCACACTCCTAATCCTCGACTGCAGCATCGCGGACTGTAAGTGTTCGTAAAACGTCACATCTCGTTGACAGATCGCTACGAGTTGACGAGAGCGGATAAAACATCGAAACTCGTACGACTTGTTGAGGGCGAACCATTTTTTCAGCACCAGTTGTGGGCGGATTACCATCTCGTTCGGTTTCGAGTCTGTCGTAGAGCTGGAGATGGAGGAAGTAGTGGCGGAAATCTGCTCCAAGTCCCGCCCTATGAATTCGCTACTCTTGAGCAAGAGGTAGACGTCTTCGGGATGTAAGCATTGAAGGTTGTTACCGGCGAGCATGAAGGACGAATCCAAGGGCGCGGACCAGTTGAGTTTGGGGAATACGGGGGAATCGTACTTTGAGATGACGTTGCGTATTGCTGCATCTAACTCGGGCAATCGCACCGCTTGCTGCTCTTCTTCGTCTTCGTCTTCTTGCTCGCCCTTTATGGAGGAGGAGGATGAGCTAGAGCTAGAGGAGCAAGTAGCAGCGGTGACAGTGGTAGACGGTCCACTTCCATCAGGCAGCACAAAGGTCTCGCTATCCAACCAGTCGAGCAACTCTGGTTGGACGGAATCGATATCGATAACGGTCGATTTGGGCGCGTGCTTGCGGAAGATGGGATACCATGTACCGTATTGTGTCCAGTAGAGGGCTTCGAGTGGGGGTGTGAGGGAATCGCTTAGTGAGTTGTTTGTCGCGCTTGTGCTGATTTCGGCGCTCATGGTGTGCGAGAGTCGAGTGAGGGTGAGAGAGCGAAGAAGGGAAGAAGAAGAAGAGAAGGAGGAGGAGGAGGAGGAGGTAGAAGAAGGTGGCGGTTTCGGAATTCGGGGCGACTGCGAAATGGACAGGCCAAAAAAGAAAGAGCGAGAGAGACCCTTTCTGGCTTTCCGCTCTCGCCATCATCCTCGAAACGACGGTCGACGGCGTAGTAACTGCCGGGAAAGGACCGACACATTAACAAGGCTCTCATCGCGTCTAGTCACGTCCTCCGAACCGAGCATCGATCTTACTGGCTCAGGAAGAACCACTCTCGACACAATGTCGCACATCTTGAAGCCTCTCGACGCTCCTTCTTCGTGTAAGCTTCCGCTCCCTCTTGCCTTACTCTCCCTCGACCTTCAGCTGACACTCTCACCCTCCTCTTTTCTGTGTTCTTTCCCCCGCTTTTTCCTCGCAGACCGAGACTCCCGGTCCCACAGCAGCAAACACGAACAGCAACAAGCCCTGCGCGCCACCTCTACGCTCTACCTCGGCAACCTATCCTTCTACACCACCGAAGAACAGATCTACGAGGTATTCGGTCGTGTCGCCTCCGTCTCTTCCGGTGGTGGGATCAAACGTATCATCATGGGTCTCGATCGTAACACGAAGACACCGTGCGGTTTCGCCTTTGTCGAGTTCTACACCCACGCCGAAGCGGTCGACTGCATGCGGTACGTTTCGGGAACCAAGGTCGACGAACGTGTGATCCGATGCGACCTCGATCCGGGCTATAAAGAGGGACGACAGTATGGGAGGGGTAGGAGCGGTGGGCAGGTACGTGACGAGTACAGGCAGGAGTACGACGCCGGTCGAGGTGGGTGGGGGCACAACAGGTTGAGGGAGGAAGAGGAGAGGAAGAGGATGGAGGCGGAACAGGCGAGGAGGAGTGAGAGGGAGAAGTTGTATCAGGAAGGGGTGGTGGGGATGGATACGGGTGGTGGAGGGATGGTGCCGACGGGGGCCGAGCATCTGTATAGTGAATTGGAGGGCGATGCGAGAGGGCATACTGGGGCGGAGGGGTGGGGCGATGCGGGTGAAGGTGGGCAGAGGGCGGCGACCAAGAGGAGAGGAGTTACGATGATGAGGAGGATCAAGAGTTGTATGGAAAGAGTGAGAAGAATCCAAGGTTTAGAGACGATGATGCGGAGGAGGACGTGTAAGGTCCGATATCTTGTTTCCTCACCTCTTTCCGTTGTTGTATCGTCACACGCAATGGCAGTCGATCAATTCTTTCAGATCGCACACAATCTTTCCGTTCGTTCTGCAAACACCTAACACTTGCATTTCACCTCTTTCGACCAGCCACATCGTCCAACAAGGGCTTGATCCTCGCCAGTGCAATCATGATCGCCTCTTCCGTCCTAACCGTCCTCGACCCTTGATTCTTTACCACGTTGATCCAGGCGTCGAAGAGATCCTTGGCAGTATGTCTGTCCAACTTGATGCCCTTATCCTGTTCCACCGCCAACTCTAACCCGCTTAGTCCGCCAAAGACGATGATGGCGTGGGTAAAGTCGTCCGCCAACGGCTGGATCGTTTCTCCCGAGGGTAGGGCGACGGGGGTGTTGTTCGACGTGGCTAGTGAAAGGTCGGTTAGGGGAATGCCGCGTTCAGAGGTTCCTATGACGAGATCGTAGCCTCCTTCGAACGGAGACTCGGTCAGCACGGTAGATAGCGAAGATGCCAAGCGGACGGTATATCCCCAGTACCAACCTAGCTGTTCCACCGGTTCTCTGGGAGACACGATCTCACACCTTGCGTTGTACGGCATTCTAACGGTAACACGTATCCCCGTCGCCACTTGTGCACCTTTGGGCAACTCTGCTTCCACCGGATCTCTCAACCCGACGTTGACAAACACCACCTCCCCACCACCCGACCTTCTCGCCCACTGCGGAGCCTCAACAGTCACACCTTCCCGGTACTCACTCTCATCCTCGAACCGCAAATGATGCGGACAGTCGAGCGGAGGCATCAACCCCGCCAACCGCAGATCGCGATGCATCGGGAACAACGCCTTCCGCAAATACTGCGGCGTTTCCAAATACTGCAACACCCTAGCTAGGAACGTATGCGGATCAAACCCTTTCCCACTCTCCCCTTCCCCTTGTTCTTCACTCGGTTCGACTTCACCTTCCTTCCGATCCAACCGTCGCTTAGTACCCCGATGCTGCTGATTATGCCGATGCTGATACAGATCCGCACCACCGCCGTCGGAGCGCACTTGGCCTTCGTCGAAAACGACGATCTCGTCGACGTTGAAGATGGCGCAGGCACGGGCGATGTGTGCTGCAAGACGGCTTTGAAGTTCGGGCGACTGGGCGTTGAGCACGATCGAGCCGGGGATGGCGACAGTGAGGGTGAACCGTCGTCCTCCCGTGGTGGTGGCGCGGGTGAGAAAGGATGGTTTGTGCGGGTTGATTGCGGTCAAGGGAGGTGGTGGTGTAGGTTTGGAGGATGAAGAAGCTGAGGCGGCGGCGTGTTTGGTTGTTGGAGGGGCTATTAGAACAGGTTTGGTTATACTCGCGGTGGTAACAATGGCAGTGGAGGGCTGCTCGTCATCCGACGACTCCTCGGCGGCGACTTGAGTGTTGGTGGATTTGCTCTTTTTCGATCGTTTTCGGACGCGCTTTCGGACGCTACTGTTGCCAGTCGCCGGAGCAGCAGCGGATGTCGAGGTGGACGCTGTCGATCCTGCGACCATCTTCCAAACGTTGCTATGATGTGCTCAAGGATGAGGTTGGTTGGGAAAGTGTGGAGAGTCAAGTGTAAAATTTAAAAACTTGAGAAGAAATCTGGCTCCGAATTCCGAGGCTGTGTCTATTCGAATATGAGTATAACATGGTCACTCGATACCGTTTCTCAAGACACAGGTGATCGCTTGCAATGCTACGATCTCATCTCATCGTCATCCCTGTCACAGGTTCCAGAAATGTACTTGTAAATCCTTGTTGACATTGCGCAATCCACACCCGCACAACCACTATCGTACATTTGAAACAAAAGGCTACCAATTCTTAGCCTTGCCCGCGCTCCCATTGGTCCCAGCACCATCGCGATCGGTCAACGTGCCCAACCCAACCCTCGTACCCGTCGCCGCCACCGCACTCTGCTGTTCCATCTCCAACCCCAATCCACTCCCGTTCGCCGCCGCACTCCCATTCACCCCTGCCCTGCCACTGAACCCAGCCTTATTCGCCAACTCGTTCAACTTGGTCGTCAACGCATTCAACTCGATGTTCTGCGCCAAGCTCGCCGCTCTACCCTTCAACTTCTCGCTCAACTGCTCCAACGTCGACGCAAGCTCTCCGCCCTGAACACCGACCGTCCGGTCCGAGAGCCACCACCCCGTGCTCACGCACTCTTGAGCGTCGTTGACCAGCCAATCGTACCACATTTTTGTGATCGGCACGGTAGCCAGGTGCCACAGCGCATGCGCATCCAAGATACGCAAGATCGGTGGGAAATCGAGCAACTCCAACAGCACCGATGCCGACATGAGGGCCAAGATGAGTTGCAGTCGACGACGCTGTCGTGTATGCGAGCTCGGGGGTCCAATATTGGTCGACACTGGCACAGGAGGTGTAGCCGCACCATTGCTAAGCGGAGTCGGAGTCGAAAGCGCCGACAACGAAGGTTTTGCCGCTCGCATCGCTGCCCGAGAATACGCCGTACGGTCCACCAGCGGGTTCGAAGGGAACGTCGTCGGTCGGAGCGAATATGCCAACCACAGCAACGTATGGATCAACCCTACCACCACATTGGCCGCCATGTTGTACGCATAGTCGAACCGTCCAATGCTGAGGTACAACACATGCAGTCCCAAAGCACCCATGCACGCCCTCCTGAACAGCACGAATCGATCGCTTCCAGGAGCAATCCTGAACAACCGCGCGGCACTGAAAAAGAAAGCCGACATGATGACCGATCCAGCGCTGAAATAGTCGAGCCTCTCGGTCCAGTTCTTGTCCCTTGTATGGAAGACTGCGGACCACAGCCACGCATTCATACTGATGAGCGTATGTACGATGTACACCAACTTTAACGGAAACGCATCCGGCAGCTGTTTGCGCATCATGAACAACGCATTCCAATGCACCTTCAAGTTGAGCAAGCTGAACAGCACCGACAGTGGTTCCTGAGCCCCCAAAAACCGAATAAAGACCCATTTTCCGTGAAACTGCACCATCTGCTTCTGCACCGGTCGCAACGCCGCCAGCTGTGTTTCGACGATACCCTTGATACGTTCTGCTTTGGCGGACGCAGAGATGGGCTGCGATCGAGCCAATTGCTCCACCTCGAAGCGGGCGTCTTGTTGCACCTTGTGTACGCGTTCTGCTGCTTCGTTGGTGATGCGGTGGGTGCAGTGGTACTTGCAGTCGTCTTGGCATGTCCAGCGTGTGAGGCGGAGGATGAAGGGTAGACGATGGGCATACATGGTTCCGTCGTCGACGTGGTCGCGGCATACGTCGGCGGTGCACGAGTTGACGCAGAGGTGGTATTCGGGTGAACGGTCGCCTTCGGATGCGGAGGCGGTCGGTATGAGGAAGAGGGTTGCAACCAGGGTTAGGAGGAGGAGAGTCATGGTTGAGCCGAGGGATCTCCCTGAGCGCCGAGCCGAACGTGTTGGCCTTTGTGATTCGTTGCGAGCGGATGCCGAGGATGATTTGTCTGCTGTCAGAGATGGCGTGGCGGAAAGGCGAGATGGCCTCGATGTCGAGTATGACAGCATGACTGGTCGTGATGGACCCACGGTCGCTTGCATGCCCGACGCTGTGCGGAGTGATGCGTGTGGTTCAAAAGAGAGCGGATGGCGGCTGATCAGCAAGCCTGAATGCTGAGCAAATTGCGACTCGCAGTCGCTTGTCGTCGGTTGTCCCCGAATGCGTAGCGGATCAGCTCCGATGTGAAGTGTGGTTTATTTCGGATCCCAGTGTATGTGATGTTACGAGAGATAGTGATGGTCGATGTCAAATGTTAAAATAATGCGAAAGAAGCAACTTTACAGGATCGCAAAGCCGTCTTTAGAGACTTGAAACGAATTTCAGAAGGGTCTCTCGCAGCTTTTTCTCTCTCTCTCTCTCTTTTTTTTTTTTTTTTTTTTTGGCTTGATCGCAAGCGACTCTCTTCTTCCCGTCTTTGCTTTCAGACTACAGTATTCCGCGCTCAGCAGTGGTCAAAATTCCACCAAAATACAGTAGCAACGCGGAGCAAAGAGAGCGGTGGTGCAAGGGTCCGTGCAGCACAATCCAAGACGATGATGGATGTGTTGCGCTTTCGTCTTTCTTTCCTCGAAACCATTCTACATACCTGATCATCATCGAAGCAGATCCGTTGTGCGCGATAATCGCATTCAGCGAAACATCCTCAGCCCGGCTCATCTTGGTTGGACAACATCACAGTTTCGAGGTTTCAACCATCTCTGATGGTAACCAAGTTTCACCACCTCCTCGGTGCTAACTTTTCCAAAACTTACAATGTCGACCTCCTCCTCCTCAATACCGTCTTCCACCACCACCCATCCCGCCGTCGTCGCATCATCCAACTCCACCTCATCCTCCCAAACCCAACTCTACGCCCTCGCCGCGCGCGTACCGCTCATCAAATCCCCCTCCATCTCCGTACCCAAACCCGTCCAACTTCCTGCCGACCTTCACCCTCTGCCCGCCGACATTTCCGCCTACTTTGTGTACAACTTCAGCCTCGAGTCGTACGTTCTAGACGCCAATACTCCATCATCATCCACCATAGATGATCTGCTGGCTAAACACAAAGCGTATTTGGAGGAAAGACAGAGACAGAAGGATGAGCAGCAGAGGGAGTTGTTGAGAAGGGTGGCTCCAGGGTGGTGCGGTGATGTGCTGTTGCCTTCGACGAGTGGTAAAGCGCGAGGGGAGGCGGGTGCGGTGGAGACGGTAGCAGCAGTGGAAGGAGGTGATGCCAAGGAAGGGGAGAAGGAAGAGCATGAGCAGCAACGAACGCCGTTGGACGATTTAGCTGACCACTTGGCAAAGCTCGACGCTTTGAATACGCAGGCGGATGGTCCAACTGGGTCGCATCCCTGTCATTAGTGTGGGCTTTGAAGGTGTCGACCCACTCGGCCATCGGTACGAGTCCACGTCGCATCAAGCTCACAGCTTCACCCCGTACGCATCAGTCTGTAGTCGCATAGCAAGCAGCGCAATATACCCTCCCTTCTCACATTATACTCCGAGTTTCAACTGGAAAGCACGACAGCCTGTGGAAAGACAGGGCATCCCGTCCTAAAAGGCAAAGTTAGCAAAGAAAAAAAGAGTTACCAAAAAGGATAACGACGCCTACAGGATTTGAACCTATGCTCCCAGAGGGAATGGCATATTCATTGTTGTTGAGTAGAGAAATTACTCTAGAATACTGAAGGATTCTAGTGCCACGCGATAACCACTCCGCCAAAGCGCCTCTGATATGTGGAAAGGACGAGTATGACATATATATTGTACTTACCATTTATCCTCAGTACGACTCGTAACGAAAGCAGCTTTGCGACTCGCATTCATATGAACCGGTCTAGATGTGTGTTGTAAGAGAGACAATCGTTGCGCATCCCGTCTATGCTTCGAGTCGTAGGATATATACAAGTCATCGATAGAGAGAGAAACATAAACAGGCTGGCCGCTACTTCTGCTTCTCCAGCAACTGCAGCAGCAAATCCTCCATCCTCTTTCCTCGCGCTTCCATCTCCTGCACTCTACGAGCTACATCCCGCAGTTCCGCATTTAGATCATCCTTGTGCAGAAAGTTATCCACCTCTCCACCACCACCACCACTTCCCTCTCCGATAGCAGACAGTGTCGAGCCTCCCACCTCCTGGTTCGAATCGGCTCGTTTCATCTGCTTGCGCAGGTTAGACCGTGTCGGACTCGACTCTTGCGATCGTGGATCATCAGCTAGTCGCGAAGCCGACTGCGACCGTATGGGACTGTGCGATCGATCGAAACGTCGCGTGGACAATGATCGTTTGGGAACACTGCCCTCAAAGTCATTCGGGTCGTAGGCGCGGTTGAAGATCTTGGCAAGAGGAGAGCTGAGTGAGCCAAGTCCACGGGGTTCCGGTCCTCGATGCAGGTACTGGACGGAACAGCTGTTGGGTGCATAGCGAGTACGACGGGAGCTGATACTGTTGGCGATCAAAGACTGTGTAAATGTTCGAGACATGCCATCTTGGTGTGATAATGTGACCTCGGCGGGCTTCGGCTTCTGCTGCGACTGCTTGGAAAGTGTAGCACAACTTCGACGTTGCCCTCCTTCGTGAGCCTTAGCAGAAGGCTCACCCGACAAGCTCTGCGTTAGCTGATCTGCCACTCTTTCCTCCCAACTGCCGTCCTCCTGGCTGCCCTCAGCCCGCTCATCCTCGCCATCCGCCTCAGCTTCCACGTCCGCCTCGTCGCCCGACGCACCATCCTGCACCTGCCACTCATCCTTATCCTGCGGCGCTTGATAGTCAAACGCTGCCTCAATCACATCCGAATTCGCCCCATCCAATCCCGAGCCGACAAATCTACTCAACAAGCTCTTACCCTTCTCCGCCGTCAAGCTGATCCCATGCCCAAAGACGTTGAGCTCGCAAAAGTGAATAATGAGCAGCACATGGAAACTCGTCAATCGAATCAAAAACACGTTGATCTTGTGCAGCCACCGTGGCGAGACCACAAAGCTGAGCGGCATGACGATGGCCACCGCTAGCAAATTGAGCGGAGGCTGATACGAGAAGATGGCATCCGTGGTGATGCCGGACATGGTCTTGCATGCAAACTGGAACATGGCTTCCTCGTTGGCATTCATGGCCACCACTTGGAACGTGTTGCTGAGCAGCGAGATGAGCACCGTCAATAGAAGCGTATTGCTCATGATCGTATAGATGATCATAAGCGGTGGACCAAACGTCAAGGAGAAGCTTTTCGCTTCGTCGAAACCCAAATAAGAGCTACCGAACCACACCTTGAGCATGAGCCAGAGCACCGCTTTGAACGTCCAACGCTCTTCCGAGGCCAGAGAGTAGAAAGCATAGGCAAACCCTGAGAAGCAGATCATGGCGAGCACGGTGAAAAAGGCAAAGTCGGACAACATAGCTTTGAGGCTGAGAAGCACAACATTGTCCTGCACCAGCGAGCTCGCTACTCTTGGACACAGCACCACCGCACCCAGCGCCAGACAATCGAAGCTGAGATCGCTTCTCTCGGGTAATCCATGCTGCAGAGCCGATATCCTCAGGCCGAACCAGCAGAAGGAAATAATGCAAAAGAGCGCATCGATGAGGTTATAAAGCGTACCAAAGTAATGCGACAGACCATGCTCTTGCAGCTGTGCCAGCTCATCGACGGCAAAGCCAAAGAGCCAGATCGAAAAGAGCGTTTCCTGCACGGTCCACGTCGGGCTTCCCTTTTGCGCCAATGCGGCAACGTAGAGGATGAGGATCACGACAAAGGTGACAAATTCGAGCTTGCTGCGGATCAAAGGCACGCGGAGACGTAGATGGTTGAGCAAGGGAGCCTTGGCAGGGTCGTAAATGCTAAGCGGACGCTTCTTGTAGCTGTCGTTGAGAATGGCGTGCGAAGCTTGTAAAGGTGCAAGGACGACTTTGCCGTTCCAGATGCCATCAATGCAGCGCTGACAGAGAGGAGTCGAAATGAATCGCTTTGCAGAGGAAGCGATGGCGAGGTCGAGTGTGCTGGAACACTGCTTTGCAGCAAGACCGTGTTTGGTGATGTCGTCCAAATCGATTTGCGAGCTGGATAGATGCAACTCTTGCAGCTCGGCGAAGGTGGCACCAGCCAAAGGATGGAAGCTGGCGGTGAGCGAGGTGACAAGCTCGAGTCCGTCGTTGGAGAAAGTGCGAAGGAGTTTCATGGCGAGCAGCTCGCAGAGAGCAGCGCGGGTATTGTTGACAGACTGGAAAGCGAGATCGCGTGTGGCTTCTCGCTGGAAATGGATGCGGTTCAGCATGAGACAGTAAAGGATGGCGATGGAACGGAAATTGCTGTATTTGATAGCGAGCGGGCGTACCAAGGAGAAGTTGAGATCGACCGAGGTGAGCTCCTCCCAGCTGAGATGTGTGTCGATGGTCTTGCGCAGGTCGGAGCGGATCTCATGGATCAAGTGGAAGACATCTTGACGCTCGACCACTTTGATGAGGTTAACACCATCTTCGCCTTCAGATTCGAGGAGACGATCGAGCTCCTCTGCATATGCTTCGGTGGGTCGGCGGATGTGGCTGCCGTTGCGACTGTGGGTTGGAGGAACAGCAAGAGCTTGCTGTTTGTTGCTTCTGGCACTGTCTGGGAAAGTACCGTTGCCAGCAGCACGAGCGGCATCGTAGCTCGATTGCGGTCCAACGCCAAGGTGCTGCTGCTCCGTCGAACTGACAGAGAAGGCAGAATCACGAGGTGAATGCGCATCTAGGGCTAGGGAAGGTGGGATATGGTCTTGGGGACCGGGCTGATCTGGCAGGTTGCGAAGCGATACATGCCGTTTGTGCTGTTTGTGATTGCTGTGGAGCGAGTTGGCAGAAGCCCGCTGTGAGACTGCCTTGGACATGGTGTTCCGGTGGTGATTAGGGGGATGGATGTCGGTGCCCAGCCACACTTCTATACTTGGTGCTATGTTTGATGACGAGGGTTGAGGGTGTGCTCCTGGTACAATTGCGTCCTGGTCTGTGAATCAATCATGATCCGTCCAGGCGGGGTTGATGCATCTTGACGCTTGATTTTGGTGTGATTGATCGGCCCGGGGATGATGGTGGGACGTTGTTGAAAGGCGAACAGTGCGCTGAACTGTTCATGCACATTGCTGTGCCTTGTTTGAGTCTTTGTTGGTCCGCTGTCACAAAGTCCTGTTTTTGGTTTTTTTTTTGTTTTTTTTTTTTTTTTTGAAATTCTCCTCCACCCTCGCGCTTTTCGTCTGGCTTTGTGCCTGTGTCTGTGCCTCATCCAAAAGCTTGAGCTGACCGATTTCCGAATTGCAGCACAGAGACGCGTCTCAGCACACACACACAAACCCTCCATCTCCTAATCAGAGTCTTATCTTCTCTGCCACTACTCGTCATCAAGCTCGCGACCACGACAGGCGCTCGTTGGCGCACCGGCACTTCAGTTGAACAGCAACAAGAGACTATGCTTTGGTGCTAGAAGTCTGATACCTTAGCCTGGCTCCTCGTGCACCGCTCGTATCTCTTGCCAAGTCGGTCTCAAGCGATACAGTTCCCTCTACCAATCCAAGCTCGTCTCGCTCGATCAAACTTCCCACACAGCCAGCATGTCGTCGCGACTCTACTTGCGGCTGCCCAACCTGCCGTCGTTTCACCATGCCATCACTTCGTTCCTCGGCTTTATGGACCTCAAGATCGGTGCTTCCATCTTGACTCTTTTTGCACTCTTCAACAAGACAGCAGGCGTATACGGTATCCTCGCTGTCTTCCAAGGAGGCACATTTTCACAGGTAGCGCTGTACCTCTACTCGATAGCTACCATCGTTGTCTTTCTCTGGGGTCTCAAGGGCATCTCGGATCAAGATGCCCAGCATGTGCTCACCTATGCACACCTCTTCACGCTCGACCACATGATCTCCACATTCTGGACGCTTCTCTTCATGTTGAATTGGTTCTACTTTACCCCGCACGACGGCCGTCCGAGCACGAGCCAGTCATCGCATCAGACTGGTCTCATGGATCTCATCGAGACCATCGAGTCGCAATACAGAACGCCCGAACAGATGGCCAAGCTGCATCACGACAAGCTCACAGGCGAACAGCGCAAGATCAGCGCCGAACGGATCTGGAACGAGGAGAAGGACTTTTCGGCCGCCGTGCTGGGTCTCGGTTGGCTCATCAAGATCTACTTTGCACTTGTGCTCTACTCGTACGCGCTGCATCTTCGTCACGGCACCTACCGCTCCTTGCCACTATCCAAAGCGTCGACCAACTCGGCATCATCGCGCTCAGGTGCTGCAGGTGGGCGGTCCGAATATCGCTACCATCCTGTGGTGGAACAAGACGAGTTGGAGAGCTGGAGCGATGATGGTGAGGCTGACGCCGAGGCAAGCAGCAAAGCAACCAAGAACAATGGCACGAATGGAAGCAGCTCAATATCTGCAACAGCAGATGCTTCAAGTGGGAATGCATCGAATGGGGCCAGAGCTGCCATCGATCGTTTGGCGGCATGATCATGACATCGATTGCCAGTTCTCCTTAATCATCTCTTCTTGTCATTAGTAGTACTGTACGTCCGGCTTTGGATCACCTTTGCTCATTGACAATACCTAGGCAAGCTAGACCGGAATCTTTGCCGTGGACAGGCGACTGTGATGAACCCTGAACACGCTGTGAGCTCGCTTCGTTGTCGACCAGCTGTCAACGTCCGTCTCAACATCAGCGTGTGAGATGTGCTGGTTCACGAAGCTCGAACGATATCGTCATCGGGAAAAGATGAATGGCGAAAAATCGGCGAATGACCAGATCTTTTGGCTTCAGTCGCTGTTGTTAGGTTGCAGGCGGCTCGGCCGTAGTACTCCTCATGTCACGTGCTACTCAGCACAAGAATTGTATTCACCAACTCAAGGCTTGCAGTTCAAAATTGAATTGACTCATCATTCGGAAAGGCCTCGCAGAATTTCAAAAAGTCGAGGCAGCATACGGCGATCCTGTGGCTGACTTCGAGCGCAAATTCGGGATACTGGTTCTGCAACCATAGATTTTGGGCTACAAGATTCAGGCCAGCAGAGCGCAGTGCCTGAAGCCGTGTAAGGTTGTGGTTCAGTTGCTGTGTCGGTGGAGATTCAGCCAATCTTCTCAGAGGCTGAAAAGCTGGATGAAGCTGAAATCTCGAGAGGCAGGCTAGCAGCGTGGAGCAGCAACAGCACAGCAGCACCAGCGCCGAGTGTGTCTTTGTCGTCGTTACCAGCCAACCTCTCTTTACCAACCACCAACCTCTCCGACCCCTTCGTCACCCAACACATATATTCGTCAAGATGGTCTCTTCGTCGCGTCGCGTTCAGCGCAAGGCTCACTTCGATGCCCCCGCTCACATCCGAAGAAAGATCATGTCGGCCTCCCTTAACAAGGAGCTCCGCGCCGAGCACGGAGTAAGTATGCTCATACAGCATCGAGCAGCAATCATTTCGACGTTCGACAGACCGACCAGCCATGCACTTGTACGACCGCCATCCAACGATGCAGAATGAAAAAGCGCCATACATTGGGATACCAATCTCCGTTCGACGCATCACCCGAATCGACGCCAGCATCACACATCTGAAATCACAGCAACGCCATGCAGCCGTCTTTGGCATCAGCCCAGCCCAACATACACATCACTCTGTTGCTCTTGCAGTTGAGCTGCATCCGATATCATATGGCGCATCATTTGTATTGGGAGACGCAGAAAAGGAGGACAGAGGCATTGCTTTCGGTGGGACAAGTGGCTACTAAAGACAAGTCCGCTATGATCATGCCACGAATCTGCGACAATGTTGGACTATGCCTCGACGCTCGCTGTTAGCCATCTCAGACTCACCCCGAATGCTGGTTGCAAAGCCGTCCGACATGGAATTTGCTCGCTTCTGCCTGCTTCGAGGTCGGATGTAGGACGCAATCAGCACTGTTTCTGGGATGGTTCAGCGAGCTCGCAACGCTGTTCGTCACACCTGTACTTCTGTGGTGACCATGGATAGACAGCATTTGGAAGTGGAATGGTGGAAGGTCTGACCAGGGACAATTCGGGTTGATACAAAACCAAGCATTGCGATCCAGAGACAACAACAGCACCATGGACCAAAACCGGCTTTCGTCGTCTACAGCGTGACATATACTCGACCATTGCCGGAATGCTTGACACTGCTACCTCAGTCTATTATCTTGCGACATTAGGGCTCTATCGACAAATCCCGCTAGTGCATGGCGACCTCAACCCCAACTTGAAATCGACGTCGGATGATTGCGTTCAGATTTCATGTTTCAACCCAACTGTACGGCCGAACCGTTTCTGACCTTTTATTTGCTATTTCTTGCTCTACACAGATCCGATCGCTCCCCGTCCGCAAGGATGACGAGGTCCTGATCGTCCGTGGTTCGTCCAAGGGCGCTGAGGGCAAGGTCACCCAGGTTTACCGCAAGAAGTGGGTGATCAACATCGAGCGCATCCACCGCGAGAAGACCAACGGTGCCACCGTCCCCCTCGGCATCCACCCTTCGAACGTTGTGATCACCAGCCTCAAGCTCGACGAGGACCGCAAGAAGATCATTGCCCGCAAGGCCGGCGCCAAGAAGGAGACTGCTGAGATCAACTAAGAAGTGTCATTCGACGCCTTTTTTTCTTTGTTGTTTTTGTCTTGGTCCCCGTTTTCTCTTCCGGTTTTCTTGGTTTTTCATTGTCGCGGCATTATATCTCCAACCTACATTGCTGCTGATGCAGACTTCTAGGATTGGTCTCTAGCAGATCACGCATGGAGTTGGTCGTTCAGCAGCAGTGTATACAAACCCACCAAGCTCCTTCCTCGGCGATGCATCTTTATTGTACAAGTTTTTGTTCTCTTTCCAGCATCTATTTCTCTTTTTTCTGTTCGGTATGACCCGAGGAAGGAGTCCATCTTCCCCACCATCAGGAAACGACTTTTGACATTTTCAAACCTTGCTTGACGGCAAGGAAGGGTTCAAGTGACAGTGTCTGGCTGCTGTCACTGCGTCTCGTACCTTTGTCGTCATGTCAGGATGTCAGAAGTGGTTGTCTGGTTTTTTTTACCCACATACATGCACTGCAGAGCATTCGCACAAGCTTTGTATCCTTTCATGCCAGTCGTACCGTCTTGGCGTGCGATCACCCAAAAATCAAACACATACACACACTAGTGATCCTTCCCAAGTAGGCGATGATTGCCGTTTTTGTGCAGATGTGTGTAGATGAGAGCGTTGGCGGGAACATCAAAGTGTTGATCTCGAGTGACATGAACAGGAAGGGACAAATGTAAGCTTTGCGGGACCCAAATTTGTGCCTTGTTATTTTCCACGACGGGTCTTAATCTGGGAGGATCACTTGGGGATGCGCCTCTGCGCAGTGATATGCCGAATAGGCTCGCATGCTATAGCTGCACCACGGAATGACAGGCCGACGCTGAAGTGCATAGAAACTTACCGACTGAACCCTTTTGCTACTTTGCTGTCCTTCTCGCCACAGTCTCGATCACCTTTGTCGACGATGCCTGCTGGTAAAGTCAGTCGAGATCAAAGACATACTCAAGCTCGAGTCTGTCAGCTAAGTACCGATACGTATCGGATGCGACCCGGCGTGTCAGTTATCGAGCAAGCTTGATTTGAAATCGCCAAAAGGCTGGAATGGCAGCGTTCGGTGATGTGATTTCTTTTCAACGATTGCACCATCGGCTTGAGTTATTTATTATTATTATTATTTTTTTTTTTGGCACTTGGTCACGAGCATGAGCTTCTGTAGCCAAAATCCGAAAATTGGAGGAGAGACGCAATTCTTTTGTGATTTTGTTTGGAAAGAGGCTGCTGGTGTGGCGCGCTTTCGTTTTTCGGTCTGACTGGATCGCAGCAGCAGCAGTAGCAGCAGCAGCCACAGTCTTATTTTTTGTGATGGTTTTCTCACGCTTCTCATCGCCACGTCTGCGCACGCAAGACAGTCGTCCTCTTCCATCTCCACCTTCCTCTTTAACTTGCCACCTCACACAAATACACAAACCTTTTCTTTGTTTGTTCGCCATCACTAGCTTACCGCTGGAACAAGCTGCTCTGTCGATCTGCGCACCCTCAACTGGTCGTATACTCAACACAAGCAGATTGGCACAGCTTTCACCTCGGCCATTACTATTACCTCCTGCACCCCGGATAACGCCATTTTCTGTCGTGATCGTCTCTCTCTCTCTCTCTCTGGTCGACGCATCCGTTCTGCCTCTCTCGCTCCCCAAGTCGAGACCTCATCGCTCTCAAGCTGCTCGCATCGTCCTTTCGCGCATACGATCCCCCGTCTTCTGCAAGCGCTACCGCCGTTGTGTATTTGCTGCGCATCCTCGCATCGCTACTTCCCGCCCGTCACGCAGCAATCCCACGCTACTGCGCATCGGAATCCAAGTTAGCAGCTGTGCTTTGCGTCAACGTGCTCGTCTAGTTCGGCTCTGGCTCATCCGCATTCAAGACCCTTTGCTGCCGTACCAAACAAAGGCAACAGCTACAGTAGCTCAGCCCTGCAATGCACTCGCACCTCTGCACTGCCCGCTGAGCTTCAATCCCATACCTCCAACTGTCTAGCCTGACGGCATTTGCCTTCGCCCAGTACTGGAGCCTCTGCTCAGTCGCATCCTTTTCCGGCACACATTAAAACCATGTTCGAATCCTCGAAAGGGCGATCTCCTTCGCTTGTGGTCCCTTCTTCGTCATCCTCTTCCTCCTCATCAAGGGTTCCTGATCACCATAACAACCACCACCACACACAAAGCGCATCACAGACGTCCGATCACTTTTCGCAGCAATCGCAACAGCCAACTTTGCCGACGAGCTCACCGTTTGCTTCTTCATCCAGGCACACTTTGAACCAAGACCACAACCTGGCTCATTCTGCTCGCTTGTCAGATCAACGAGCATCCTCCTCGTCTTCAGCTAGCAGGAGACGTCCATCAGCCTCATCACCTCCTTCATCGCCTGCGTCAGCTTCCGGCATCGACGATTCAGATCTAGAAACCCAGTCGCTATCACTCTCTGCGCATCTGCAGCCAGGCCGCCACTCCAGCAATTCAACTGCCCGCGGTGGTGCTGCCCACTCAGATCATCCCAACACCTCGGCGATGGCCACCCTCACCGTCAACACGCCTCCCGCTATTCACCAATCCGATCCAATGCTCCAGGTGCGCTCCACAAACAGTCCACTCCACAAGTCGAGAAAACACCAACAACAGCACCAACACCGCCACTCGGCCTCGCCTCCACCACCGCCTGCACCTTATACCCAACTTCCCGTCACCTCGTCCCTGGCCAACGTCACTTCAGGCGATGGTTGGGCCATTGTTCCCAAATCCGAGAGGTCCTGCACAGCAGGTTCGGATGCCGCCGCGTCGGCCACAGCATCACCGTTTGCATCGTCCAGCACCGTCACAACTCCGACAGCACAGCAACCCAACATTGCGGATCTCACCGGTCTCAGCCAGGCTGCTTTCGCACAAGCCGCCAACGATGCTTCCAACCGTCGATGCGCGCCTGTCGATCTGGCATCTAGCTACGACGTTCCATTCGGAGAGAGAGCTTCACCCGCCATCATTTCGCTCGCTCAACGCAATGCACGACCTCTGAGCCGCAATGGCACTCGCCCACCTAGCCCCTTGACCTTGTCGCCCTCTCTGCCGAGCGATCCGCTCAATCCATCAGGTGCGCATCGAGGAGGTCTTCGTGGCTCTGATGAGGATCTTGAAGTCAAAGACAAGGACGTTGCCATGGACACCACCGACGACAGCTGTACATCGACCGGCGCCACGCCTCTTGTGCCCCCGGCAACACGCAAACTGTGCGTCCGACATCAGCGCATGGCTGACGAAGGCACCACTGCCCGCCTGCAAAAGGTAAGTTTCAAATTGCACTCGCACCACCGCTGTTCCCCTGCCCTTTCCATCCTTCCTTCCCCTCCTCTTGCCATCGACCTTGCATCCTGCTGTCTGTCTTCTCAGGAGCCAGGCAGAGGCTACAAGGTCGATGCAGGTCCGGCAGCTTTGTGTCGCCCATTTGTTTCTCGCGGGCGCTCGATGCTGTCCAGCGATGACGTGGAGGTTCGCCTCTGTCCATCGTGGATCGTCGATCATGCTATAACGAAACACTCAGTTTGAAGCCTCGATCTTCCTTATAGGTTGTGTGCTATAGAAGATGTGGTACATTCTTTTTATTTCTCTTTGCTGCTTTTTTGCTTTTCAGGGCTTGTTCTCATCGTTGTCCGAACTACCATGACTTGATACTGACCACTGTCTTGCATCGACGTTCCTTGCTGATTTCGCCGCCATTCAGTCCATCGAAAGCCTTCCCTTGCCCGATCAGACAGCCGTCAACACGGTTTGGTCGCTCTTCTCGTCTTCCTCTCACTCGCGAAGGGCGCTCATCCTTCAAGGTATCCTCACCATGTGCTGCTTCAGCCAGCTCTCGCTTCTGTCTTCGGAGTTGGCACTGGCTATCCGCATCGACCCTTTCTCCCTCTTCCCTCGAGAAGTCTCGCTCAAGGTGCTCGGCCACCTCGACGCCATTAGTCTTGGCAGAGCCGCACAGGTGAGCCGATCGTGGAAGCAGCTTGCCGACGACGACTTGCTCTGGCGTAACATGTGTGAGCAGCATATCGAACGCAAGTGTGAAAAGTGTGGTTGGGGTCTTCCGCTGCTCAGCGAGCGTCGACGTCGTGTTCCCGGGCCTGCTGTACAGCTCGGCACGCCCGAGTCGCGCGATCTCAGCTCCGACGGCTCGGGTTGCGCTTCCTCCTCTACACCCGGCTCGCTCAAGCGCAGCATCACCGCCGCTGCCAACGCTGCTGCTCTCGAGAAGCAGTCGCGCTCGCGTGCTTCCAGCCCTACGCCTTCGGGCGGTCGCAACCACTCTCGTTCTGTCTCGGGCCAACGTGATCTTCAGATGGAAGCCATACCCGAGCAGCGCGATCGCGATGCTCCACCTCTCAAGAAGCAACGCAGTGGTCTCAATGGCGAGGCGACCGCCTCCGGCTCGTCGTCAAGCAGCGCTCCCAAGACTCGACCTTGGAAGTCGGTCTATTGCGAGCGACTGGCCATCGAGCGAAACTGGCGTCGTGGTCGCCACACATCGCGTACGCTCACGGGCCACACGGACGGCATCATGTGTCTCCAGTTCAACGAGAACCTGGCGCATCCTGCTTTCCCCGTCGTCATTACAGGCAGCTACGACCGAACTGCCCGCATCTGGAATTTCGAGACGGGCGAAATGCTTCGTGTGCTCGAGGGTCATACACGAGGCGTTCGTTGCCTGCAATTTGACGAGGCCAAACTCATTACTGGCTCCATGGACCGCACTCTCAAGATTTGGAACTGGAGGACTGGAGCATTGATGCGCACCCTCGAGGGCCACACTGAGGGTATTGTCTGTCTTCATTTCAACGACGATACCCTGGCCAGTGGCAGTGCCGATAGCAACATCAAGATCTGGAACTTCCGCACGGGCGAGTGTTACACGCTCAGAGGTCACCGTGACTGGGTCAATGCTGTCACGCTTTGGACAGGCCCAGCAGCCAAGAAGCGTCAGCACCGCCTGCGTGAAGCACTGCGGGAAAACCGTCCCGCCAACTCAATCAAGGAAGAGGATGCTACAGCAGCAGGCACCTTCCTGTTTTCGGCTTCGGACGACGGCTCGATCCGGCTCTGGGACTTGGGCCTGCGCGAATGTCTGCTCACCTTTGAAGGTCACGTTGGTCAGGTGCAGAGTTTGAAGCTGGTCATGATGGATGACGAGGCGGTTCGAAAGCTTGTCGGTGGTGCACCTGGCGGTGTAGATGGCGAAGCCCCTTCTCACCAGCGCAACGGTTCGCGCTCAGGCTCGTTGCATGCAAATGCTGACGGTGATGAGGCTACGGCCGCTTCCGAGGATGGCGACCAAGATATGCTTTCAGTGGAGGATCAGGAGTCGTACTTCCTCGGCGATGCAAGCCTCTCGCCTTCTCGTCAACAGTTTGGAGCTGGATTGGCAGCCTCTATTGGAGCAGCAAACACAGCTGGAAGCAGCAATACCACCAGAGTCGGCGCTGCGGCTCGTCGATCGTCGAATGCGGGCCAAATCCTTGAACGCTTCTTCCATGCTGGAAACGGCAACGGCGGTGGTGCTGGACCTCGTTGCTCTGTTCCTGGAGCGCCTTCGTCGTCGACATCGTCCTCGCAACAGCGACAACGACGTCGAATCGACAAGACCCTCTTGCGGGTTCAGGAGCGTCTCTGTGCGGCTGGTCTTGTCGACCCGTTGCCCTTGGATGCCGAGATGGGCGATTTGGATCCTACGATCCGTCCAGCTCGTTCCAGCAACGGCAACCGATCTGGCGACGAGCAGCAGCAGCAGCAGCAGCAACAGCAGCAGCGTAACGGAAGCGCCACCAACAACATTGCCAGCTCCAGCACAAGCGCCAACACGGCAGCTTCCAGCGACCGCAATCACCACGCCAAGCCAAGACCCGTCCTCATCTCTGGATCGCTCGATAACACTCTAAAAATCTGGGACGTGCGCACAGGCCGTTGCATTCGAACCCTCTTCGGCCACGTCGAGGGCGTATGGTCGTTGGACGTCGACAAGTTGCGCATAGCTAGTGCATCGCATGATCGAACCATTAAGATTTGGGATCGGGATACCGGCTATTGTCAGAACACGTTGGTCGGTCATAAAGGAGCGGTGACGTGTGTTAGTTTGAGCGACGATAAGATTGTTAGTGGGTCAGATGATGGGGATATTAAAGTTTGGAGTTTTGCTGCTGGTGCGGGGAGTGCGGGGAGTGCGGGTGCGTGTGCGGGGAACGACATGCAGGTGGGAAGTGGACAGCATAGGTTTGCTACGCCGGTGTTCAGCGTGGACAGCAATGGTGGTGGTGGTGGGGATTTGGGCGGTCCTGCGCCGTAGGGAGGAGCGATGGTAGGGGTTTTTTTTTTTTTGTATATGTGGTTGGTTGGTTTGTTTTTGTTTGTCTTTCTTCGCATGCAAAGTTTTTTTTTTTCTGGTTCAAGAGTGCGATGTGATGAGCGGGTGAGTGGTGAGCGATGGCGTTGTCTTGCGAGTGCGGATGCTTGTCTTCCTTTGGGGATGAGGTCAAGAACCTGAGCGGGACGTCACCTTGCGCGCCAGTTTTCAACTCGGCGAGTGTGACGGGATACACAAAGCGAGGTAGCGCCGATCTCAGTTTTTTTTTTTTTGGGTGAGAGGTTACGAGTGCGATGCGAGAGAGAGAGAGAGAGGTTCTGCTTGCTGTTTTCCACCTAGAGAATCTCCTATCAAAAGCACTTATCTGCTCCAGCGACACTTCATCTCCGTGAATCTACGGTACCTGTGCTAGAACCACACTCATTACTCTGCCGAAAAAGCCGGTCGCGGGGGAAAACCGGGGTTGACCAAGCGAATATCCGTCCTTCACTGCGTGGCAGAGAAAAAGCGTGGAGGAAATGTTGGTGAGACATGTGCGGAGGATTACCCCTAGAAGCCCCGGCGTCAACCGTCCGCAAAGTCAACTTTGGCGAGTGCGATGGATACACGACTTGAGCCAGGGCCGCTGGTTGTCAGTTTGACTCGAGGACACACACAACTTTCCCCCGAGCACTTTCAACACACAAGCAAAACGACAAGCGTCTGAACAAACTATCATTTCCAAAAAAAAAAAAAAAAAAAAAAACAAACTATATTACACCCAACTTCTCCCCCCGAATCGCATAAAGACCAGAGTCGTAGATTGCACAACACACCAGGCAACGTGGTCAGGCTTCTACCACCGTCTCTTCGTTGGTGCCATTCGGATCGACGACAACAGTACTGGATGCGGCATCGTCCTGTGCGATCGGGTCGGCGGGTTGGCTGGGTTGGTTGGATTGCGTGTCTACCTCTTCTGCTGCCTGAGGTTCGAGCTCAATGGTTGAGGAGTTGGCTTGGACGTCTACCGTTCCGTTCAGTTCTGCCGCTTCTGCCCCATCCACCGCCTGCCTCGTCTCCGCCTCCCCCTGCTCTTCCCCCGCACCCTCCGCCTGCCTCGCCCTATACGCCTCCAACTCCCCCGTCTCCTCCTCCCCCCTCATCTCCCTCCTCCCCTCCTCCCCTCTTAAACCGCAAATTCCCCTCGTAAAACGCCAACAGCTTCAACGGACACCGGTGATGCGCAACCACACTCTCAAACGCCAACCGATCGCCATTCTCAAAGTGCAAAAACACGCGCAGCTTGTTGTCCGACATCTTCTCGACCGCTTCGACCTTTTTCACGATGGGGTCCCAATCGGCGATGCGTGCGTAGCGTTTGCGGAGACGGTCGATGGTGATGGTGTGGAGGTGCTGCGCTTCGAGGACGGCACGTTCCTCTTCGGTCAACGACGGATCGGATCGGATACGTTGGAGCGCGGGATCGTGTTCGACGTCGATCAACGTGTCGTCGGGTGTGGGGGATCGTGAAGGTTGGTCTACGCCCCGACCACCGCGGGTTTTGCGTTCGCCTGCGATCGAAGATTCTCTCCTACTCGACCTCTTAGCCGCCGCAGTGAGCGCCGAAGACGAAGCTTTAGCTGCGGGAGAAGCTGCAACACTCGACTGTCGTTTGCCCTTCTTCCCGCCCTTTGTACCCATCTTTTTCACCCGCTTCTCGGGAGCCTTGGCCCAGTACTCGGCAATCATCTCCTGGGCGCCGCCCATGTCGCTTTCGTACACCCAGGTATTATCGCTCTCCGGGTAGCCTTTCCACTTGACAAAGTACGAGAGCTGGTTAGTGGCATTGTCCTGGAAATGCGAGACGATGTGTTCGATTTCGTACTCGTCTTCGGCTTCGTCGCCCCCTGCTTCGGAGCCGGAGCCGGCGGCGGCGTCGTTGTCGGCGTCATTGTCGTCGTCCACGGTGATAGCAGCAGCAGCGGTGGTGGTGGTAGTGGTGGTGGTGGAGGAGGCAGGCAGAACGTCACCGTTAGCATCGAACATTTGGATGTTGTCGTCCGAGCTGGGTGCAGCGGAGGGTCCGGCGGATGACATTTTTGGGTACAAGGCGGGAGCGGATGGATGGCTAACAGTGGAAGTCGAGTGATGTGTCAGAGCAGGGTATCCCGGGATGAGTTCGGTAAGACCTTGTCGTTGTGACCCGATGATATCAATGGAGTTTTGACCAAAGAGTCGATCGATAGAAAAAAATGACAAGGATGGTGTTGGAAGGAAAGACAGAAGCGTCCAACGATTCTCGCCTCTGAACATCCAATCCCACAAATTGCAATTGCAGAGAGACTGGAATGGCGCACGGACAAAAAGTTCTCTGCGCGTCTCACTCGCGAACTAGGGACAAAAAAACAAGGCAGCAGACCGCACAATCGAGTCGCGTAAATACAACTTTCTCTCTCTTTGCGCAGAAACGGACGCGACTTCATTTTCTTACTTCAATACTTTCAAGCTGAAACACAGTTCACACCACACTCTCCCTCTCTGATGGCGACAGCGTCCAGCTTTCATACCACTCGTTTGAAACACTCTCCTCCTCCTACTCCTGCGACAAATGGTCAAACGCAATCCAATGAGCCACCACCTTGGCCATATCCTCCGAATACTTGAGACAAAACGCATGAGGCATCCCCACCCGACAATGCGTACTGGTTGCTCGGGAACGTGCCAAATGATACTGCATGCCTTTCCCTGCTCCTTCTACCTCCTTGCGGTCCGCAGGCACATCATCCTCGCTGTCGCTACTGGACTCGTTCACCTGTGCCTCTATAACAATCTCGCCATTCGGTTTGCGGATCGCTTTCGCATTGCGCAGATCGGGTACGCTGCCTGGGCTGGAGCGGTATTCGGAAACACTAAAGCTGCGCGTTCGTACGTGTGATTTGCTGAGACGTGGTCGGGTGTTGTTGTCGCTCAGACCTAGACCGGGTGGTAGGTGGACTCGATGCAGCGAGAGCAAAGTTTCGACTTGAGTCCGGATCCATGAAGGAGCCCAGGCATCGCTGTCTTCGCTGGCCCAGTAGGAGCGGACGGTTCCACCCACCGAGTCGGAGGTGAATTTTGAGATCGAGTCGACCGTCGACTGTTCCAGCTGCTGCACCGTTGCAAACTCCTCCCGAGCCATGTTGAGCGCATTGTACACCGCTCCCTTGGTCGTGAGCGATTCAGCAGTCGCCAACGCCGCTGCCTCCGGTTGACCCGTAATCAACCTCACCAACCACACCATAATCCACACCGGCCACAACGAGAACACCAACAGTGGCAGCGGCAACACTAAATTCATGCTCACAGGGTTCAACAACAGCGCTTGGATCTTGCGCGCATTCGGCGTCCTCCCAATCCACGCCAACGTCGGGAACAACAGATGCAAACCATCCACCTCCGACCTCGCCTTCAACACCTCGCTCGCGATCCACGCTCCGATACTATGCCCCGCCACCACTACTTTCGTCTGCCTCTCCTCGCTGTTATACATGCGATTGATCGAGTCTACAACCGCAACCTTGTGTCGCACCTGATCGCCC
Source organism: Anthracocystis panici-leucophaei (assembly GCA_014826065.1). Classification (NCBI taxonomy): domain Eukaryota; kingdom Fungi; phylum Basidiomycota; class Ustilaginomycetes; order Ustilaginales; family Ustilaginaceae; genus Anthracocystis; species Anthracocystis panici-leucophaei. The sequence goes on along the minus strand of CP060314.1, from coordinate 420,804 downwards.
AGCGTACAGCCATATCCTTTGCTCGCTTGGGACTGGTTGGCTCGGTTGTTTCCCCAAACAGAGTTGCTGCCGACTTTGGGTAGAGGTGCATGACCGCGATGTGAGACCGAGAGAATCTCAATCCCGGATGACTTGAGGAGCGGAGAGGTGTAGATCGAATGTAGAAAGTCGATGTAGTACGAGGAAAGGCCGGGATTGCCGGGGATGAAGAGCAGGACGACACGAGGTGGCATAGAGGTCGATGGAGGCCACCAGAGCGTTTGTGCGCCGGCGAAGGACGTGACGATGGGTAGGGAGAGAGAGCTTGCGATTGACGGTGTTGGTCTCATCTTGTGTCCCGGTTGTTCCTTGGAGGCGAGATGAGTCGAATGGTCTTGTAGGCAATACGGAGTGGCCGATACCTTTCGAGTCGTCTAAGTCTATCGTTCTTCGTATAACCGTCTATCAAACGGAATCGGAATCCTGTGGTTTATGCAGCGTCCTCAGAAAGAGCTCTGACAGAATGATGGAGTTGGAGGAAGTCAAAGAAGGACCGCCCAGTCTTCATGTCACGGCCAAAATCTTCCGGGGCAACCCCAAAAAAAAAAAAAAAAAAAAAAAAAAGAAGAAGCTCGACTGCGTCACCGCACAGGCCCGTGCACGCATTGCAACACAACGTTCAAAGCTCTAAATTTTTGACAGAATTGGCTCCCCTGCCAGCGTCTCTTCTCTTTGCTCAGACTCACACTCGCATGTCGATCTCTACACACAACCAGCTTCACAATGATGAGAGACAAGCATGCCTGTCTTGCATGCGGGTATAGAAATTGCTAAAGGGAGAATCCGAGATACAATCCGAGGTACACAAATTGCGTGTAGAAGCAACGAGGCGGGATTACACCTTGCCTTCCTTGCGATTCGAGCTGGCACTCTTGAACAGCTTGCCAATCACCGATTCACGCTTTGTGTGCTTGACTGTTTCTGCTCCTCCGCCATTGCCTCGCAAGCGACTGGCTGTGCGTTGAAGCATGTTCTGCGCTGCCGGAGCCATATGGATCTTGTCCTGGTCACTCGGCTCAGGCTTGAGTGTGGCTGTGGTGGCAGCAGAGACGGACCTTTGCTGCTTGGGTGATGATGCCAGCGGCGAACCCTCTGTGCTGTCACTCGATGAAATGCTAGCAGAGTTGCCAGCTGAGATCGCACCAGGTATCTTGTCCTGATCTGAAGTGTGTTCTGCCGTAGGCGATGCTTTTGGTGTTGTTGCATCGGCGCTGAGCTTGAGCTCCGATGGCTCTTTTGTTGTCTCGGTCTGCTCAGCAGCGATCACCATCGGCGACGCCTTCTCTCCAATCGGAGCTAGCGAAGAATGACCAGCATTCGTCAAGGACGTTTCGCCTTCTGCGCCTGACTTGCTATTGGCATCCACCTGATCAAACGAGACCGACTTGCGGTGTGACAAGCCGTCCGCCGAACGATCGCGTCGTCTGCTGACGCTGCTGTGCATCGCACCCTCCTTTGTGGGCGAGTCGTCGGAGCTGCTGATCCTGCGCATGAGGCTCTTGTCGTCCTCTTCTGTGGCAAGCACATGGTGACCGTCAATCGAAACCAACTTGGCCGATCGTACAGAGCCGTGTGGCGATGGTAACGAGACAACGCCAGTAAAGTTGCGAAAGGGATCCAGCTTCTCGAGGTTCGGGGTTGTAGTCTTGCTACTGATGGTACCGAAATCCCAAGAAAGGTAATGCTGCGTCGAATGGATCGAAGCCAGTCGTCGACGCTCCTGTCGATCTTTCAAAGGTGGCAGTCCGGCAAGCACCGCCGAGATGAGGTATTTGGGCGATTTGGCCTGCTTGAAGAAGCCATGTGCAAGCAGCTTCTCTGCTGTGGGTCGCTTCTCGGGATTCTTCTGCAAACATTGGCGCACAAAGTCGTCCATGAGTTTGGAGTACTTGTGAGCGCCTCCAGTCCGATCCAATTGTGGCGGCTCGTCTTGCATGGTACGCATAAGCACTTTGACCGGGTTGAGTTTAGAGTTGGGTGCTCTTCCTTGGGCCAGCTCGAGCGCCGTGATACCGAAACTCCAAATGTCGGCGGGTGTACCGTAATGCTTGCGTTCGATCACCTCGGGTGCCATCCAGCACGGCGTACCGACGAAGCTTTTGCGCTTGCCCTCGCTCGAGACCAAGCCAGAGGTCTTGTCAGTATCGCCGACAAACACACCAACCCCGAAATCGCCGAGCAGCACGGTTCCATCGTCATCGACGAGGATGTTGGCTGCTTTGAGGTCGCGATGGAGCCAGCCGTTGATATGAAGATAGTTGAGTCCTTCGAGAGCTTGCTTGAGCACCGTGGCGATCACCGTCTCGTCAAAGCCTTCCGGATAGGCGAATCGCATGATATCGAGCATCGAGCCGCTGTTCATGAGACGAGTGGCAATGTGCAGCTTTGCGCCTTTGACCCAGCATCCACGGACTCGGAGAACATTGGGATGCTTGGACAGAGACATGAGCTGTGTCTCTCGACGCAACTCTTCAGTGTCACGGCCATATGCTTCGAGGTCGATGACTTTGATGGCGCAAGCCTTTTCGAGTGGCTTGAAGACGCCTTGATGTACGACGGATGAGGCTCCGAAACCGATGACGTCTCCTACGATGTAGTCGTGTCCATTGGCCGAGTACATTGGCTGTAGAACCAAACGTCGAATGAAAGAGAGAGTCAGCATCTCTGTTACGTCAGAAGGGGGGTGTAGGATGCGCTATGGCTGGCCACGCTTTTTTTCACGGCAAGAGCATGGTTGGCAAAGCTAGGTGCCGGTAGACAGGGCAAGGAAGCGATCACAGAGCGCAATTATAGGGGAAAAGACTACTTACCCAGTCATCGTAGACGGAGCCGATATGCATGGCAGCCCTCATCTTTGCCATGCGGCTAACCGCAGATTCTTTGTCCTTTGTGCTATCGCGAGAAGTGCTGCTTCGGGGAGTCAAGACTGGGGAAACGCTGAGGATCGAAGTGGGCGCTGAAGTGATGCTTGAAGTTGATTGCGGTGCAGTGCCGCTGCTGCCATTGCTGCCGACACTATCGCCGCCGCCGATCGCAGCAGGGGCAGCAGAAGGTGCATGGCTGGCAGAGCCACTAACCTTGCGCAAAGCCTCTAATGCCATGATTCGCTGCTGTCGATGAATGGGCCGGGTTCAATTGTGCAATGCCATAAAACAGGGTTAGCGGGCTGCAACGTCACTGCGCACCGTGGTTCGCTCGGAGAAGGTGTGGCGTAAATCTACAGCTGAGATGCAAGGATAAGAAGACAAGGTCGAGTTGCTGAGGCGCGTTGGTGGAGGTGAGCTTGAGCTTGATGGTGAAGCTTGAGAGACAAAGGGTATTTATGAGGACAGGTTCTGAGGTGCCAAAGTGGCCGTGTTGCTGGCAGTAGGTAGTGGTAGAGGATGCAAGAGGTTGATGCGATGTGCGGGGCTCCCTCGAACCTTGATTGTATGCGAAATGAAATCAAGATGGGCTGACGAGGACGTGCGCGCGCGGCAAAGGCGATTCTTGCTGGTTGACGACGTTGAAGTGGCGAAGTGCACCGTAGAATGTTGAGCATCAAGTCCGTGGAGACGATGCTTGAAGCAAGATGCGCTTGTGGTGGTCGTGACAGTGAAAGGAAGATCAAGGTGACGATGATGGGAGGGCCAAAAGGAAAGGACAGCTGAGTCAGAAGAGGGAGGAAAACGTTGTTCTTGTTTGATAGTTACAGTATGCTTGACCATGTGTTGGAATGGAAGCTCGAGCACCGGAGAAGGAAATGCCAAGCCGCAGCACGTGAATCCAAGACGCGGCAGCAGTAAGCAGATCAGCAGCAGCCTTGTATCAGCAGCTCTATCAAAGCAGACCCTGAATTCTGTCCTGAAATTGCCAGGCACACAGTGAGTGGTGAAAAAACGTCAAGCCACACGCAGGACCCCTGCAGCGTGGGGGCGCAGTGATCCGACTGGAAAGGTCAGCGTCTGAACCACAAGCATGCGATGATGAGCTTGTTTTTGGCGATGCTTCGTGTGCCAGCTGTCTTGCAGACACGTCACGCAAAGAACAGCAGCACCGCGGTCCTCGATGCCATGTGAGGTCAGTGAGATGAGAAGCGACAGCCGACGGTTCAAACTTAGCGTCAGTCGAATACCGTGCATACACAAAGGGAGGCGTGACAGAGTGTCACAACATCATATGAAACAAGTGTGGGCCACCAAGGACGAGCAAGCGAGCCGTTCGCAGTCGTGCATTTTGCCGCTCAGCTTTTGGGTGAAAAGATGCAAAGATGTATGCACAGTATGCGGCTTGTCCTCAACCTTGTCGGTGCATCATCGGCGAACACTGTGACTTTTCGAGCCAAGCTGCAGCGCTGCTTCGATGGCCAGACGCCACAGAACCTAAAAAGTGGTAAAATGGCCGCTCCAACCATCGATTTTAGATTCGCTACAGTCAGCAGCAAGCGAAGACGGGTTGCAAGGACAATGACAAGGAAGAGCCGACTTATTAGTTATCATTCGGGTGTTTCCGACAGTGTGGGAGAGAGAGAGAGACTTTCGGATTGGGACTAGTTTAGCACGCATCTTTCAAGTCAGCTGTCGCTCTTCTTCTCTGAGTGGTTAGCGGGAGAAAGGATCCGATTTTTTGTCTTGCCTTTTTTTTTTTTTTTGGGGCCTGCGAGCAGACCGAAGCGAGAGCATGTTGGATGGAAAAGAGTGACAGAATAAGAAGTGTAAGTTACAGTACGCAACCTGCAACCTTAACTTAGCACGGATCACTTTTGTCTTGACCTTGTGTAGAGTCGCTTTACTCCACTTTTTGTCCGTGCTCCTTTGTGCGAAAGCTGAGTCGGCCATCCTCTCTTTCTCTCTTCCTCTCTCTCACCACTCGCATCTCCTTACCATCATCACAATCATCGCGCATCAGACCTTGGCTACAGCATCACCATCAGCATCGGTTTCGTCATCCTCATCGCCCCTCTCGCTCACCATTGCAACGCGCTCTTTCGCTGTGCATTCTTCATCTTTATCTTCACACGCTCTTGCCCAATTCTCGACTCATTTCGGTCCAAACTCGGACCAGCTCCACCCATCCGTTCCTCAAAAGCATTGGATCTCCACCAGCCCGGTAGCAACGCTCCATCGAGCTCAGCATGCCAGTACCATCGTCCTGAAGAAGCTCGTCGCTTTTACAAAGCCTCTCTTGGCCCGTTCTGGCCTCGTACGGCTTCACTTTTCTTAGCAACAGTCGTCAGCGCAGTCAAAGTCATCAGCTCTGTCTGAGACGACAACATGCTGCGCAGCGCTGTCAGCCGCACTACCCTCAAGGCCGTCGGTCAGGGCGGCCTCGGTGGCTCCTCCAGCCATGCTGAGGCTATGCATCCAAACCTAGGCTTGCACAGTGCCGCCGCTACTGGCAACATCGGTCTGGTCAAGTTCGCCCTCGAGAACGGCCAGCCTGCCAACAGCAACCTCAACGGCATCTTGCCTCTGCATGCCGCCTGCTCCGGTGGCAGCGAACAGAGTGTCCGTATGCTCATCTTCCACGGTGCCGACGTCAACGCTCCGCGTCTCAAGGCCAAAGGCTCCACCGGCGGTCCAGGCGCAGAAGGCTCCACGCCGCTCCACTTTGCCGCCGCCAACGGTCACCTCGACATTGTGCGCATCCTCCTCGAGGCCGGTGCACGTCCTGCCGCTGCCGACAAGGATGGCGTCGTCCCCGAAGCGCTTGCACTCTCCGCCGGCCACTCGGAGTGCGCCACCCTCATCCGATCCTGGATCTCTGCTTACGGCTCAAACGGCTTGGCAGGCATGGTCGAACCGCGCGAAACCGTCAGCGGCCATGTCACTCTAGGCCCGGCAGGCTACATCCGCTATGCCGCCTCGGGTAGGAGCAACTCACCACTCTCACCCAGCAGCACTTCCAAATCCACGCAGCCCCCCCTCACCTCCTCTGCCACCAACCTCTCCGCCTCCACCTCCACTCCACCTTCATCTTTGCAGTGGACGCCGCAGTCGTCCTTTGACGCTATCTCTGCCAGCGCCGGCTCCTCCAAGGTGGCGGTTGCCAAAGGCGCATGGCTGACCAAAACGAGCTCCAATCCCAACTTGCACCATCAAGCTTCCTCCACAGCGAACACGCCCCTCTCGGTCGCATCCCCCGCCTCACTCTCGGCATCCCAGTCCCAATCCCAGTCCGCTTCGGCAGTACCGGCGGCATCAGCCACATTTCCTGGTCTTGGCGCATTCCCACCAGCATACCCGCAGCACGATTCCTCCACCTCTACCGCATCCTTTGCCGCCGCCAGATCACCATCTCTTGCCTCAGCTGTGCCCGCCGGTGTTGCAGCTACATTCGGGTCTGCCAGCGCACGCGAATCCAAGCGCAGACCTTCGCTGCCGTCCATTCTCGAAAAGGCGGCTCATCCGGCTGCGTCATTACGAGCAGCACTTGCCACTGGCTCGTCGGCTCACACAGGCGCTGGTGCAAGCCTGTCGCAAGCTTCATCCAGCAGATACCTCGACCACTCGTACGACGCTATCACCACAAGCCCGGGCAAGAAGCACGGAAAGCTAGCTGGGAAACGCAGCTTATCTCACATTCTCAGGAAAGCCACCGGCTCCAACACCGGCACCAGTCACCACGCCATTCCGCCTTCTTCCTCTAGCTCCTTCTTCACCGATGCATCGGCTACAAGCGCTAGCCATTTGCTCAGTGGAGGTGCCATCAACATGGACGCTCTCGCAAAGCCCGGCCGCACTCCTGGCAGGTCCTTGGATCATCAGCGATCGTCGGCAGCCAACTCCTCACAGCGCGCCACTCGACGCAACACTGGCAGCGAGGCCTCCGCCGACGACACAGACGCCTGGAAGCAATCCACATCAACTGCGCCGCCTCTGCCCCCATCGCGCTCAGATGCAACTGCACTCGATCACCAACGCACCCTTCGCAACACTTCCTCCTCGTCGTCGCTCTCGGCAGCTCGCGAATCCTTCAATACCGATGGCCAAGCGCGTCGCAACCGTGCCGGATCCAATGAGCAGATCTCGACCGGATCCCGCTTCCCGCTACGTGCAAATGCATCCCTGGATCTGCTGCGTCCCACTGGTCCGTTTGGACAGAGCGATGAAGGCACAATCACAGCAGGTAGGCAAAGTGCAGAGAGCTACCGCTCAGCTTTGAATCAAAATAGTCGCATCGATGCCATGCGACGCCTGGCAGCCGGGTTCGAGTCCAACAGTTCCTACGCCGGAGCATCCCCTGGCGCACTCCATCCTGCCAGCAGGGATAGGTCCGTCAGCGGCAGTAGCTCTCAAAGCGCTGCAACCACTGACAATGAACGCAGCCACACGCATTCAACTGTCGATGAGACAGCAGACGAAGATGACCTGCAAGAGTTTCTCGACCATACCGTTTCTGAGGCTGGCGATCGCACCATGGACGGCGGCGAGCGTCATGACTCGCACAAACTTCCGGCTGGACTGCGCACGATGACAGCCCTGCGACAGCAGAATAATGTCAGAGACGCACGAGACTCTCAGGCAACAGATTCTGCACCAAGTCGTCCGTCGTTGAATCCTCTCGGCGCGGCCAACGACGACAGCCCAAGAATCAGCAGCAACGTTCTGGCCAACCGCGTGACGCGCGATCGATCCGGTAGTCACGTATCTGCTGTGAGCTCAAGTTCTCAATCTGGACATAGTTCACGAGGTATCGATCTTGGCCCGGGAAACTCTCCGGGCCTCACGCCGAGCTTTCAAGCCCTTTCCATCGCCGAGGAGAATGGCGTGCCATCCCCTGTCCTGCACGCATCATTGATGACAGTGAATCGCGCAGGTCGAGCTCCGTCGGTGGCAGAAAGCGTGATCAGCCATGCGTCGTCCTCTTCGCTCCGTTCCAACTATCTCAGTGCAGCCGAGCAAGCGCAAGCCATCCTCAATCACGAGACTCCTTACACTTCAGACGGTCCAGACGGGACGAGCACGTCATTGGCGACACAGCTCGCTGCGTACGGAGAAGCACTAGCTCTGGAAAGGCGACGGGCGGGAGATGCACGGAGCGGGCCTTCACCCAGCTTGAGCGCCAGAGGAAGCAATGCAGCGCTGCGCTCCAAGCTGCCGAGCGTCAGTGAAGATCAATCGCCTTCGCGATCAGCAACGCACAGCTCACGAAGCTTTTCGGTGAGCGAGCAGCGTGCGCCAAATTATCCAGCCACGGCAGCCCAGTCGTACAACCGACGTGTTTCTCGAAGACCGCACAGCAGCGAAGGTCGTCAGTCGCAGGAAGGAGGCAAGCGCGGCACCTTTGGGATAGCTAACTCAACGATCGGCCCGTCGACCCTGTCAGCAATAGACAAGGCCAGACTCGGGCAGAACAGGAGTCCAGCTTCGTTGAGCAGCATGCAAGAGCAAAGCAGCGGTCAGGAAAAACAGTCAACCCCACTGCCTTCCGAACGCGAGCGCACTGCATCTCCCAATGTGACGCGTGGAGGCGACCTCGAAGCACCTCTTAAGGTGGGCTCGGGACGAGCGCCTCTGGAAGGTGCTACCGCGTCCACGACAGACCCCGGACAAGCGACGGCGGGCAGCGGCCTTGCTTCCGACCGAGGCGAAGAAGTTGGGCCAAGGGTGCCATCCAAAGACCAGCCACAACGGCGTCGTCACGAGCCTGTGGTGTTCAGTTCCGCTTTAGGCCCCCCCTTCAGCATCGGTCAGCAACAGCAGAGTGGTAGCGGAACGGCTGCAGCCGAGATTGGTGATGATGACGAGGACGACCCCAAGACTCCGGTGTTGGGTGGCAACAAGGCGGTACTCGACAAGCTCGAGACTCCGCCTGGCCACCTGCATCGACACAGCCCCTCGTTACCGACAGAGCTGAGCTCGTACACGTCCGATCTTCATACAAGACTGTCGCACTCTGCCTTGACCGACAGCTTCGACTCGAGCAGCACAGCTGGCTCAACGCCGCCTGTGCCACCGCCCCGCAAAGATTCCATTCACTCTGCAGGGCACGACGACTCGAACATCAGCAGCGATAGTCGAATGCTGAGCCCAGACGCGGCCATGTGGTCCATGTGGCGGTCAGGCGAAGGAACAACTGCTCGTGAAGGCGATACGAGCCAGGACAAGACCATGGGCGGCGGCTCCACCTCTTTGAGTCGGTGGGAAGGGTTGAGGAGGCCGAGTCTGAATATGCTTCGTAGCGCTACTTCATCTTTGACGCAATCGCAGAAGCCGAGCCACGCATCGTCTCATGGAGGTGAAGGATACTCTCACAGTCGATGGTCGACGGATGAGACCAGCAAAGCAGATTTGAGTGGTAGCACAGCATCGCAGCAGCCGGCGTCTGGAACGGGTAAGCGCAGGTTGGTGCGTAATCTTTTGAATAAGGCCAAAGGCTCTTGAAAGTGTACCAGCAACAGTAGCAGAAACTTGGCATTGCATAGCAAAAGTGGTTCACACATGTAAAGCACCTCGAAACCGTTTGATCTTTGCTGCTGATACGAGTGAGAGAACCTGTGCGACCGGGATGGGTGTGCTTGTAAACTAAGCGTGTCGCGAAGCAGCGTCGCGACAAGGAAGAAATAGTGAGCACGGGCCAGCAGCAGGTTGAAATAAGGTTTTCCGACTCAGCGCTTCCATTTCCTTTTCACTTCGACCATCACCATCACCATGACGGACGCACCACGACGAAGTGCTCGCAACGCTGGAAAGGCTGCACCTTTCGCTCCTGCGCCGGCAGCACCCGCGAAAAAGGCGGTCAAGAGGAAATCTGAAGGCGATAGCAAGAGTGGAGAGAAGAAACCCAAGCCGGCTGCAGAAGGGCAATTGAAAGTTGGAGACAAGCTGCTGTCGTTCAAGTTGAAGCTTCAAGATGGGAAAGAGATTGATACGGCAGATTTGAAGAATGCTGTTCTGTTTTCGTAAGTTGTCTCTCCACCCCCAGCCATCCAACGTTATCTCTCTTCGTACGCTGTGCTAATCCTTCCCAACCGCTGTTCGTAGCTACCCACGAGCCAACACCTCCGGCTGCACAACCCAAGCCAAACTCTACCGCGACAACCACTCGGCCTTCACTTCTGCATCCTACACCGTCTACGGTCTCTCCAACGACTCTCCCACCTCTCTTTCCAGTTGGAAAACCAAACAGTCTTTCCCCTACGATCTCATCTCGGATCCTCAACGTAAACTCATCAAAGCGTTGACGGGATCGGACGACAAGACGCGAAGAAGTCACTTTGTGATCGACGGAGAGGGGAAACTGGCGTTTGTAGAGTTGTCGGTGAAGCCGGTGGAGAGCTGGGAGAGTGCGTTGGAGTTTTGTAAGAAGTAGAGTGTAGAGGCTGGTGTAAGGAGTAAAACTAGAGAGTAGTGTACATTGAATGGGAGAGGAAGTCTAGCGAAGTTTTACTGCTGAACCGTGCTTGAGCGGCGTTATGCGGTCTGTGAGGGTGGGGAATTGGGAGGTGAGGAAATGGAAGAGTCGGGTGCGTTCGATTAGATCGGCGTTGAAGTCGTCGTCGACGTCCCAGTCGTCTGGTGGTGGTTGGTCTGGTGTTGCCTTGGCAGTGGTGTCGGGGAGCACGTCCGTACCGAGCAGGAGTAGCTGTATCAGATACTTCCCATCTTCCCCCGCCTCCCCATCTTCCATCTTGGCTGCATCGTTCTGTATCATACCAACGAACCGGCTCGAAACCGGCAAGTACATGTACGCCTTCCTTGCGATCCCCCATGCAGCATTGCGAACAGCTGGTACAATCGAAAGCACTATCAATCGCTGCCATTCGTCCAACCTCCCGTCTGCGAGCAGGCGAGAAAGTGCGAAAGGATCGACGTCTCTTACCGCTGCGTAGACGCTATCGCACATCGCCAAGTGCGGATCGAGAGCGACACCGTAGACAGCTGAAAGAGTAGCTCTGAGGTGTCTATACTCGCTACACCCGCGATCGAGTGGTTCAGACCCAGTCGAGTACTGACCGAGCCTCGTAGCACGACCGGATAAACAGAGCGTTTGGAGGAGGTAGAGTGCTACGATTCTCAACCTTTGTCCTTCCCTTGTATGATGTATTCCGAGCTTCGATGCTAGCCGTTCCACGTCTCCGCTGTCGCTATCAGCGGTTGTGGTGGCGGGGTACAGCTCCAAAACCAACCGCGGCAGCGTCGCAGCCAGCTGCGTCGCATCTCCACACAACACGGCCAAGTAAGCGGACAGCTCGTACGCTTCCACCGCAAACCCGTCGACTCTTCGACTGGCTACCAGAGCTTCACGCAGCTTCCGCACCAACAGTAGGATCTGTTGGACTTGTTCCTCCCCCTCGCCCACCTTCTCCCGCTGACTTTCACCCTGAGGGAGGTACCGGTCGGAATCCAACACTCTCAATGCCGGCACAGCAGAAAGTAGAGGAAGATTTTTGGCAATGCGAGTGGAGATATACTCCCGCAGCTCAATTTGTACGGTGGGGAGGGTGAGATCCATACTTCCCTGAGAAGAGAGGGTGGTGGAGAGGGAGGCGGTGGAATCGAGACCGCGGGAAGGGGACGCGAGAAGCGCGAGCCGGTCGAGGCGTTTTCCGCCGAGTGGGAGGGCGAGAGATCGATGAGGAAGGTTGGTGGCGGGCATGGTGCTTGATGGCGGAGGTGTGGGAATGGTAGTGGGAGGAGGTGAGTGGACTGATATCGATGGTGGACGAGAGGCGATGGAAGTGCGCGAGAGAGTGTCTGTCAAGCTGGAGACTGAAGAGTCCTGGAAAGGGTCGGTGCGGGAAGTTGTGCAAGCCCATCGTGAGCCTGAGGAGCCTACGGCAGTGTTTCCTGATGGTGTAGAGGATCCCCTCCATGTGCTTGAAGACGACGTTGATGCTTTATCTGGACGAGGCCGCCATGAGGAAGAGGCAGAGGTGGTGGAAGAGTTTGACGAGCTGCTCGCATTGTTCGTCGTGGCCCATCGACTTTGCTGCGTGCCCTTGGCTGGTGCTTCGGCGCTCCGAACGGACGACGGCTGTTGCTGCGCCGTCCGCAGATGGGCAACTCTCGAGCTTGACCACTTGGACTGATCCGCCATGGCTACCTTCGTTCGATGGTTGATGGGAAGAAGCCTACAGCACGACGAACCTCCACACATTTATTTCCCTTCCGGCCTGACGAGGACCCTTAATTCTGACACCCAAGTTATCCCTCCTTCCATCCTTCCATCCTTCCAAACCACCAACACCGACCGCCAAAACAATGCCAATGATCACCCCCGCACTGCGACAGGCCGCCGCCGCCGCCGCCTCCTCAGCCTCAAGCATCGCCGCCACTTCATCCTCCACCGCCACTCTGTCCGCACAACCGCTCCCACCGCTCCCACGAATCCCACTCGACTCAACCACACTCTCGCGCATCACTTCACCCATCAAACGAATCGCTTCAGAAGACGACGTCGAGAAATGGAAAGCGTCGCAATCGTACGCTGACTACCTGCTGTTCGTGCAACGCGTATGCGAGGCGTCGGTTGGCAAACCTACGCAGCTTCCCGCTCGTCCATCTTCCAGTGACGATGCTAGCCCAAGGACAAGGCTTATAAAGCTTCTCTACACTCTCGATTCATGGACAAAGGAAATCCAGCCTCAGGCCAGACCGCAACGATTTGGTAATCTCGCTTTTCGAGATTGGGGCACACGTCTTTCCGAACGTGTCGATGAACTTCACGTCCAGCTTCTACCAGGGCACCTTCATCCGTTTATTACCGAGCTAAAGGCGTACTTGCTGGACAGCTTCGGCAGTTTCACGCGGATCGATTATGGAAGTGGACACGAGTTTGCGTTTTTCGCTTGGGTTTGTATGCTCTATCGCCTTGGATTCTTCGGAGAGGAGGAGGTGGTGGTGGTGGAGAAGGTAGAGGAGATGATAGGGGTAGAAATCTTCCCATTGTATCTGATGGTAGTATGGAACCTACAAGACAGGTACGGACTAGAACCAGCAGGCTCGCACGGCGTTTGGGGTCTAGACGACTTTCAGTTCCTACCGTACGTCTTGGGCTCTGCTCAATTACGAACTCAGTCAGCGCTCCAACCTTCCTCGATCATCGTTGCTTCGACCAACACTGATCAGTTGCCCGATCGTACGCCACAAACGCTCATCTCCCACCCGCTTCACTTGCCACCATCGCTCCTACTCCGAGAAGACCAGGTGGCAATTCCGAACCTCTACCTCACCTCGTTGTTGCGCATTCAGATGCTCAAACGCGGCCCGTTTCATGAACATTCTCCCTTGCTCCACGATATAGCCACTACGGTGCCGAATTGGGTCAAGGTGTATGGAGGGATGCTGAAGATGTACAGTGCCGAGTGTTTGGGTACGAAGGTGGTGGTGCAGCATTTTGCGTTTGGTGGAGTTGGGTTTGTTTGGGATGATAGTCCGATGTTGGCGACGGGGGCTGGGGCGGCGGGAAGACAGGCAGGCGTGGGGATGGCGTTGGGTGGGGAGAAGGGAAATTTGGGGAGTATGGGTGTGCCGACGGCGAGGGTGGGCGGCGCAGGGATCGGAAGGGTTGGCGGTGGAGGAGCGGCAAGGTTAGGACATGCGTTGGGGTTGGGTCCGAGACCTGCGGCGCAGATGGCAAGACCGGCAGGTGCTACGCTGCCGCAGACTTCGCCGAACAGTAGTGCGAGTGCGATGGTCCCGCCGCTCAGAAGGCCTGTTCCAAATACAAGCAAGCCTTCGGATCAGCCAAAGGAAGATCAAGCATCTTAAAGTCGCTTCTCAAAAGCTAGCAATTTTCAAAACTTTGATGTGGGCAAAAACCTTTGATCCGAATGCGAACTCAAGACTGGGCCAAGTGACTGACATTGCGACACCCCAAGCTGACGTGCTAGAATACAAGACGGGTCAAGAGCGGAAACGCTGCTCACGCTCCACGACGAAGTGTAACCTTCATGTTGGAGCGAGACGACGACGAAGATAGACCCGCGTCACCTCCCGCTGCGACTGGATCTGCTGAGCGGCCGGCTAGCGAGGGGCTAGCACCACGCACGTCGCGTCCGGAAGCGGGTTCGGGAGAAAGACTCTCTGTATACTGTCGGAGCCTCTCAGCGCGATCGCCTGTGGACGAAGCGGGCGGCGGCGGTTGTGGAGAGTGATGGCGTGAATCGTACGAAGATGACGGTGCATAGGGTCTGGCATGTGCGTGGGGATGCGACCTAGCCGGAGGAGGTGGAGGTGGTGGATAGTCGTCGTACGCAGAGCCGTAGGGCGCTCTTGAGCTTGGCGCTACTGTTGCTGATGACGACGATGGAGGCGGACGATATGTGCTGCTGCTCGCGCCACCACTTGGTGCACCGTAGCCTCCGTATTCGCCCGCGACACCACGTGCTGCTCCACTCGACAAAGGTGCACTTACTCCACCAGCAGCGGCTCCAGCAGAGAGGTACGGATCGTCACGACGCGGCTCAAGATCGTAGTGCTGTGGTGGTGGATACGCTGTGATTCCAGGCGTGGCTTGCGATTCGTCCTCGAGACGTTCGTAGAGAATGGCGCGTTCGAGACGCATACGCTGGATGTTGCGTTTGATGCCGAGCGTCTTGAGGTGGAGCTTGTCGTTCTCGACTTCGATTTCGCGGACCTTTTTCTTGAGCTCCTTGTACTTGAGACGATACTTGGCTGCATCACCTTGAATGGCGACGGTAGACGAATAAGCTTTGGATTTGGTCTTGACCGGTTGGGTGGCCGGTGTTGGTGCCGACATGGTTGCAAGCGTTGCCTGAGGATTCAATGCTTTCTGATGGCGGTGACGATGATTGGTGATTGATGATTGATGATGGTGGCTTGAAAGCAAAGCGCGCGCGTGACTTGGTCGACTCAGCAAATGGATGGATGTGATCAACGAAAAGAGAGCGATAATCGAATGACTGTTGAATGTGATCAACCAAAAGCTGGTCGGTGCAGCTCTGGTTGAGAAGCATTGAATCTGGCGCAGTCACGTGCGAGAGAGTGACGGACAAAGAGAAACTATTTCGAAAGTGTGTTGGATGTCGGACGTGCCGAACACTTTTTTCGGCGCAGCACAGCGCAGAGCAGTTTTTGGAGCTGACTCGACCTCGCTTCTGCTGCGCTCTGACCTTTGTTCTTCTTGCTCCTGCACCACCACCATCATCGTCACCACCACCACATACGCTGCTGTCAGACTTAACATCATGTCGTCGTCAGCACCTCAACCCGTGTCATCGTCGGCACAGCCACGAGACCCGGTTCAGAACCTCACCCATGCTGCCGCCAATGTCGACTTGAACGCTCAGCCCGAGCAGAAGGATCAGAAGCCGCAAAAGCCGCAAAAGCAACAACAGCAACAGCAACAAAAGGGAGAAAAGAAGCCCAAAGCTAAAAAAGACAATGCTGATGGTGCATCGAAAGCTCCTCTCGAGTTCACCCCCAAGCCCGCCTACTTTGATCACCGTATCGCCATGTTCGAAAAGCTCAAGGCAGAGCAGGATGCAGAATTCGCAGCAAAGCCCCGTCAACCCATCACCGTCACCATGCCCGACGGCTCCAAGCGTCAGGGCACTTCCTACGAGACCTCGCCCATGGACATTGCAAAGGAGATCTCCAAATCGCTTTCGGAGCGAATCGTCATTTCCAAAGTCGACGACACCCTCTGGGACCTCGAACGTCCGTTGGAGGGCGACTGCAAACTCGAACTCTTCGACTTTGAGTCGCCCGAGGGCAAGCGTGTCTTCTGGCATTCGTCGGCCCACGTTCTTGGGGAAGCTTGTGAGAAGCACTACGGCTGCCACTTGTGCATCGGACCTCCCACCGAAGAGGGTTTCTTCTACGAGATGGCCATGGGCGACTCGGGTGACCGCATGATCACGCAGACCGACTTCAGCGCGCTCGAGACCCTCGTTAAGAACGCCACCAAGGAAAAGCAAAAGTTCGAGCGTCTCGTCGTTTCCAAGGAACAGCTCCTCGAGATGTTCAACTACAACAAGTACAAGAAGCACATCATCCAGTCCAAGATCCCCGACGGCACCTCCACCACTGTCTACCGTTGCGGTCCCATGATCGATCTCTGCGTTGGTCCTCACATTCCCCACACTGGCCGAATCAAGGCCATGACGGTGCTCAAAAACTCGGCCTCGTACTTCCTCGGTGACCAGAACAACGACTCTCTCCAGCGTCTGTACGGTATCTCGTTCCCCGACGCAAAGCAAATGTCCGAGTACAAACAGTTCCTTCTTGAAGCCGCCAAGCGCGACCACCGCAAGATCGGCAAGGAGCAGGAGCTCTTCATGTTCCACGAACTTTCGCCCGGTTCGTGCTTCTGGTTGCCCCACGGTGCTCGTATCTACAACACGCTGCAGGAGTTCATCAAGTCCGAATACCGCCAGCGTGGCTTTGACGAGGTCGTCACCCCCAACATGTTCAACTCGAAGCTGTGGCAGACTTCAGGTCACTGGCAGAACTACAAGGATGACATGTTTGTCCTCGGCGTCGACAAGGAACAGTTTGCGCTCAAGCCCATGAACTGCCCCGGTCACTGTCTCATGTTTGCCTCGCGCGATCGCTCGTACAAGGAGTTGCCGCTGCGTTTGGCCGACTTTGGTGTCATCCACCGAAACGAGGCTTCGGGTGCGCTCAGCGGTCTCACGCGTGTGCGACGCTTCTGTCAGGATGACGCGCACATTTTCTGCATGTCGAGCCAGATTGAGCAGGAGATGGCTGGTTGCTTCGACTTCCTCCAGCGAGTCTACGGTCTGTTTGGTTTCACCTTCAAGCTCGAGCTCTCTACCCGTCCTGAAAAGTTCCTCGGCGATATTGAGACCTGGAACGCTGCCGAGGCTCGCCTTGCCGCGGCGTTGGACAAGTTCGTTCCCGGCAAGTGGGAGTTGAACCCCGGTGATGGCGCCTTCTACGGCCCCAAGATCGACATCACCATCTCGGACGCCATGCGAAGACACCACCAGTGCGCCACGATTCAGCTCGACTTCCAGCTGCCCCAACAGTTCAAGCTCGAATACCGTACCGCCGTCTCGCAAGGTGGTGAAACCCAAGCCGAGCGACCCGTCATGATCCACCGAGCCATCGTCGGCTCCCTGGAGCGCTTCATCGCCATCCTCACCGAACACTTCGCCGGCAAATGGCCATTCTGGCTCAGCCCGCGTCAAATTCTCGTCGTACCCGTCACCAACACCGTCTTTGACTACGCCAAGAGCGTCCAGCAGCGTCTCTGGGACGAAGGCTTCTTTGCCGACGTCGACCTGAGCGACAACACCTTGCCCAAGAAGGTGAGGAACGGCGAGATCGCACAGTACAACTTTGTCTTTGTCGTCGGTCACGAAGAGATGGAGACCAAGAGTGTCAACATTCGCAACAGGGACGATGCCAACCAGAAGGGTAAAGCCGAGACGATGGACTTGGACAAGACGGTGCAGTTGCTCAAGGCGCTCAAGTCGGAGAGGAGGTTGGAGAACAAGCTTGCTTGAATGTACTTGCCAAGACAGTTGACGATAATGTGAAATCATATATACACACACACAAAACAGACTGCAGAGTGGGGACAGAACATGGTATCGAGGTATCATTACGAATCTGGCTTGGCTATTAACAATCACTTTACAAAGAAACCCTCCCTTGATGGACCATTAGAACAGCAACCCGCCAAGCAACATTCCACCCGCCAACCCGCCAAGCACCGGCATGCCCATACCGCCACCGTACGGCCTAGAATACGGTCCCATCGGCCTACTATACGGTCCATACGCGCCATACGGACCATCAAACGTCTGGTACGGTCCATACCCTAGCGTCGCACCATACCCATACGCACCGGGAGGAGGAGGCTGGGCGAAAATCTCTCTTCCCTGCTTATCTCTACCTACCAACTGGGGCTGACCGGTGCGGGTAGCAGTCATCAGAGCTTGACGAATCGCCTGGTGTTGCTCGTAGGCGCGCTTCTCGGCTTCTCTCTGAGCTTGCCTTTTGGCTTCTCGTTCAGCATGCGTTGTGTTTGTGAGTTTATCCTTGAGAGAGCGGCCAAACTTCTTGACTCCTTTTGGCTGTGTTTCCGCACCGGCCGCTGCAGCCGAGATCGAATGTTGCTTTGAGCCAGAATGATGATGGTGATGATCATCCTCATCATCGGTATCGACGTGAACCATATGCTCTCTCTCCAAACGTTCCCTCTCACGCCTGATCTCATCCGGATGCTCCCGCTGATACTGTTCATCGTCAAACGGATGGACCCAGATCGATCGAGGAGGGTTTGCCTGAGTATCTACGAAGAAATTGTGATGCGTTGAAGGGTCATACTGACGAATCCATCCTTTGGGAAGGGGTCGAAGCATGTCCTCCATCGACTTGCGGACTGCCAAATCGTCTTGTTTGGGTACGCCAAGATGGCTTCCAGAGGTCGCAGCAATGGAGGAAGTGGAGGTGGACGCAGCAGGTCGAGACGAGCCGCTGACCTGTTCGTAGGATGGTGGGGCTTCAGAGGGTTGCGTTGAGTTCGAAGGCATTTTTGCTACTGGAGTGTGTGGATGGCAGGAAAAGATGATGGTGGTAAAAGAAGAAGGAACGCCACTTCGGCCCTAACCAACTTGATATATGCGAAAGGAACTTGGCTAAGTTGGCTGTGGCTTCTTACGGATGGCACGCCAAGCCATGTTCGACGAGAAGCCGACTGCGCAAGGCTGACAAGGGTCCTTGATGCTGCATGAAAACGTCACCGCCACAGCTTCGGCATCTCGTTGCACAGCCGCATGGAAGAAAACTCAAAGGTGTTAAGCTTTTAATTATTTTTTTTCGAACATGTTACACCCTTGAAACTGCCGGTTTTGGAGAGGAAACACGGTCGAATATCCGAAGCGTTGCTTTTCGACGCCGCAAATAGCCGCGTTCAAACGACATTTCATGCTGACCTTTGCTATCTTTCGTCCTTGCTTTCCGAACTTTCCCTCGTCTTTCGAAGCATTGTTTCGAAGTGTAAGGTGAGCTCAAAGCATGGCACGACGACAGAGTGAGAGAATGTGCCGCTTCGGACTTGGTCCGAGGAGTGTAGGAAGTGGTCCGAAACAAAGAGTGATGAGCGCATTGATGTCAAAGCGTGTGTGCGAATAAAGTGACACTTGCGCCACTGTCGACTGTTTTCCCCCTCTTTTCTCTCAATCCCCTCTCAACGCATTTCCCGCACCAAAAGCGCATTCCGAAGCCCTCTTGACCGATCTGTGTCGGCTCTTCCTCTGTAAGTGTTGCTGTTCCGTCGGTCTCTAGAGTTAAGTTCTCTATCAGCGTAGCGAGTCTTCGGCAAGGCGACTTCCGAAAATCGAGCAACAAAATGCTTGGTCACGGTGTCGCCCGTTTGTGCCGAAAAGCAGCTTAGACCCTGTTTGGTCAGTTGGGTCACGCAGCGCTGCTTGCCGCCACAACTTTTTCTGTCATCACTACCACTGCTGATACTGCTCAGCTCAGCCTTGCTTGGATTGACTGCCGATCACCTTCCTCACCATCATCTCCCCCATCGTCACCCCTTCAATCGACGCCAAAGCAATATACAGAAGCAACCCATCTGACGACATTCTAGTAGGACACGCTGGCGTCGCCGTCTCTCGGTCCTTTCCTTCCAACCACGAGCTCAAGCATAGACGCTACTCTTACTCTCACAATGACGGCCACGCAAGCTGCCGAGCAGGAGCTTCAGTCCTCCTTGCTCCGTATCTCCATCATCTGTGCATCCTCGATTCAATCCCTGCGTGAACCGGTACAGCCTACCATTCTCCCCGCCCATGACCAATCGGCTTCGTCTTCCTCCTCGTTGCCTCCAACGGCAGACAAGCTATCGGCACAGATCGTTTCGGACTTGACTCAACTCCTCGCTCTGGTCCAGAAGCACTCCAACAACTTCGCTATCGCCCTCAAGCCCAGTGCCAAACCATCATCTTCACCAGCACCAGCGGCCAACGGCTCGTCAACCCCCGCCGTGTCCCCCGTTTCAGGCCTAGACGTAAAATCGCTCGAAGCTGCTCAGGTCCAGATCGTCTCTTTGGGCTCCGACCTGCTTCCCAAGATCGTCTTCCTCGCCAAGAAGGCCTGGAAGGACCGCCAAGTCTTTCAGCAGCGCCCCAAACCCGATCAGAATGATCCAGCTCAGATCGAAGAGAGGCGCAAACTCGAACAGCTCGCAAAGGAGATGGGCGGTCAGCTCATGTCGGCCGACCAGCTCGGCCTGCCACCTTCGCAGCGAGACGATCTCGAGAAAAAGCTGCAATACTCGCTCGGCAACTCGTTCGCTCGCGAGATCCGTTCCGCTGTCGAAGACGTTATCGGCTCCATCACAGATCTTCTCCATTCGCTTCTCGACGACCGAGCCAAAAAGGCACTCGAACATGCTTCCCAGGCTCGTGATCGTGCCGACGGCCTGATCGCTGGTGTCAGTAAGAAGCTCGAATCGCTCTCTGTCGGTGCCAATGCTGATCCTGCTGAGCTTCGAAAGCGAACTCTTGCTGCCAACAACCTCGTCTGGGAGACGTGCGCAAAGTACATCGGCGAAAGAAATGCAGACGGCACCACGCGCACCGTCACCTCGGTCGCTCCCAATGGTATGCGCACCAAAGTGCACGTCAAAGGTCTTAGCAGGTCCAACTTGGAAGCATCTAAGCGAAGCTGGAACAACCGTGTCGAACTCATGCGCGATGGGCTTCAGGAGCTCAAAGAGGGAATCGAAGCGGATCAGTCGCACACAGCTGTCGCTGCCGACGAGGACGAAGCAGCCGATGAGTTCTCTTTTCCCGCCGCAACTCCTCTCTCGCCAGAGCAGAAGGATCGTCTTCGTCAGCTCTCCAATCTGGTCAAGATGGGCAACCTCACACACGAAAACATTCTCAAAGAGATTGCCAAGTCGGCTGCCTCTCACACCAGTATCGACTTGGATGAGGTTGAAGAGCTTGGCAAGCAGCTTGAAGAGACCCAGGACGAACTCGTCGCCGCATGCCTGTATGGTGAAGCGGATGCAGGTCTCGAGATGAAGATGTTCGACCACGATGCTGAAGACGACGAGGAGGACGATGGTCACGCCAACGGCACTGCTGGTGGCGACGCTGACGCAGATCTGACCGAGGAGCAGGCCATCGAAAAGGCCATCTTGCGAACATTCGAGCAGTATGTTCAGGCTGTCGTCAACCTCTCTGCCTACGTCACTGACCGCGAGAGCTCGTTGAAAAGGTCAATGTTGCCAGCGCCACCGATGAAGAGGGAGACTTTGCCCACGTCTTTGCCGCCAAGTTCAACGCACTGTCCAAGGTGCTGTCCGAAGCTAGCACGGGAATTGTTCTTCGCAGCTCGTCCACTTCTTCCTCTGCAGGCACCAATGCACCACGCTCAAACATGCAACACAAGGCCGTCGTTCAAGCCAACGACGACTTCAAGGCCGAAGTCTTCCTGCAGGAGCTTCAGTCGATCGCAGACAAGCTCGGTTCGGGCGCAAAGATCACAGACCGTGCCATCGCTGAACACCTCGACAACGCTGATCCCTTGCACCGCATGCGAGAGGGCTACATCTTGCCCACGTTCAAGGACGTGTGCAGCCCCGACTATCCATCTACCTCGGCCGAGACCGCACCCGATGCAGAGTCGCTCTACATGTGCGGCAACTCCTTGGGCCCACTCTCGCGCCTGGGCAAACAGTATCTCGAGCAAGAGATTGAAGCATGGGGTCGCAAAGCTGTGTTGGGTCACTTTGAGCACCCCTACGGCACGCCCTGGACGCAGATGGAGAAGCGCGTCGGCGAGCTTTGTGCCAACATCGTTGGTGCTAAGGAGAACGAAGTGGTGGTCATGGGAACGCTGACGGGCAACCTGCACTCGCTCATGGCTACGTTCTACCGCCCAGCTACCAAGCCCTTTGGTGTTGATTTCACTGGAGATGTCGAGGCGGCCAGGAAAGAGGGCAAGAAGGTCAAGCACAAGATCATCTTTGAGCAGAAAGCTTTCCCTTCCGATCAGTACGCGCTTGCGTCGGTCATCGAGCTCAACGGCTTCGACCCTGCCACTTCCATGGTGCCGCTCGTGCCCAAGGAGGGAACCAAGACGCTCGACACCGCCGACATCCTGGCCACCATCGAGCAGTGTGGCAAGGAAGGCGAGACGGCCATGGTCCTGATCGGCGGCATCCAGTACTTCACTGGACAGCTGTTCGAACTCGAGAAGCTGGCAGCCAAAGCGCACGAGTACGGCATCCTGTTTGGTGTCGACCTTGCCCATGCCTTTGCCAATGTTCCCCTAGCCCTGCACGACTGGGGCATCGACTTTGCCTGCTGGTGTACGTACAAGTACGGTTCGTCTGGTCCAGGTGGTATCGCTGGTCTCTTTGTGCACGAGAAATGGCACCATGCCAACCTGACGAGGCAAGCCGGATGGTGGGGACACGAGAAGGAGACTCGCTTTTCGATGCCGGACAAGTTTGTTCCAACAAAGGGTGCTGAGGGATGGCAGACGTCGAACCCGTCGATGCTGGATATGGCATCGTTGAAGGGCTCGCTGGAGACGCTGCTGAAAGCCGCGGAGTACGGACAGCGCAACGCGCGCGATGAAGGCTTGGTCGGGGAAGGCAAGCATGGCAAAGGAACCATCATGCCGATTCTCAGAAGCAAGAGTCTACGACTCACAGCCTACCTGGAAGCCCTGCTGCTGAGTCCTGGTTACTTCCCTGGCGGGTTCGACATTCGAGTCGTCACTCCTCGCGATCCCATGCAGAGAGGCAGTCAGCTATGTATTCAGATCCCCGACCCGCCTACGGAGCAGAAGGAGGAGGTGAGGAAGCAGGAAGAACAGCCAAAGACAAACGGTAAAGATGTACCGCCTCCCATCGACGGGAAGAGGCTGATTGCGAGGGCTCACAAGAGGGCAGAGAAGCAGCGCGGGTTGGTGGCGGATATCAGGCATCCTGATATGCTGAGGTTGGCGCCCTTGGCCCAATTTTCAACGTTCACGGATGTGTGGAGGACTGCGGATGTGCTTAGGCAGAGCTTGTTGGATGAGGTGAAGGCTGATAAGAGTGCCTGAGGCTGCTTAGCTTCTTGTAGATGGAGTTGATGGCAATAATGATTGTTGGAGTCGAGTGTGAGAGTGTGTGAGTGGAAGCTGTGAAGATGCGAAGTTTTGTGTTATAGACGTCCGTGCGGCGAAAGGTGGAGATCTGCGCGGCGCTTTTTGTTTTCTGAGGACCCTTGGTGCGTTCCTAGCTCGTTGATTTGACCTTCATACCACCACCACCACCACCACCATTCCATCCAGACACGCATATACACGCTCGTGTGGCCCCCAATACCATCTTCGCCATGGCGTCGATACCTCTTCCCACCGCTCCAACGAGCAAGCCGCGAGCCTCCGCTACCGCCTCAACCCACAAAGACACGCCAACCTTCGGCATAATGTGGACCATCATGCGATCGATCGGTGACATGTCCCTCCCCTTCTTTTTCTCCTCTATCCACATCTCCTCCTCCACCCATTTCCCTTCCTCCTCCACCCCTCTCATCGTCTGCTCTAACCACAGCAACACCATTCTCGACGTGGCCATTCTTGCCTCTCACTTTCCCGAACGTCGTCCTCTCCATTTCTGGGCAAAAGCCGGATTCTTTCGTAACCCCATCACCCGGTTCATCCTCACCAGTTCAGGCAACATCAAGGTCGATCGTCGCAACAAAAACAACCAAGAGCTTTTCGAGGACACGTTTGAGGCTATGAAAAACGGTGGAGCAATTGCGCTGTTTCCAGAGGGAGGGAGTTGTACGATTCCCAAATTGGCCGGGTTGAAGATGGGTGCTGCCTGGGCTGCGTTAGAGTACAGCAGGTATCTGCAAGAAGGAGGAGGAGAGGGAAAGACGGGTGTGAAGATATTACCAACAGCAGTGGTGTTTGACGATAAGAGCAAGTTTAGGAGTAGAGCCGTGTTGAAGTTTGGAAAACCGCTGGCGTTGGATGGATACATTGCCGAGTTTTTATCCGCCCCTTCTCCTCCAACGAGTGGAGAGGCAAAGGTGGGGAAAGATGATGGAACGGTTCCGGCTACACCGGAAAGTATGACGAGGAGCAACACGGGTGAGGATACCTATGCGAGTCCCGCACACCGAGCGGTAGCCAGGTTGACAAAGGACTTGCAAAGCGCTATAGAAGCGTTGACTTTCAATGCGCCAGATTGGGAGACGTTTCAAGCTGTGCGATTGGCAAGAGAGTTACTCTTCGAAGGAGGGGAGGGGATCGAGGAGTACGTCGAGCTGTCAAGAGCGATCATGACGTTTCTGACGCTCGACCGGTCGTCCTTATCACCGGAAGTCCAGCAAAAGAGCCAGCACACAAGACGCTCGCTATTCGTCTATTCCTGCCTGCTCCATTTGGCAGATGTCGACAATCCAACGCTCGTCAAAACACTCGCCACCCCGTTCGCAACGACTTGCAGATCGCTGCTCGTGCGGCTACCGATCTACGTTCCGATCTTCGGAACCACCCTGCTACCAACCTACGTGATCCCCGGCGCGCTGGCCCACCATTTCGCAGGACGGGAAGAAGAATCTCTATCATCCGTCAAGACGCTCTTTAGCTTCTTCTTCACCTCGATTCTGTACTCGACGTTGCTCGTCAAAACCATGGCGTGGTCGAGATGGTCCCCGCCAGGACTACTGGTGGGAATGGCGGGTGTTTGGTGGCTGCACGATCTGAATCGTAGCTGTGTAGATACGGCGTATGGGTTGGTCAAGCAAGTGAGGTTTGGGTGGAGAGCGTACTGCGCTGGTCTCTCGGCACCGCAGAGCGTCAGACGGAAACAGGGTAGCAGTTTGTTCTTCTACGGCACCCTAGTGCATCCCAAGATTCTCTCTCGGGTTATTGGAAACGACGGTGCACACTTGCACATCCAAAACGCTGTACTTGACGGCGCGAAACTGTATCATGTCGAGGGTGCCGAGTATCCAGGGTTACTCCGCGTCACATCTTCAGCCACATCGATCAACGCGGTCAAAGGAACACTTGTCACCGGCCTCACCGCATCCGACCTGCGCTGTCTAGACGCTTTTGAAGGCGACGAGTATACCCGTCTTGGCGTTTCAGTCATCCCAGATCCGGCTGCGCCAATTGAAACAAACTCGATTCGCATCGCAAATGCCGGAAGCGCTCCGTTGCACGCCATCCTCTCGTCGCTCACGCCAACGCGTATCGCTTCGCTCTGTACCAGTCCGGGCGAAAAAGTGGACGCAGAGGTGTACACTTGGACCGCATGCACCGATAGATTGGAACAGAAAGTATGGGAGTTTGACGCCTTTGCTCAGATCCACGCAGCCAACTGGGTTGGGGAAGGAGAGGTGGAGCACGAACATGAGTATCAGGTGGTGGATCGGGTGCGCAGCGACGAGGCTACGTCTACACCTGTGATCACCGCGGAGGAGGGGAGAGGAGACGAGTGGATAGAGGGGATTGTTGAAGCGCTGGTTGAAGGAGGAGGAAAAGGAGGAGGAGGACGGGTGGGAGAGGCGGTGGTCAGGGTGTGTAAGATGTTGAGCGTCAAACCGAGTATTCAATTTTTTGTGGATAGGGCGTTTGAGAAAGGAGGAAGGCCGGGGAAGGGGGATAAGCAGCTGCTGGAGGCTTTGGTAAGGGCGAGCGAGGCGGCGAGGCAGGATCTGGAGCAGCTGGTCAGGCTGATCGAAGGAGTGGAAACCGTCCAGCAAGAAGTCTCGCTGTTGAAAGACGCCAAGAGAAGAGCGT
Organism: Anthracocystis panici-leucophaei; assembly: GCA_014826065.1. Classification (NCBI taxonomy): domain Eukaryota; kingdom Fungi; phylum Basidiomycota; class Ustilaginomycetes; order Ustilaginales; family Ustilaginaceae; genus Anthracocystis; species Anthracocystis panici-leucophaei. The sequence goes on along the minus strand of CP060314.1, from coordinate 395,077 downwards.
TGCGTAAGACCGGCGTCGACGGTACACCTTGGCCATTCACCCAAACTTCCTTCACATTCGAGTCAAAGAAGACCATCTAAGCCTCACCACACGCTTTCGTTCACACGCGCAACCATAGACATTCTACAAATACATTCCCTCCCCTTCCCTTTGCTTGGCTACGCAAACTGCAACAACCCACTACCACGGTCAGCACGATCTCTATAAGCCGCATACCACTCTTGAGCAGATTTCGCTTTTTTACTCGCCACTTTGACCGTCCCTACCGTCAACACGTGCGATCCGTGACACTTGACGACCAACGCAACGAGTTGCGGAGAGTAGAGCGCTGAGCCGTTGGCTGTTGTCGGGGAGGCAAAGACTGATGCTAGTGCTGGGTCGTGGGTGCGCAGTTGATCGAGTGGGAGAGTGGAGGTGTTGAAGAGATTGAGAGAGACCGCACGAAAGGTTGAGGAGGAAGGCGACGAAGGTGGCAGAAGCGTTGTGGACAGCGGATACAGATATCCAAACCCTCGTTCTCGCGCAACCACATCGACGGCTGACCACCTGTCCCATCGTATGACGCTATGCTGCGCTTTGAGTTTCGGTGCGTACGACCTTTGTTCTTCGTCCTGTTCCCAACTGTTCGTCCAACATGTCGGCAAATCTTTCAGAGTACAAATGAGCAACTCAGCCGCTCGTTCTGCCATCACCTTTTCCACCTCTACAAACCCTTCACCTCCCATCATCGACGGCGGGAAATCAAACACCACCTGCCCCACAATCCTCCCCGTATCAAACTTCCCCTTCTCCAACGTCTGAACACTCACACCCGATCTACCCAACCGCTTCGCCAACGCCCACTGGATCGGAGCAGCACCCTTCAATTCCGGCAGCAACGATGGATGAACGTTCAACCTCTGCCATGGATTCGAAAACACATCTAGTAACCTATCAGGGATCATATGTCCGAACGAACATGTGAGAAGTATCGCTTTCGAATTCCGTACGAGGTGATGGGGCGGACGGAAATCGACCATTCCAGCCGGAGGAACGTCCTGATGCGGCAGACCGTGTTGCAGAGCGACCTGCTTAACGGGTGAGGATTTCATGCGAGAGCCACCCCATTTTTGAACAATGTCGGGTGGGGTCACCACGTGCAAAGATGCCCAAAGAGAAGGGTGAGAGAGGAGAGCGGAGAGAGAAGTGGATGCAAACGTGTCGGTGCCGCAGAAGAGGATGTCGTAGGGTGCTGCCGGCACGGGTTGTGAGCTGGAGGTGACAAATCGACGATACGGAGGATGGACATGATGGCGAAGAGCAACTCTGCGGAGGAGGAGAGAAGATTGAGTGGGAGGTAGTCGGATCATCGGTGTTTCCGCATAGCGTACGTGAGTGATTGAGCTCACGGCTGGATCCGACGGTTGTGATGTTGATGGAAGTGCAAAGTGATGATGACGTTCGGAAAGGCGCCGATCTCGAAGCGACAGGGTCCAAGGTTGGAAAAAATAAATAAAAATTAAAATTAAAATTAAATTAAATAAATCTGGAAAAAAGAGACCAACACCTTTCTCTGCGCTGCTTTTGGCATGTTGCGTTTGTCTGTCACACGCATGTCGGAGCTCGCTTTTCTCCTTGCAGCATCAAAGGGAATCGCTAAGACCTGGCTCGTGATCAGCCGTCAAACCAAACCGTCGGATCTCATCCTCTCTCTCCACCATCACCCTTCTCTCCTACGTTCCTTCAATTAGACTCGCAGACGAACAGAAGCGAATCCGGCACATCCGACATTCGAGTTGTAGGGTCAACACATAGCTAAACAGGCTTTTGTTTTCACGACCATCCCCAACCCACACCGACCAACGAGCGTGTGGATCCCCCGAACAACCACAACAAACCCATCATGTCGTATACTCCGGATCGCGATGCTTCAGCAAATCGACCCGGCAGCGTAGAACCGCCCTACATAGGCGACGCTACCACCTACCCGTCTTCACGAACGCTCAACTCTTCCTCTCGCCTCTCCTACTATACCGAAGCAGCGACACGACGATCTTCATTCCAAAGTGCACGAGCCAGCATCTATCAGGACACCGACGCATCGCTTGCCTTTGACGATGCGAGCCAAGGCTTTGACCATCCGGATCTGGATAGCGAGTTCGAAAGTCGTAGTCAGAGGGTTCCTTCTCGGAGCGGTCGCGCCGTGTCTCCGTTTCAGCCGGCTGCGATGAGTAGACGGTCGTATAGCGCCGATAGGGATGTCGAGTTGGAAACGACGCTTGATGAGCCCAGTACTTCATCTATCGGTCTTGCTCGGAGGCGGTCTTCAAAGAAAAGACAGTCGGTGGAGCTCTCCCGTCCGCTTTCCTCCATGTCGAGGCGCAGCAGTTTGAGTGGTACCGCTCATGAGGATCCGCAACATCGTCTGCGAGATGCCGCGGCTGCAGCTGCAAGCAGGTCCTCGATATCAAATCGTCGTCATTCCGTGGAGATCGATCAGCTGGCGAATAGTATCAGTCGTGCTTCGACTCCGCATGGGTTTCGCGCGGAGGAGGAGGACGACGATGTGGCAACATCTCAGCCTCGATCGCGTCCGGGAAGCTCGCTGGCTCTGCGCAAGTACGATCAGGATGGAATTTCTTTTATTAAGAGAGATGGTGGGAAGGATAGGGGATCGATCCTGCCGCCTGCTGGATTCTTTGCTCCCAAGAAGCCGTCGGCTCGCAATTCGACGGGTAATCTTCTTGCGACGTCGCAGCAGGGTGGGAGGAGTACTACGCCTCTTTTGTTTTTTTCGACGGGTCTGACTGCGGAAACGGATGGCGGAGTTGAGGCTCATCGAGCGCGTCAAGAGGTTTTGTCGTACCGAAGCACCACGCCGTCGGCACACGAACAGCAAGCACAAGAGGGGACCATGACAGCTCGCGCTCCCAGCCCGTGGGGTCCAGCAGCGGGCAATTCGAGTCAGCAGCATATCACTGCCGACAGTGCCGATCGTAGAAACAGCCACGTAGCTGATGGGACGACTCCGATGCACCCCTTGGAACCAAGCCAAGGGTTCCCGACACCTTCGGCTCAGCTTTCGCCACATTCGGTCGTGCGCATGATGGCGAGCACCGATCCGCTGTTACCTGCACGTGCGCTATCGTATGCTACCACGACGGTAGCTACCGATGACAGCAAGGGTGCTGGTGGGCGGAATGTCGGGCTTGGACTTGATACTAGCGCTGCGACTACAGAGTCGAATGTGGGGGTGGCTGAACAGTGGGGTTCGTCGACGTCGCAGGCGGATTTCGGGAAGACACAAGCAAATGACATTACACCAATCAACGCTACAGCCCCAAAAACCAAACGAGTACGCAACTATCGCAACCACAAAGGCGACAACCATTTCCTGCTAGGTGGCCTACTCATGACCTCTGGCGACAACCCACTGCCCTTCATCCTCTCCTACCTGCTCCTGCTCGTCCTCGGCGGTCTGTTTTTCGGTTTCGAAGCCGCCTGGCTTTCGCGCAACATCAGTCCCGCGCTCATCGCCATCTTCACCTACCTCTGGCTCCTCGCTGTCGTCAATATGGGTGTCACTGCGTTTCGCGATCCCGGCATCATCCCTCGCAACCTTGACCCGGACCCTCCGTGCGTTTTGGGCGATACGCCGTTCGAATCGGGCCACCAAGCGATGGCCGATCCGGAGGATCCGATGGCGATCCCTGTCCAGCGCGTGTTGCGGATCCGCGGTCAGACGGTGAAAGTGAAATGGTGTGAAACGTGCGGAACGTATCGACCGCCGAGGAGCAGCCATTGCCGGGTGTGCGACAACTGCGTCGAGAACATCGACCATCACTGTACCTACCTGAACAACTGTATTGGGAGGAGAAACTATGTGTCGTTTATGGTGTTTTTGCTGGCGAGCATTGGTTCTGCGCTGTATGCCATTGGATGTACCACGGCGAGGTTGGTACTGCTAACCAGGCCGGCGACGTATTCGAGGGGCAGTGCCGGGATGAGTTTTAGACAAGCGTTAAAGACGAGTCCGGTTTCGGCGGTGTTGTTTGTGCTGTGTATTGCGGCGGTAGGGCCGTTGGTGGTGTTGTTCGCGTACCATGTGAGGCTGGTGTTGCTGAACAGGAGTACGGTGGAGCAGATACGGATCAATACGGTGAGGCAGTACGGGGAGCATCGGGAGGTGGAGGGTGTGCATGGTGATGATGCGTCGGTGTTTGGTGGGGATGAAGCGGGGAGGGATTGGGTGAGGATGGTGAGGGGTTGGATGGAGAGGTTTGGAGTGATGAAGCCAAAGTATCGGGATCCGAATCCGTTTGCGAGTCTGAGCTGGAGAACCAATGTCAGGAATGCGGTGGGTTGGAGGAGTGTCCGGTTGGATAGCTGGATTGATAGGAAGGGTGCGGTGAGGGTTGATGAGAGAAAGGCGCATCCTAAGGTTGCACCGAGCGCAACACAAGCCGCAAATGGGCTCGATTGGAAGGCTTGATAGAACACCCACACTCGTTTCTGCGTAGAACATCACACTTGGAATCATTTTTGACTTCACACCGGAGCGAATGAGTTGTCTATTACTGCTGCAAATTTATACATCTATCTGAGATACGGAATCAACCCCTTCAACCGCGGCGCAGCCAACTCGATCTGATCATCTTTGCAAAAACTGAACCGCACATAGTTCTTGCCCACCTCCTTCCCCCCCTTGTCCGAATAAAACGCCGTCGCAGGGATAACCACAACATCGCAGATCTTGGCAATAAACCACGCCTTCAGATAATCCTCTTCCTTTTTCAAAATCGCTTCTGGCACACCATTCTCTTGCACCCAACCCTCGGGGATGTGAATCTTGGACGCATCGGCCATCACAAAGTATCCACCGTGCGGGATGGTATAGTTCAACCCTACATGGTCCAATGCGGAAGAGAGGATTTTGCGACGCTGAGCGTACTGGTCGCACTGGGTTGCGAAAAAGTCGTGGTGGGCGGCGGATTCCAGACCGATAGCGGCACCTTCTTGGGCCGACGAGTTGACGGCAAAGGTGATTCGGGTGTGTACGGCTCGCGAAGGAGCGATGAGGTGGTTGGGTCCGATAAGCCATCCAACTCGCCATCCTGTACAGGCGAAGGATTTACCCGCCGATCCGACGGTGACGGTTCGATCCCACATTCCGGCGAACGAGGCGATACGGGTATGCTTCTGACCATCGAAGGTCAGACAGTCGTATACTTCGTCCGAGACCACCAAGATGTCGTACTTGACACACAGTTCGGCGATCTTTCCCAATTCGGCAGGCGTAAAGACTTTGCCCACAGGATTGTGCGGAGTGTTTAGGATGAGCGCCTTGGTCGAAGGTTGCGAGAGCACCGATTCGAGATGCGTCATGTCGATCGTCCAATCGTTCGAGTCGAATTGAGCCGTACCCGAGCTTCTTGATGGGAGGAGTGGAACATACAACGGTTTTCCACCATGAAACAGAATCTCGGCGTTGTACTGATCGAAAAACGGTTCGATACACACTACACCATCGCCATCGTTGATAAATGCCCCCATAACCGAATAAATCCCACCATTCGCGCCACTGGTAATCTGGATCTCAGTCTCGACGTTCAACTTTCTCCCGCTCGCCGGCCTTTGCTGCCCTACGGCCGCTTCGCCCGCTTCGCCCGCTTCGCCCGCCTCGGCCTCGCCTGGCGGCAGATTGAACTCGGACGAATACGCATCGCTGATCGCCTGCCTCAACCTCGGTCTACCTTTCGGATGCGAGTAGTGGTGCAAATCCACCCGCTCTTGAAACTCCTTCGTCAGCGTATCGAGGATATACGAGGGTGGTTGCCAGTTCATAAACCCTTGTCCCAGATTGATGGCGGTGGGGAAAACAACCGGGTTGAAAAGCGTCCATACGTCGACACCGGAGTTGAGCTCTGCGTGGATTCGATCGGCTCGATTTGTCGCCCATCGCGTTTCTGAAGAGGAGGTCATGATGGTGCGATGAAACCACTTGGGTAGGTTGGAGGTGAGGGTAGAGAGATAGCGTCTCATGCGTGAAAAGTTTTTATAAGTGCTTCTTTGTCCCCACCGAAAGAAAAAAAAACCACCGGGTTTTGTTCGAGTTGATGACCGGAGTGATACCGGAAGTCGATAAGGAGAGAGATGGAGGCGGGAAGTGTGGGGAGGTCGATGGTCGCTAGGTTTGATAGGAAAGTGTGATAGGAACGAGGTGTTCGACGTCCGACTTTGTCCGTGCGTTTTTGTGAGTCACCACCACCAAGCGGCGATTAAAACGGCGTGTAACCACCCGCTGGGTCTTGTCGATCCATGATTCTTCCCAAACACCACCGAAAGCGCCCTTTTGTTCGCCGCATCATGTCAGATTCAATCGTGCCCCACAATCTGACCGCTTCGATTGGACCCTGTGAAAAAGGCACCACACATGCAAGCAAAGGGCGAAAATTTCATCATCTATCTCCATCTGACGTGCTTCTGTTCTTTCATGCAGCTCTCCCTTTGTACCGAACCGGCCAATCAAGGCTCTCAGCTTTTCAAAACCCCACACTCTCTTCAACTGCAGCGCCGCCTTGCGCCATCCAACACCGTCATCCCGACATTGCCCAGTCGTCATCGAAAAGATCGGTGTATTGTAACGGTCCCCGTTGGATGAAGGTTGTACCGGTCTACATGTGGGTTTCAAGTGTGTGCCGCCCACTCTGATTGCGCGTTGAGGAAAACTCAGTTGCGGAGAATGCAAGTTGGGAAACGTCCAACTCTGCCGGCCAAAGTTGGAAAGCGGTTCGAGTCCCACCTTCATCTTTTCGCAATCAAATGATGCGGTGGAGCCATTGTCGATAAGAGTTTCTGATCAGAAGTCGTGGACTCGAGAGAGAGAGAGAGAGAGTGTGTGTGTGTGTGTGTGTGTGTAGAAGGAACAAGGGCAGGATGGGAAACCACTTTGTCGTGCCCTAAACAAATCGACGAAAGCTCGGCTAAATCTTGGCAGCCGCCCTTTGCTCGCCCCACATCCTCTATCTGGAACCGCTGTTTCAGCATGCGGGCAGCAGCAGCTTGCAGTGGGGGTCGGTCAACGTATACGTGATTGCGAACGCATCTTGCTCCATTTGTCGTTCGAGATCCGACCGAGTGACTTCTGCAGTCACGCCATAACTGGCTCTCCATTCCTTCTCTTTCCTTGCCGTCTTTACCGAACCGCATGGCTTTTTAGCGTGCATCTTTCTCTCGAGAGACACAGGAACCCCTCGTGGCTGTCAACGTGCTCGTGCTATCGGATCACAAGCCTCGTTGCGAAGATTCCTCGAAGCAAGACCTGAGGTCGATCTGGATCTTTTGGACGGCTACTTAATCTCGACCTTTTTGAGACGAGTTTTTCGTCTTCCCTTCCTTTCACCATTGTCCATCAAGCTCCTCCTTCCACCTCCTTTCATCATGTCCGCCCCCATCACCCCGGCCGTCGTCGACGACGTCAGCGACAACAAGTCTCTCGGCACCTCCTCCGATCAACACGCCTCTGCTCCTCCTCCGGCTAGCAATGTCAAAGCAACGTTCCTCGAGACCATTGGCCTTCGCGATCCCAAACCCGAAGCTCGAGTCGCGTGGAACGGAACCAACCCGCACTGGTTCCGCTCCACCTTTTTCCAAATGACCGTGCTCGGCGGCTGCTCTTTCCTTGCTCCGGGAATCTGGGGTGCCATGGCTGCTCTCGGAGCTGGTGGTTCTCAAGATCCCAGCACGGTGAATGCTGCCAACTCGCTGACGTTTGCACTCATGGTGATTACGAGTTTGTTGACGTCGTCCATGATCAGTTTTAGCTCATGCAAGGCGGTACTTCTCTTTGGTATGCTTGGGTATGCTCCGTATGCTGCGGGCTTGTACTTGAACAGTGTCAATCAGTCGCAGTGGTTGATCATCTTGGGTGCAGGCCTGTGCGGCATCGGTGCCGGCTCGCTATGGTCCGTCGAAGGAAGTATCGCGCTCGGATATCCCGAGAGATCGAAGCAGGCAAGGTATATCTCGTACTGGTTGATGTTCCGTGTTCTCGGACAACTGTTGGGTGGGATCATCAATCTATCCCTCAACTACAACAACGATGCCAAAGGGTCGATTTCGACCAACACGTTCTTGGTGTTTGTTGTGCTCCAGTGTCTGGGACCGTTTTGGGCGATGCTGTTGTCGCCACCTCACAAGGTGCAGAGGTCCGACAAGACTCCGGTCTATCTGCACATTGAATCGTCGACGAAACGCGAACTAAAGTTGATGTGGAAGACCATTACCAAGCCACAGGTTTTGCTTCTGTTGCCGATCATTTGGCAGTCGACCTGGTCGGAAGCTCTGATCGGTACGTATGCGGTCAACTACTTTACCGTTCGTTCGCGTGCGCTCGGCTCGTTGTTGTCGGCTATCACTGCAAGTCTGGCCAACTATGCGCTTGGGTTCTTCCTCGATTGGAAAAAACCCACCATCAACACCCGCGCCAAGTACTCGTTCGGCGTCATCTACACTTTACAAGCCGCCTGGTGGTCTTGGGCTATCTACATCATGCACAAGTATCACACGACGACCCCTAAACCGACGTTCGACTGGACTACACCCGGCTATGGCAAAGGGTTCGGCATCTACATTTTCCTCCAGATCGGCTTCAACGTGATGTACGAGCTCAACTACTGGATCATCGGAAACATCAGCGATGATCCGAGCGAGATCATCCGGTTGGCGAGTATCGTCAGGGCGGTCGAGTCGGCAGGACAGTGTGTGAGTTATGGGGTGAACAGTACGAGTTGGAGACTGGATGCGGTGGCTGGGTTGAATATGGCGCAGTGGGCGGTGAGTGTGCTGCCCGCGTGGCTGGTGGTGAGAAAGATCGGGGTGTTGGAGGATGGAACAAGGGTGCATGAGGCGAGGACGTATGCGGGTGAAGAGGAGAGGAAGAGACTCAAGGATGCGGGTCTCAAGACTGCAGAGTATGATTTGAAGGGGGATTTGTAGAGGAGAGAGGAGACGGGATTGGGATGTTTTTGGTTAGGGTAGGAACGTTATGAATTTTTGTAATGGTATACTTTTCGACCGCTTTTTTGACGGCCGAGATGGTTGTGTATGGGTGTGATGCGTGGATGTGCTGGGTCGATGAGACGAGTTGATGTGAAGAGAAGCACTTGCTCGAGGTTGCTGAAGGGATTGAAAGCTGGCGACGCGTGTCGAACATCGTTTGCCTTACGGTCGTGAAAGCAGATGGGTTCTAGCAACAGCTGACTCTGCATTGGACGAAGTGAGCACATACTCTTCAAGAACCGCCGTTTCCTCTCAACTTCTTTCACATCCCGGCCTTCACGCTGCAGCGTTTCGATGGGCAAAGGTATCTTAGTATTCTTCACGGAGTCACAGCATCGCGCAAATGCCAGAGCAACATCTCAGCAAACAGCGCACCGCACGGCAACTGGCTAGGCGCAAGCGGATTCAACGAATGCTGATCCTGACCCATCATCACTTGAGCAAATTTGAGCCCCACGACGTCAGCGGGCAAACGGGCGCTTCTCGCGCGTTCTCCCTTGACCACGTCATCGCCATGAACCTCCAACGCCGACTTCTGGGCGCTGTTGAGCTGCGCAATCCGATTCGCATGATACAGCGGGTGGTTCTTACGTCGTTCACCTTCAATCCCCAAAAACGCTTCCACCGTGCTTGCTTCTGATGCCAATGGATACGCGGTATTGCGCCAAACAATCCGCGTACGTCGGAAGGCTTTCCTCACCGATCCCAGCATATCCACCATCCTCGACCTCCACCACATGATGCGCTCCTCCGACAGGTTCTCCAACAACCCTACACCCGTATCGATATCGTAGCGTGCCCAACGGGCTAAGTCCCACAGCCCAGAATTGAAGAGGATCAAATCCGGCTCCGCTTTGCTCCTCGGCAACGGCAGAGCAGGCGAAGTGTGCTGTGCCGAAGCCACATCTCGCAAATACGGCTGGAAGAGATCCGTCACTCGATCCTCAAACAGTCCCGGTGCGTTGTACAGATCTTCGCCGCGCCATGAATCCGACATGTCGGCACCGTACGAGTAGACCGAGGTGAGAAGGAAATCGTATTCGGGCAGATAGCAGTAGTGCGCCAATGGAGCGTTGTTCTTGATGGGTGTGAAGCCGTGTTTGGGAGGGACAGAATTGAGACTGTTTCCCCAAGGATGCGATTTGTCCACGGCCTGTATTGTGTGTCCCGTGAGAGCGCAGAAGTGGGAGACGAGCGATTGATCGACCTGATGATCGCCGATCATGAGGACGGTTCGGTTGCTGAAAAACGCGCTCAGCTCTTGGACGTTGCTGTCGTCTGCGGAGAGTGCATGGACGGCGTGTGGGCTGATCTTGGACGGGTCTTTTTGTTGGATGTTGAGGGTAGAGATGAGGGTGCCTAGGAGGTTTGATGTGGAGCAAGCTGGATCGAACGTGCGCCAGGCGGGGAGGTCGTTGGTACCGATCGACCAGTCGACCCACCCTGGCAGGCTGAATGGATCACATCGTCCCGAAGGAGTGGTGTAGAAGCCTCGCCGCGGCCCACTCGATACAGAAGCGCCGCTCGAGGAGCCGAAAGGTGTCACCGAGCAGAGGAGCGAGAAGCTGATAAACGCAGCTGAAAAGTAGGTGAGAAGCCGTCCTGCCATCTGTACTCGCGTTTGGGGTGCATCGTACGGTCTGCCCTTGCCCGTAAGGGGGCGCACGTTAGAGGGCATTTTGGAAAGTCGAGTATTTAACCACCGTCGCCGTCAAGGCAGCGGACCAGGCGTGATGATGTTGGCCGTGGTATGCGGAGGACACCAAGCGGCCAGCCTGCCGAAGAACAAACGCAGGAATGTGTCGTCCGGCTGGTGCCTGCAGGTGCTGCTGACGGAGATCGATACCGGCGGCTGACCCAAAGCCGCTGAGCTCGTCGTCACGGAGTAGATTCGGTACAGCGCTGGGATGTCTGACGAGGAGGAGAAGTCCGGCGGTCCGATCGAACAAAACAGTGGACAGAGGTCGGTCAAGTCGCACGTGGCTTTTTGTTCCGGGCTTGACGTAGCGCAGGAGATAGCTGACGAAAGTCGATACGAAGCTGGCGTCCGACAGTGAGAGCTAAGAAGCACCGGTCAGGAACGGATGCAGGGCGGAATCCGATACGATCGACGGTGCAACAAAAAAAAAAATCGAGATGACGGAAGAAAGGATAGAAAGTTGACCGGTGCGCAGGGTCTCGAAGGGTCGCGCACGATCGTGCGCTCTCACAACAGCTTTCTTGCTTCGCATCCGTGTGAAGATGCGGGGGAAAACAGCTTCGTGAATTGTCCAAGCACAGTCTTCAGATCGGGAAGAGATCTATCGGGGCTCGTAATGCAAAGTGTGTTAGGCCGCGACGAACGACCAGCTTTCAGTGCGAAAATTCGAGGTAGGACGACGGCCGACTTGGGCGTACGGTACACGTGACTTACTGTAATTTGTGGCAGTATTGATGAATTCAATCAAATTCAAAATTCGACCGCAAATTCTCGCCCATTTGAACTCAACATACTTGGTCCGAGATGAGACTGCGCTGTGTGTGCTTCCCTGATTTCGGGAAAGAGGTTGCAAATGGCAGTCGCGAGAATATCTTGAGATCTCCCTCCAGAAAAATGTCGAGTTAGCAGCTCTCAGCTCGAATCTGAAGTTCAGTGAGCCACTCAGTCACTCAGTCAGTGAGTCGGTCGGCACTGAACACTCTGAGAGACCGTGGAGAATCGTGCCCAGCGCCCAAAGAAGCTTTGTCGCCATCTGGACATCCTCCTTACTCTCACCCTACGTCAACAGTCCCCTCACATCACCTCAAGGTTAGTATACTCGCCATATTGTACCACTTGCATCAACGACAGACAGACGACAACGCAGCACGAGTACAAGCACTCGCCACCATATTCGACCACATTTGCATCGACACAAATGGAACAGATTGCCGTCTATTTGACAAACCACCGACAGCCAACGCAACGATCTCTACCATACCATATCCACTACATACTATCTACGTACGCATCGCATCGACACCTAGACCATGCACCTCGGAGCGTTGGAATGCCAGGAAAGCACCGCCTATGTCAGACAGCAAAATTATTGAAATAGCTGCATCAGCTGCATCACTTCGAGATGCATATGCTCGATAGTGTCGAGCCATAGATTGCTGGCCATGGCGGAGCAACAGTGTCGGAGCAGGACAGGCAGCAACGAAGTATACCACATGGAAAGTTACGCTCGATTGACAAAGGTCAACATGGCATTCAGGTCGCATGAGGTCCACAGCACATACCTCCACGGCGGCCACAATATTTCTCGACGTCGGGCATATCCTTCATGCGATTGCATTTTATTTCCAACTACCATCATGTCAACCTGCTCGTGCTAGTCGTCTCGTTCTGTCGTCGCATTGCAGCACCACCACCACCATCCTACCTTTCGCGAAACAGTAGACTGACCACCAACATCCCTCTCTTGTACCATTGCGACCAACAGAAAAGATGTTGCAGATCTTCAAGGAGCTCGACCTTGCGGTCCCCGCCGACGTTACCGTCACCGTTTCGTCCCGTGTCTTCACCGTCAAGGGACCCCGCGGCTCGCTTACCAAGGTTAGCATCCCATTGTCAGCACACGTCGACTCAACAACATGACTTGATTCAGCAGCAGCAGCAGCAGCAGCAATGGGAGATACCTCGGATGATCAATGGCAACGAAACAGAAGCGAAGGATGCAAAAACAGGCATTTACCTTTGGACAAGGAGGGGCACGCAGCAGAACAGGGTTTTGAAGACAACGTCGAATCAGAACGGAGGCAATCACCGACACGAATTATCTGCAGAGAAAGGTCATGTAGGAAAGCAGGAGTGAGGTACAAATGGTAGCCTATTGCTTAGCGTCTACACAACGCAGCAGAGACAAGGGAGCCGAACTCGACATCGACGCCTTGAATGCAATTGCGACATGCTCCTATGCACAAGTTTCAAGTGCGAATCGGAGGAGAGACGGGGAGGAGCAGCTGTTCAAGAGCATTCAGGAGAGATCTGCGCAGTAAAAATCGCCGCTGCTACTGCTGCCAAACATACACAGAATCAAGTTGTCGAGCTCGCGACGTGTCAACACAATCCGTGTCAAAGCGACAGTCCACTGACTCTTCTTACCTCTTTCCCGTCAAACAACAGTCGCTCAAGCACATGAACCTTGATGCCCGTATCATCAAGAGCCCCGCTGGTCAGAAGATCAAGTTCATCGTGTGGCACGCCGGCCGCAAGCACGCCGCTTGCCTCCGAACTGCCCAGGCCTGCGTTGCCAACATGATCAAGGGTGTCACCGTCGGTTTCCAGTACAAGATGCGCGCCGTCTACGCCCATTTCCCCATCAACATCATCATTGCCGGCGACAAGAAGTCGGCCGAGATCCGCAACTTCTTGGGCGAGAAGCGTGTGCGTAACATCGAGATGCTCGAGGGCGTCACGATCCAGGAGGACAAGGCACAGAAGGACCAGGTTTTGGTCGAGGGTAACGACATTGACCTCGTTTCGCAGTCGGCTGCTTTGCTCCACGGTGCCACCTTGGTGCGCAACAAGGATATCCGAAAGTTCTTGGACGGTATCTACTGCACCGGCAAGGACACTGTGGTCAAGACCGAGGCCTAAGACAATCTTGTTGTTCTGATTCCTTTCTACGCACTCCCGACATTTACACCGACACGCATTCTGCATTCTCACTCTTACTTTTAGTTGGTCAGAAACTTTTGGCTTAACCGCTTCACTACGCTATGTATTGGGTACAAGCTTCTGATCCCCACACACACGCCCACACCCTGCACAAAAATACTACACTCCCATATGCTTGGAGTAGTTACGATCCCATAGATTTCTCGGTTTGTCTGCGAGTTGCTGCGAAGCGAATGTGTCTGTGGTGAGGCTGCGCTTGAAGGAAGAAGATCCTGGTTGACTCACGTTGCAGTCGACAGCCTCCTTACGGCGGACAAACGCACAAGCATCGAACAAAGCCGATATGAGAATACGCAATTGATTGTCGATGCATGAATCCATGTATTAGAGTGAGAAGAAGAAAGCCACAAGGGAGCCTCGTTCGCTCAGCTTTGATTCTTGCGGGCTTGGGACGGAGCATGCGGGAGGGGTATCGAATGACGCTTTGAATCCAACCCATTGGCCTTGGATACGCAGCACATTGTCATTATAAGTCGCTAAACTCGGGTTCAGAGCATGCGGTGGATGCTGTGGTCGGTCAAATCAGCCAACGACTTTGCGTCCAAGGGTTTGGACTCGTCACCACCCCTCTTTGCCAACAACTCGGACCACCAAGGGAAGAGGAACTTGTGAACAATCAGCTTGAACCAAGGCGTAAACGAAGCGGGATCCAACTCGGTCATCAACGCCTTGAGTTGGTCGGGCGAGACCCATTTGGTATCGCAAACCTCGTTCCAATTTGGCTCCAGAGTCACTTTGGCAGTGATAAACAGAATATAGTCGATCTCATGTTCTCCCCAAATGTTGTCCGGATCGCCATTAGGTGCCAGATAGTGAATCCGGGTAAGGTACTGGAACTGATCCAACGGCACCTGTTCAGCCGGAATTCCCAGTTCGTGATGCAGTTTGCGTTGAGCAGCACGACGCACACCGATCTGGTCTGCTTCTTCCAACTCGGCCTTGATAGCCAGTGGATGCGAACAGCAGGTGTTGGTCCACATGTTGGGGAAAGTGATCTTTTCAAGTGCTCGACGTTGGAGCAAGAGCTTGCCGGTGGTGGGATCAAAGAGGAAGACGGAAAAAGCACGATGCAGGAGACCCTTGTTGATGTTGGTCATGAGATGGCATTCCTTCTTGCTTCCGTCGCGAAGGTACCTGTCGTCGTTGTCGAGGACGATGCATCGTTCTTCCATGAGACGGATCTGTTCCTCGTCGTAGCCGGTAAGCGGAGCGGAGTCGAGGGTGAGGGTGGACGAGGTGGGCTGTGTAGCCGACTCGGTGGCGGTGACGGTAGTGCTCGACATGATTGCACAGGAAGAGCCCGTTACAGTGTGTGGTGACGAGGTGAGGCAGAGAGAGAGAGAGATGCGAGCTGTCCAAGTTTCGAGATCAGAGAGTTGAGAAGGTTTCGCTCGCCCGTAGGCCGTAGCTGCCACCGCCAAAGCAGCAAAGAGGGGCCATTCGACTCTTCTCTTTTTGGACTCTGGAATCGGGGGTCCATGTCCTTTTGTTGCGCTGCGAATCGGGAGCAGATCCTTCTTGTTTGAAATTTGGAGGCTACACGTGATTTTGTAGTCTTGAATTGAGAAAGAGAGCAAACGCTATCTGAAACCTTTTCTTCCAAATTTGCTCTTTCTCGCAGAGAGTGTGTGTCTGTGTCAATCGCTTGCTCACACTATTCACTGCAGATCGTTCTTCATCACCACACACACCCATATCACACAACATGGCCTCCGAAACCACCAGCGCATCGCAATGGGTCTCGCCATCGTCGCGACCCGAGCACATTGAACAGCTCATCTCGGGCGTCGACCGATACAACCCTCAGAACCTCGACGTCTTGCACGACTACCTCGCCCAGCAGCTCGATGACGGCTCGTACGATCTGCTTGCAAACCTCGCCATTCTCAAGCTGTAAGTACATATTGATGAGAAAGCCACAAAGCAATCCCTCGGCGCACTGCATCGCACGTACCCCAAATGGACACGCATTCTCGGCATATTATTACCTCAATCAGGGACACATCGCTACAGCAAGGAATGGGAGGACGTAGGTGGACTGCAGTAAGACAGTCCGATGGTAGAGGCACCACAGAGGAGGACACACACAGGATGATCACATATTACCAAAAAAAAAAAAAAAAAAAAATGCAAAGCGACTGGTTCTCTGGGAGTGAAGCCCCGGATTGCCGATGACGTGCATCTATATTAGCTCTATCTGATTCGTACAAGGATGAGATCCCCATCGACTGTTGGACGGTCTGCGAGGTGGAGCATGGACACGTCTCGAGCGTTGTCGCCATTCGCTGCATGGCAAAAGTGATCGACGCTTCTATCAATGTGGTCCGTGCCGAGGGGTCCCGATGGCAAATGACACCGGTCCATGATAGCAAAGGAGCAAATTCAACTGACACATGATGCAATGTTGCTAACTTGCACACGTCTCTCTCCCCTTTCTGGCACACACAGCTACCAATTCAACCCGGCCGACTTCAACTACGTTGTCGTGATCAACATCCTGCTCAAGGCATTGGTCGCCGCACCCTTCCCCGACTTCAACCTCTGCATCTCGTTGCTCGGCGAAGCACCATTGTCCACCATCCCAGTCAAGGCCGAAAAGGAAGCCGTCACCACCAACGGAGACGACGCTGCATCGCTCGCCGGCGATGACGAGGAACCAGTGGTGGAGAAGCCCAAGGATGTCGCTTCCGCCGGCCACTTGACCGACCCGTTGATCGTGCGACTCTCTGAGCTCAGCACGTTGCTCTTCCAAGCACGATTCCGTGAATTCTGGTCGACGCTCGCCAGCGAATCATACTCGGACGTTCGCGAATACGCCGCTAAGATCAGCGAGTTTGAAAACGCAGCACGCAAGGTGGCACTCAACTCGGTGAAAGGATCGTTCACCTCGATCAGCGAGAAGCGGATTGGTAGCTACTTGAACCTGTCCGGTCCGCAGCTAGAAGAGTTTATCAACGCACAAGCAGGGTGGAAGATCGCTGACGGTACGGTGAGCGTTCCGGCCAACCCAGACAACGAGATCAAGGCCAGCGTGATCCGTGAAGAGATCACACTGGATCAGATGCACAAGTTTTTGGCCCAGGCCCAGTCGCCTCTTCTGCGTGCATAGTTGGAGAGTACGTGTTTGGATTCATATCAACCGTTGGGTTGAGGTGACGCCCAGAGGCGACCATTTGGCAGAACTCCTTGTCAGCCTCACTCTAAAAAGAAAGCTGTTGACTTTGCTACTTTCTCCTTGTCTCTGTACCATATCCCCCATGCAATAGTCTCTCGGCTGACAGCTTCTCATGCATTCATTTATCAGACGGCTGGTTCGCTGTGTCGGTTGAGATGTCTTGTATCTGCGCTCAATGAGGAGGAGCAAGTATGACTTCTGACGACCCAAGCTGACATCTGGTTTGGCGATCCACAGCTGCCCGCTTCCATCACCACCACATGGTCATCGATGAGCAGATCTAGTGCTGATCGGAAACCCGATTGCCGACACAACCTTGCGGATTTGAAACCTAACGGTCATGGGTTCCTGGCTTTTAATGTGAGCACCTCATGCTCGTGTAGAACAGTCGCAGAGTCCGCCTTTGCTCAAAAAGCCGGTCGAGCAAGGCCAAATCAATCAACGCCATGGGACACTCGTGACCAAAACGCGTCGTGCTTTCATTCATAGGCAAGCACTCAAGCGATCCCGCTGGCCCCTTACAAACTCAATTCTCCATCTGAGCCCCACGACTGTACTGTACAGCACTCTCCTCTCCTTCTGTACAATCTCAATACAGATCTGACCTTTGATGCTGGTGAAGCACATAATACTGCTTTTGGTCTTGCGCGTAGCATCCAACAAGAGCCAAAGCCTTTCTCGAGCCCAAAGCGCACCCCAAACCTTGGACCAGACCAGAGACGCGCTTGCACAAAATGAAACGCGACTCGGATGGGTTTCTTTAAACGCGCTGCAAGGCACAAGAGCAGAGGACCCTCGTTGCTTTGGGCAGGTCAGGGCAAGGCACACTGGTGGATTGCCTTTTGCTCGACGCGATTCAAGGTTCGCGGCTCTCTATCATGGGTGTCTCTCCTGGATGCTCGCGCACCTCTTTCCCATTCACGATCCATCCATCCGCACACTCTGTAGCTGCGTGCGTGTGCGTGTGTGGTGCTGCCGCCGCCGCCCTCTCGTCACCACCTCTTTACACGACCGCGGCGCGCTCAAACTCGCTCCGCCCCCTTCGCCCTTCCTTGTCTCTCGCATCGCCGCAACCTCAAGCTTTCCTTTCCACTTTCCTCTCCTGTCCGCCCTTGCACCCTGTTGTCCCACCGCGACCCTTTTTCTTTTTTTTTTACCAGGTCTCGACCAACTTGTGTGTGTCGTTTCCCTCCCTTCCCTTTCCGTTTCCCCCTCTCCGAATCTCTCTCTGCCTCTCTCTCTCTTCCGACTTCCTTCTCCCTCCCTCCCTCTCTCTCTCTCGTGCGGACTTGCCCTTCTACTACCACCATCCTTGCTCTTTTTCCCCTCGTCCCTTTCTTTTGCATACATCGCCCAGCATTCGCTTCTTTCCTCCATCGCATCTGTTCTCTCTTCTCCCTTTCGTTTGTCCCCATCTATCGCACGCGTCTCCCACCTTTTGCATTCTTCGACACCTGTCATCGGAAACCGCAACCTCCACCACTACAACCGTGCATCCGAATCCCAATATTAAATTTTTTTATCACGACAGCCGCAAGGGTCCATTCGTAGATCGACATTGCCGCTTTCATTGCATAACACCCTTTCACATTCGCATCATTTGGTTCTGGGCACCATCATCAAACGCAGATACACCTCTCTCTCTCTCTCTCTCTCTCTCTCTCTCTCTCTCGGCGACATCCACCACTGTCAGCACCTTTAACTCAGTATAGACTAGCGTACGGCTGGCATGGACTCGCACAGTCTCGACATCGTTCAACTTGTTCTTGATCCAAGCACATTGTTTCTAGCGTAGCCTCTCCAGTACAACACTCTGACGATTGCTCCATCTTATCTAGATTTGCTTCGCCATCCTGCAACGACCACTCGCTTCGTCTACCTCTTCTCCATCTTGTCCAGCTGCAAGACGTTGATCGACTATTTGCTGCCGAGCATAGGTAGTCTTGATCCTCACATCGACCCAAAGCCCAGCAGGAGGCTTTCATGTCTACAATCGTAGCAACACAGCCGTCCTCTTCTTGACTCTCTGCCTTCTCCCTCGACGCACGCAACCAGGACAACCTCCAGTCACCTCCTCCGACCTCGGCTGACTCGGCGCATTCCCGCAATCTTTTTGTCATCCCAAAGACGATGCCAGACGGTGCTCAAGTCCTGGACCGCTCTTCCAACGTCGATTCTAGCTCGCTCTCGACACCGTTTTTCTCTCTGCCCATGGAACACAGTCAGGATTCAAGGTCACCACTTGCTCCTGGTATCTTTGACGTGCCATCTTCCTCTAGATCATCAACCGTCACTGGTCCTTCCGGCCTTGCCCGCGACAAGAGAGCTCCATCGGTCTCCTTGTCATTCCATCCGTCGCCTCCATCGGCGCACGCGACCCAAACCGCATTCGTCGCACCCCAACCCATGCAGCCTTATTCGCGACTCATGTCGCCTCAACCTCCCGGCGAGCCTGCCGCGGCACAAGCAAGTAGCTCAGGCGCTCGCTCACCTTCACCGACAAAACGATCCTTCAACTTTCCCATTGGTGACCCAGGCGAAAGGTGGAATTCCATCAGCCAGGTGTCCACCAGCACAAGTCGAGGCTCGGCCACCACATCACAACGCAAGCCATCTCTGCACTCGGGTCTTTCCACGTCAAGCACCGCTGCCGAGCCTTTCCTCGGCTACAACGAGCTCTTCTCTCCCAACGGCACTTCCAGCCTTGCCCCATCCGAAGCCTCCAAAGGCGCCAATGCAGCTTCGCTCTCCACCTCGGATCCCATGAACGTCGCCTTTCGATCGGGATCTAGTAACGATTCGAGATCTGGATTCGCACTGTCAACCAGTCACGAGCACGATCTCATCTCGCATCGATTCGGCTTGTCACCAGGACACTATGCAACGGGTGCACGCGATGAGTTCTCCAATCAATTGGCCGGCAACCCTCGCAGCGTCGGTCACGATGACTACCATATCCGTCCATCCTTTGGACCACCTGTTGGCAATCCAATGCTTGGTATGCCCAATCCTGGCAACCTCAGTCCACGCAGCATGATGCAGTTGCAGCACCAACACATGCAGATGCAGTCGCAGCTTCACCATCAACAACAGCAACAGCAGCAGCAGCAGCAACCTTCCCTCCAGTCTCCCCTCGGACCGCCACAGCAGCAATATCATCAGCTCGGCCTGCAAGGTAGCATCGGCAACGCAGCTGGCATCGCAACACAGGGCGGTCCACCCGAAGAGATTACCACCGTCTTTATTGTTGGCTTCCCAGACGACATGACCGAGCGAGAATTCGCCAACATGTTCCTTTTCGCCAAGGGCTTCGAGGCATCCACGCTCAAAATTCCAGCTGGTCTTGGCGCTGTCGGGCCCAACGGACGCCTGTCGGACGGCAATAGCCCGTATCAAGCCGTCAACATGGCAGGCTCCGGTGTTTTTGACCTGGGAGGCAACGCAGGACCCGGTTGGGACGATCCGACTCTGCCTTTGGGACTTGGACGTGCGGGTGCGAGTGACCCTTTCTCGTCCCTGTCCAGCATACCCATACCGGGTATGCTGGGTCTAGGCGCTGCAGGTGCCGCCAACAGTGCACAAGCTGCTGCAGCTGCAGGCAAGATCAAACAGATCATCGGCTTTGCCAAATTTCGCACACGCGCGGAAGCGCTCGATGCTCGCGATGCACTCAACGGACGTAAGGTCGACATTGAAAAGGGCTGCGTTCTCAAGACCGAGATGGCCAAGAAGAACCTTCACACCAAGCAGCGTCCTGTCTTGTCAGCGCCTGGATTCGGAGAAGGCGGTAGCACGTCCATGCCTCCTCCGGGCATTGGTGCGATTGGGTCCGGTGCTGCATCCAGCAGTGCGGCTGCCAGTCAATCTGTGCTTCCTCCATTCGCTCTCGGCGGACCATTCGATCCTCGCGCTGGTCCGCAGGTCAACGGTCCTAGTGGGCAAGCCGGGCCTTTCGGTCCATTCGGCAAAGGTCCTGGTAGCTTCGAGCCTTTCAACGGCACGACTTCGACGCCAGGTGACCTGTTGTCACCTCACGAGATGTTTGGAGATCCTGAATTCTTCGGCCAGGGTGGACCCTCGCCTCTGCGTTCTTCCGTAGGTGCCTCGGACCAACAGCAAGGGCGATCCGCGGCACCATCTCAGCAAATGTCGTCACAACAGCAACAGCAGCAACAGCAAGGCTCGACGGGCGCAGAAAAGTGGGGCGGCACAATGGGGCCAATCGACTACTATGGACCTGAGAGCGGCAGTGCTCCTGTACCGACATCGTCGAGAAACCTTCAAGGAGGCGTTACGCAGGGCTTCAACGTACAGAGCGGTGCGCGACCCGATTGGCCTGCTGTTGGCTCACCGCCGCCAGGGCTTTACAGTGCCGCAGCGGCTGCGAATGCGGCAGGAGCGCCGCAGCGACCTGGCTTCCAGAGACAGGGCTCGCGGGGCACATCTGGCGCTGAGCAGGCTGCTGCAGGACCCGGGTTTGCGACAGCACCTGGAAGCGTGGGTAAGCCCGAGGAGGGTTTGAAAGCCGACAACCATTGTTCCAGCTCTACGCCATCCTCGGCGGGTCCTGAGGCGGCAGCAGCGTCGGCCACAATGGATGCTCAGCAATCTTCGATGTCAACGCGCTTCGGCTCGCTCAAACTTGGCTCACCTCCTGCCGATGACGACGCTGCCAAACAGCAACAGCAGCAGCGGGCGTCGAGTCCAGACCTGTCAAGCCCTACAGGCGGCCGCAACGTTGTCGGTGACAACCACCCTCCTGTCAACACGCTGTTTGTTGGCAATCTGCCCAGCAACGCTTCGAGTGCTGTCCTCTCTCAGATCGAAGACCAGCTCCGAGCGGTATTTGGCAGTTGCCGAGGCTTTCGACAGATCTCGTTCCGCCTCAAGTCGAACGGTCCCATGTGCTTTGTCGAGTTTGAAGACGTGCATACGGCATCCAAAGCCATGTCGGAACTCAACGGACACTCGCTCGGCAGGGCCATCAAGAACGGCGGCATCCGTCTGAGCTTCAGCAAGAACCCTCTGTTCCGGATGAATTCGAACTCGGCCATGAATGCGGCGATGAACGGTGCTGGTGGTGTCGGTAGCGCTTCAAGCTCCGGATCGCTTTCTCCACCGGACAATGGAAGCGCTCATCCTGGTCTGAGCCTTGGTTCGGCGAGCGAAAGTCTTGCGGCTGCGGTGCGTCGTTGATTCCGAGAACTGAACTTTTTTTTCCGCTAAAGGGTCCAACGCCAAAAAAAAAAAAAAAATGTAGCTTTTGTGTTGCACACCGGTTCCTTCTCGACAACCAGCATCATCTTGACCGTCAACTCGATTGCAAAACCAGCGCACCATTTTCGGCGCTTTTGGAAATCATGCCGGAGTCAGCAGATTTGTTCGACTTTGACATTGATGCCGTCAACTACGTCGAAGAGACGGCTTATCAAGAAGGCTACCAGCAAGGCTTTGACCACGGCGCATTACACGGCACCTTTGAAGGGCGCGAGCTTGGACGCGACAAAGGTTTCGAGCTGTGGGAAGAGGTTGGGTTCTACCGAGGTATCGCCGAGGTATGGAGGGAAAGCTTGGAACAGGCCGATGCGGCTGGACACAGTTCGCGGAAGCAAACCAAGCAGATCCAACACCTGGCTGGTCTTGAAAGGTTTGTCTCTTTCTTCCCCATGACCAATACGTCTTCGGATCCATCACTCTATCTCGCTCAAGCCGCAGCAGACGATGTTGCTGGTAGCGCCAACGCTGATGCTGAAGCCGAGGCGGATGCGGACACGGATGCAAACAACGACGACGAGCTGGCTCAACTCGACATGTTGATGCTGCTGGAAAAGATCCGAGCCAAGTACCGATTGACGTGTTCGGTGTTGGGCGTGCCATCGCAGCGGCCGTCGTCCCTAGCAGAGATTGGTGCGGCTTCGAATCAAGGCCCAAGCTCAGATAGCTCCAAAGCTGAGAGCAAGACAGTCCTCGTCGCAGGCAAGCTGGTGGACCCTTCTCAGCTCAAGTATTGAGATTGCTGCCATCCATCCCGGTGTTACGAGTTCACTTTTTATACCCCTCCAAGGCAACGCACGATGTGCAGCGTTTCCGTCGTTATCTTTTCTAGCTTTTCATGCGGAACGATTACCTTTTCCATTCTGTCGGATCCTTCTCTTCAGTCACCTAGTCTCCTTCCTCGGCCCCGGACTACGTTTTTTCTTCTTCTACATACCCTAGGCATTCTCGGCACACTCGCACACACACACTCTGTTTCGCTTTCATTTGTATTGGGATTATCGCTTTTCGTCTTTGCTCTTGTCATTGGTCTGTTCACCTTTCGTTTGCTTTTCTTTGTACTTTGCAATTATCTCGTGCTTTCACGGTCACCTGTTTCTCGTTCTTTGCTGTGCAGTGTTGTTGTGCGGAAGAGTGAGAGTGGGGTTGAGGGCATGGTCGGACGGTGCTTGGTCGAGGAGAGCTTGGTGATTGTGCTTCGGTGTCCAAAGAGGTTGAGGGTGCAGCGCTTCATTTTTGACGCCATAATTTCGTCCTGTCTTTTTAAGAGTTTTTCAACCGCCTATGCTTCAACCCAACTTGGAGTCAGCGCCCGACAGCCTTTTGACCTTTCTGCGTCTACATGCCTGTGTTGGCGGTCAGCGAGCTCCTCGACGCTGCACCTCAACATCTTAGCTAAGTTGCTCACAAAAGAGAAGCAATCTGAGTCGACCCAAAACCAAAGTTGAGTTTTTCTTTCGCGCGAAACAAACCATCGCTGCAAGCTCAGACGAGCCCCCGAACATAAAAATCGTGGGGAGGTCCCGTAAGCGGCGCCCGCTAAAAGCGATACCTGCGCGGCGCTGGAACTGGTCCTCTATTGACCCGCAATCGTGAACAAAGAGACCCGAGCGTTCGATTTAACCGGTGCTCCTCTTCCCCCTCTCTTTTCCCTCCTTATTGTCCGAAAGGGTTCTTGCCTTACGACTACCATCCTCCAAATCCGTACCCACTCTCGATCTTGCCTGCTGTCAAACGCTCACACCATGTCACTCTCCGCACTCCAAACCGCGTTCGGCGCTCCTCTGCGCCGTCGCTCTCTCGCAGCCTACCAAGCAGCTACAACCCTCGCTTCTCCTCGATTCTACAGCACCACGTTCTACAACACCGACATCGCCAACCTCCACCCGGATCAATTGGAACTTCGCGAAGCCGTGTCCAACTTTGTCGCTGCCGAACTCACCCCGGAAACCGCCGCTGCTATCGATCGGGACAACACGGCCCCGCGTTCGATCTGGACCAAGCTCGGCGAGATGGGTTTGCTCGGTATCACTGTTCCTGAAGAGTTTGGTGGATTGGGTAAAGGGTATTTGGACCATACGATTGTAATGGAGGAGTTGAGCCGTGCTAGTGGAAGTGTAGCGTTGAGTTATGGTGCGCATAGCAATCTGTGTGTTAATCAGCTTAATCGACACGGAACGAGGGAGCAGAAGGAAAAGTATTTGCCGGATTTGATTAGTGGAAAAAAAGTGGGGAGTTTGGCGATGAGCGAACCGGGAGCAGGGTCGGATGTGGTGAGTATGACGACTACGGCCAAGAAGCAAGGGGATAGGTATATTTTGAACGGGGGGAAGATGTGGATTACCAACGCGCCGATTGCGGATACGTTTATTGTCTATGCTAAAACCGATCCCAAAGCCGGATCTAAAGGAATCACCGCTTTCATCCTGGAACGAGGCATGAAGGGGTTCGACTTTGACAAGAAGCTCGACAAAGTCGGTATGCGCGGTAGCGAAACATGTCAGATCCATTTCGACTCTGTCCAAGTACCCGAAACCAACGTCCTCGGCGACGTAGGTAGAGGTGCAGCAGTCCTCATGTCCGGACTTGACCTCGAACGTCTCGTCCTCTCCGGTGGACCCCTCGGCTTGGCCCAAGCAGCCTTTGACTACTCACTAACCTACGCCCACGAACGGCAACAATTCAACCAACCCATTGCCCACTTTCAACTCCTCCAAGCCAAAATCGCAGACATGTACACCAAACTCAACGCCGCCCGCTCGTACGTCTACGCCGTCGGCAGAGCCTGCGACGACGCTAAAGTCAGCAGGAGAGATTGCGCAGGTGCGATCCTCTACAGCTCGGATCGATGTGTAGAGATCACGACCGAAGCAATGCAGATGTTGGGTGGGAACGGGTATACCAATGACTATCCGGTCGCCAGGTTTTGGAGAGACGCAAGGCTGTATACGGTCGGTGCGGGGACACAGGAGATTAGAAGAATGTTGATCGGGAGGATGTTTAATGAGCAGTTTGCCAGCTAAAAGTCATCTTCTAGCGTTGCACACTTCGCAAACCACTTGCAATGCACACAAACTCTTTCGATGCCAATCATACACACCCAGTGCAGAAAAAAACCGCAGAAAAACTTGTTCAAAACATCGACAAACATCGCTAGAATCTTGAAACCAAAAACGAACCCGCAGCCGCTCCTCCTTCTGACATAAGGCCACTCCTCACGACGTAGGAGTATTCCTCCCTCCACTCAACAACGCCATCAAGTTCGCACCGTTCATAGCGTGAGAGCCGACATTGACCTGTCCCTGCGCCTGCCCCTGCTGTTGGGGGAGGGGCGACGTTGGACCCTGAGCAGCGTAGTACGGAAACTGTGCAGCCGCTGGAGATTGAGACCTTCTGTCTCCAGCGCCATTGCCGCCGCCACCACCGCCATTCTGACTACCCGGAGTACCCAGCATATCGTACGGCGATCGAGGTGGCATCGGCATTCCAGGTGGGAAGCCTTGTCCCGCAAGCACCTGCTGTTGGATGTGCGGTGGCATGCTCATCAGCTGCTGGTAGAGCTGCGGTGGCATGCCGGGCGGAGGTGGACGACCACCGGGGAAAGGAGCGAAGCCAGGTGGGAAGGCGCCGTTGGGGCCACGCGGTCCACCGGGAACACCCATGGGAGGAGGAGGCATGTTGCCCATCCCAGGAGGCATGGGTCCCCGAGCCAAGCCGAGACTGGCTGCGATATGCGGCGGCATCTGTTGGAAGCCACCGGGACCGCCCATGGGGGGACGAGCAAGCAGTCGTGGGTCCATACCAGGCGGAGGTGGACGGCCAGGCATACCGCCAGGGAAGCCACCAAACCCTGCCATTCCGGGAGCAAGGCCAGGCGAGCCAACACCCGGTCCGCCTGGGCTGGTTGGACCGCCCAGCTGCTGACGAGGATCGTTGTAAGGGCTTCCAGCACCGCCCAGGGCGGGCGATTCAGATCGCTGTTGTTGTTGTTGTTGTTGTTGTTGTTGTTGTTGTTGTTGTTGCTGCTGCTGCTGCGCCTGCTGCGGATTTTGAGGATACTGCTGGTGCTGTTGCTGCTGCTGAGGAGGCATCTGCTGATGGTGCTGTCCCAGCGCCGAAGAGGTACTCGATTCTCGTTGGTGCTGGTGCTGGTGCTGGTAAGGCAGAGGCGATCGAGCCTCCATGCCGTGCTGATGCGTTTCGGACGAAGACAGTCCTGGCGAAACAATCCGTTGAGCGCTGCCATCGTCGCCGTTGCCACGTCCCTGGCCGCGCAAAAGCTCCTGAAGCCGATCGGCTGACTCCGCATCCGAGCCCTTGCCCTGCGTAGGTGTGCCAGCACCGCTGCCGCCACCGCCTTGCAACATGGCCATGAGCTTCTGCATGCTCTGCTGATCTGCATCCGAAACATTCTTGCCCGAAGCATCCTTGTCATCACCCTTGTCACGGATCGAAGTCTTGCTAAACAGCTCCGAAATGTTGATCGACGACGACGAAGCGTTCGGAGGCGACTGAGGGCTTTGCAGATTGTTGGCCGATGCATCCTTATCTTCAGAGCCCCGGCCGCCCATAGACTCGAGCATCTTTTGCTGTGCGGCAAGAGCGGCAGCTTGAGGGTCACGCGGAGGTGCGCCTCGTCCGTCAAAGAAGCGTGCGAATCGACTGGATCGGACAGGGAGGCCGGGCGGAGCTGCTCCATCGCCGCCGAGTCCACCGTGACTGTTCGAGATGCTGTCATACAGCGAAGCACCTCCCGAGGAAGAGCGCTGGTTGGCAGCAGCAATCATCTCTTGACGAATAGCGTCCAGCTCCGATTGCTGAGAAGCCGCTTCACTGCCAAAGCTGTATTCCCCGGATGCATCGCGGTCGGCGCCGAAGCAAGCACCGTCCAAAGTGGCAGTAGTCTCAGCCGGCTCAGGCTTACCCCTAGCTAGCCTCTCGCGACGTTCTCGTTCCTTCATTCGCGCTTTGAACGCCTGGATACTGTCAACGGCACCTGCTGCTGTGTCGTCGCCGCGCGAGTCATCTAGACCATCTCCGTCTCTGCGATGGCTACCGAATTGGCCAAAGGGAGCACGGTTGTCGATGGGCAGAGGCTCCGAGTCGTCCTCGAGCCAAGCCGGGTTGTCGTCAGCGTCGCCAGCCCAAGGAGCACCACCGGAGCGCTGAGCACCTCGTCGCTCGCTGGGCCGCAGACGATCGGATGCGATGCTCGAAAAGGGACCAGCACGGTCTCGGTCGCCGGGCCTTCGCCAATCGGAAGCAGTGTCGGCACCGCCTGTGCGTCGGGTGCGGGGCGAGTCGATGATCTCTCCCTCCTCGCGGCTCTCATCAGCGTCGAGACCACGTTCGCCACGTCGTCTGTCGCGAGTAGGGTCGCGCCTCCTGTCGTCTGGAAGCATTTCGCGCATCCTATCCTTGCCGTAGGAAGCAGAGCGCTCGCCCATGCCAGAGCGACGACCTTCGCCGAGAGGATCGGGGTGACCGTCTCGAGGAGGACCACGACCGCCTGGTGTGCCTGCAGGCTTGAAAGTGCCACTTGCTGAGATCTGTCCGAATGGGTTCTTTCCTGCAGGTGCGCTTCGGCGTCCGCTCACTTCGCCCAGACGAAGTCCCTCACCGCGGTCACGGTCTTCGTTTCTTCTGCCTCCGAAACGAGCACCTGCACCTTCCCTTCTAGGACCGAAACCTCCCAGGGCGCCTCCGATGATGCCACCGTTATTAGCGCCGTCTTCGCGTTCAGCTGCGTGAGTTACTGACTCTTCTGCGTGCGCTCGTCGTGGCGTGTCTCGGTAGTTGTAGGTGGATTTGTGGTGGTAAGGTTCCCACTCTCCGTACCAGTCGCGGAGGGTAGCCATGTTGGCGGGTCTGGCGACCAAGGCGGATGCGCTGTAGGCTAGCAATGTGCCTCTGCCGTAAAGACGAGGGCAATCGGCAGGGCGCTCATACTTGACTGTTGGTTGAGCGGGAGCTTCATGGGTGATGGGCGACTTGTGAGCGGCTTGTGAGCCATTTGTACCGAATGGGTTGGGTGGTAATGCTGCAGCTGATGGTGCTGCAATGCCGAGACCGGGCGGAGGTCCGGCTGCCATTATAGGAAAAAAAATTTGTTGTCAGAACAGTTGGAGAGGCAGACTAGGATTGTTCGGTCCCCTAGTGCCTTTTACCAAGGTGCTGATCAGTAGCTGAAAGTGGTGTTGCAGTGGTTGCTTGGATGCGGTTCAGATCGAGACTTGATAAGTCTTTCCGAATCCCTATACGAAGTAGTCGTAGTTCCTAGATGTATGTATGTGATAGCGATAATGTATGTCTTGGAGAGCAGCTGAAATTCCGAGCTTGTGGCAAGTGCTGATTGTCTGCGATGGTTACGATAGGTAGATCCAAGTTACAAGCTGCAGAAGTAGGGAGCGTCGAAAGGTTCGAGTGACGATAGCGATGCAAAATCTGCGAAAGCGAGTGATGCGTGGAGCGTTGACTAACCTCGAGGTCAGGAATGGCGGTGTTGGATCGCTGAAGACGAGTTGGAGGACGAGATGGTGACAAGTGGTAAGCGCACGAGAGTGTGTCTGAGTGTGATTGGACGAGCGACGCTACAGCCAACTCGAAGCGGCAAAGTTGGCCTTTGCCTTGCTGCGTACAGTAATGTACTTTACTGTATCTCTCACTTGAAAAAAGCTTGTTTCGTACGGTCGCTGCGTCGCCTTCTCCGGATGTGCAATTTTTCAACTCAAAATCTTTGGGGAAGAATCGTGGTTGAGGAGCAGCAGCAGTGCGCTTGAAGTTATGAAGTTGGCCGTCTGCGCAGCAAAACGTTGGCCTCTGCGCAGCAGCGTCAATTTTAAAATCCATTCGATCAATCACGAATCGGGTCTCTCTGTTGTCGTGATCGAGGCAAGCCACTCGCCATTCAACACTGTATAGCAAGCAGCTGTTCAATAGGCCCTCTTTCTGCTCGTTCATGTTCAAGCACGCTTCGTCAAGGGAGCAGCTCCACACAAAAGGAACATTCATCATTCGATGGACGAGAAAGGTGGTGGTGATTCTTAATTGAAGTGCAGAGGACGGGATTTCCAGCCTCTGAAATGAGATTTCTGCACATGGTTGCCTGCCCCCTCTCAAGCGGTGCCCGTCTCCTTCCAAGGATACTCAAACGGTGGGTCATCCTTACGACGCCAGAGCTTCTTCTTCTTACCCGCCGTATCCTGAGCCCAAACTTCGACGCAGTGCTTCTTGCGGAACTGTCGAATGAAACGAGGATCCCACAGCTCCGACGAGACACCCAGATCCTTGCAGCATCGCATCAATGCATTCGATTTGGCACCTTCCGAAGCGGTCGGCACGCCGGAAGGCTTGAAGAATTCTTGCTCGCCTCTAGCTGTGGCGACAAAGCGTCCTTGGCAGATGAGCACCCATTCACGGCTCACGATGCCCTGACCCACGTTGGTTTCGCTACGAGGCGCCATCCCCCATCCGCCTGGTCCAAAGGCCTTGTTGAGGATTCGACGATACTTGATCTCTGGCAGGTAGATGAGTCCGTCTGGCTTGATCTCCACATCGGCTTCGTTGACTGGTGCCATGAGAACCTCAGCCGCCTCTTTGCTAAACGAGCGCTCGCCCAGTCCGGCAAAGCTGGTTCCCCACTCTTCTGAGATGTTACTGGGCGGGATGGACGTATCGCTGGAGGGAGCAGTTCCAGTTGAAGTGCTCATGGAGCGCGACGACCCGTTGCTCGACGACGATCCGCCATTTCCTGACGACGACCCATTGACCAGACCAGGGGCAGCTACACTCGGGCTCACCTCAGGCTCAGCTGGTTGAGAAGCAGGTCGGCTCGAATGGACGGCTGGATCGTTGGAGTTGCCCGTGGCTGTGTATGGCTCTTCCGGTGCATCGGCGTTTTCGAGCTGCTCGCGCATCGATTCGGGCAACGGATGCAAATCCTTGAGGCCTGTTCGTACCACTGATTGCTGCTGCTGCTGCTGCTGCTGCTTGTTTGGAAAGCTTCGACCGCGTGAACTGAGGGTAGGAGCCGATGCTGAGCAGAAAGATCGTGCTGGCGCTGTAAGCGAGCTCCGTCGTAGGGCGCTGCGAGCGAATGTTGCTAGCATTGTCCTCATTGTGAATGTGATAGAAATGGGTCCA
Source organism: Anthracocystis panici-leucophaei (assembly GCA_014826065.1). NCBI lineage: Eukaryota > Fungi > Basidiomycota > Ustilaginomycetes > Ustilaginales > Ustilaginaceae > Anthracocystis > Anthracocystis panici-leucophaei. The sequence continues at coordinate 364,745 of CP060314.1, read as the reverse complement.
GCTTGAAGGTAGCGGTTCTATCGATATGGAAGGAGTGATCAAGTAGTCGTGCTATACTCGGTACGGCGGCTTTTCCAAAATGAAAAAGTGGCTTGATCGTTTGTGGTGGGCGAGCGTGAAGAAGATCTTGTCCTCGACGCTCTTATGAGGTCGGGCGTTGGACCATGCTCAGCCATGCAAGTGCGCCAGAAAAGTGACGCACCAGAGCAGCTTGTCTCTCGTGTGGAGGCTTTCTCACCAAAAACCTGTGTTGTTGTATCTTTCTCGCGCGATAGGAAGCCGGATCATTCAACACGTCAAAGTTACGCGCAGCGGCGGAAAGGAAGGAATCACAGAATCAAGCTTCTGTTGGCATCCATCTACAGCGCATACACAGCTTCTACAACTCTAGGAAGCCATCTCTTGCGGCTCCATCGACGGTCACACAGCTCGTATTGGGATAGTGTACGGCGCAGCACATCGGGATTGTCAGCCACCCATCCGTTGATCCGCGCTCGTTCGCACGCACAGACATAGTCTCAGCCCACCATGTCGGATCACGAGGCTTCACCTGCGGCCAACGAGCCAGTCAACACCGAGCAAGCTACATCACCCGTAGCAGAAGCGTCAGCACCGCCGGCAGCAACTTCACCGCAAGCACCCGCTGAACCTGTAGGAAGCAACCTCGAGGACACTCTCTTTGGTGATGACGACGACGAAGAGGAGCAAGTGCGCGCGGTCCAAAGGAACAGCAGCCAGAAAGACAACGATGCTGACGAGCGGACTGCGCGAGCCGATGATGATGGTGAGGACGACGACGACGACGACGAAGACCAAGCCATCCGCCGCAAGGTTCGACGACCCAGACAGCGTGTCGCATCGAATTCCGCTTCTCCGCCTCCCACCGGAGCCAACGGCCTGACCGTGCCTCCACCTCTCGAACCATCTTCACCCGTTCGTGGAGCCGACGATCGCTCCGATAGATCATCCCGCAGCGGCAGTCCGTATGGCCGAGAAGGCTCTCAAGAGATGGACGAGGATGCACGACGCCAGCTCGAATACAAGGAAGACGAAGAGGAAGACCTCCAACCCAATGACAACATCGAAGTTGCGCACCTTGCGCTTCCGCAACTGCCCGTCCGAAGAACCAAAGAGCACTGGCTTGCAAGGATACCCCACTTCCTGCGCTACGTCACCACGCCCTTCGATGCCGACACCTGGGACGACGAGCAGGAAGAAAAGATGCTTTTGGAAGAAGGTTTCAACGCAGGTTTCGCCAACGACCTTGCCGCTGCGAGTCTGCTTCGAACCTCCAACACCATCCGATGGAGATATACGGATCAGGTGGACGAAGATGGCGCCAAGGTACCCGAGTCGAATGCACGAATCGTTCGCTGGAGCGACGGCACCATGTCGTTGCAAGTCGGAAGCGAACTGTTTGACATTACGCAGCAGACGGAAAAGGGTCGTGTTTCTACCGTCAACACGGGCACCAACACGCCGCAGATGGGTTCAAGCTCCCAAACTGCCGGTCCGTCGACGTCATTGCTGAGCCAAGCTACGCAGAGCATGCCCATGGGTTCCAGCGGATCGTCCAACCGTCCCGCCCAGTCTCTGTCGTATCTCATAGTGCCGCACGAGCGCGAACAGATAATGGAGTCGCAAGGACCCATTGCAGGCTCTCTCGCTTTCACTCCTGCCGACACGCAGTCCGAGACGCATCGTCGTATCGCCAAAGCTCTGCGATTCCAAAAGACCGCTCGTGTTGTGGCTACTGCTGCTGGCGCTGGCGCCCTGGATCCCGAGATCGAAAAGGCACGTATCGAGAAGGAGCTCAAAGACGCGGAAAAGAAACGTATTCGCGAACGTCAAAAGGAAGACCGTAAGAGCGGCAAATTCGACGATGACATGTTTGACGTTGATGCTCGTCGTAGAAGTCGCTACGTTTCCGGCAGAAAAGCCGGCGCGGGTCCACGCAATGACTACTACAGCGATGAAAGCGATCTCGGTGGTGCTGCTGACGACGTTGGAGGTCGAGGTGGAAGCAAGCGCGCCGCCGCATCCCAACGATATGCTGAGGACGATGATGATGGGTTCATTGTCGACGACGAAGGTGATGACGACGATGAAGACGGCGCCGGTCGTGGCGGTGCAGGTGGAAGACGTAAAAAGAAACGCTCTTCCGACGACAAAGATGCGATGGAGGTCGACGATGAACCTGACGAGATGGAGTTGGCCGAGCAAAAGATCGAAGAGGCGGAGAGGGCTAGAAAGAAGGCGGCTGCTGTTGAGTCTAAAGCGCGTAGACCTGAACCGGCGTTCTCCTCGGACGAAGACGATCAGGATGCACAAGGTGACGACGACACTGCTCAGTCGAGTCAAACCATTGCAAAGAAGAAGCGCATCGTCGAAAGTGATGAAGAGTAGATCTCAACCAAACCACAACCTGAATCCACACTTCCAGTGAACGTTCTGGACCAGCTACACTTTGTCATAGAAAAACACGCACAGTCAATCCACTCGTCATTCAACCGGCTTGAACCGCAGCGTGAATCTCATGTGCCTCACCACAAAGACACACTCCGAGTAAGACAGTGCACCTTTCCCATGATCTGCTGACTCGCCTTTCACGGCTTCGGTCTCGACGAACATGCACACGGTGGTCACGGCCAGCGATAATAGAGTTCTGAAAAAAGTCATGTATTTTGTGCAAGGGCGACACGGGGGAAAAAGAGATGTGTTGATGTGATGATGGTGCGGATGTGTGATGTACAACGCGAACAGAGCCAACCTTTGAAGACGAACTTTGAACGCAAGACCGATACTCGCTTCCTTCTTGCCCTTGATTGTGCTCCGCTTCTTTTTAATGCAAAGACTCAGTCGAGAAGGAAGGTGGTAGGTCCAGTTTTTTTGTTTTTTTTTGGAAAGATGATTGAGGGCATTCGACGATGTTATCCTTTGGTAGAGTTGTCGATCGAAGGTCGCAATCCAAAAGGTGTGTGGGATATGCTGGTAGAGGCGTCGGGATTGAGTGACCGACGTCAAACTAAAGTGCAATAACGAGAACGAGGAACAAGAGAGGGAGATCGAGACGGGCCTAACATGAAACAAGGAGGTTCACAGGTTTAGGCGGCGACGACCTTCTTGCCGGCGGAGCCAGTCTGGAAACCGTTCTTGGCACGGCGGCTGACGTTCTTGAGGTAGCGCATGCGGCCGGTACCGGTGGTCTTTCTGCGCTTAGCCTTCTGGCCCCACTCGTAGGAGCGGATCTTGGCCGAGGGGTAACCGCACGAAGCGCAGACCTTCTTCTGACGGTGGAAGGCACGGGCGTTGCATCGTCGGCAGACGGTGTGCGTCTTGGTGCTGTAGAATAGAAGCAGTTAGATGTGAGAATGGTGAGCGGACCGCTCAATACTGATAGTGAAAGGTGCGACAGATTCCGCACACTGCATCAAAGGCTGATCATTACGTCTGCATCTTTCGTCGCGGTCGGAATGTGTCTTTGCTCTTCTGCTTTATCCTTCATCCATGCGTCATCTATCCTGGTCCCGCGAGGTATACTATCCCTCTCCCATCTCATCTAGCGCAATCGACGGCCTTGGTGGGTGTGGGGCGTCCTGACATATCTGAAATCTGCGTTCCAACTTGATCGGTGACCGAATACCAACAGGCATCCCTGTGTGCAATGCTGTGGTTCTGCTGCAAGCTCTCTCCTCCAGTCTCTGAATCAGTGTTGTCTGCCGATGTCGAAACCTTTCGAACGTGTGCATGCCTGAACTAGGATCTCTTCCTTGGATGCTCCTCCTTTGATGCAATGTGCAGTGTGCGAATGTCTGTCGAAGTATGATATGGGGTGATACTTACTGTCGCTTACCGAAAGAGGTGGTACCCTTCGTCATCTTTTAGTCGGGTGCAAAGTAAGGTGTTGGAAGATTGGTTGAGAGTCAGAGACTGAGTTGGATGTTGCGGTAGATAAAGTCGGTGGTACTGAGGACAATCCGACAAGTGCGATGCGATGAAAAGGTGTTGGAAGAAGGTCGAGATCTAGGAATACGTTTGACCGCGCAGAGTTGCGTGTATTGTCGAAGATTCGTAGCCTAGGAACTCCCTTGGTTGTCGCCTTTGTAATCGAGGCAATGGCTGAACCGCTCAGCCTGTCTTCGAAGTTGCTGACGAGGCTATAAGACGAATTGCCAATGGTATGTGATCGAGCAGCAATTGAGCGATGTGTGGGAAATTGTCGAGTTCGTCAAGAAGAATGATGCTATGATTGCTGGCAGCCTGAACTGGCAGGTTCCTTGTCGATTCGTTCGCAGTGTCGGATTGTCCACAGACAGTGTATGCCGAAGTGTCGAATGTCGAGCTTACCTTGGCTAGAGTATGTCTTGAGAGTTACTGGTGGGAGCAGAGAGAAGGTGCGATGGCGACGAGCGTGTTCAGACCTTGGCTGGCTTGCAGCTCGCTGATTCCGAGAGTTGGCGTGGGGCTGCGCAGTTGCTGCTTACCCAAGGCTTCGCAACTGCTCAGCAGTCTCGAGCGTCTTTGTAGGCTCTTGCCCACAGACTAACAGCAAGAGCAGCTAAATCTCGCTCGTTGTCAAATTGTGGTCACGTGTTAAAAACTCCCACGCTCAACTTTTTGGAGAATTTGTTCACAACTGCACATCGCGCCATTCGCCTTCAGATTCAACCTCAAGAATGTGCTCATCCAGGGTCCAGGAAGAAAAGCTGTTTTTCGACTGAATTTGGAATGTTAGTTTGTCGAACTTGCGAAAAGAGACTTTGCGAATTGACGCAAGTATTGCAGGCCGTGAGTGAGCGAGAGACAGCAAGAAGGCTGGGCCTCTGACGCTGAGTGCGAGTCTGATGTAGGTCAAAGTCTCGAGGCCATCGTTCCTTCCTATTCCTCCAAGTCAACCCTCGACCTCACGCATATATATATCACATAGCGTAAGTAGTTACATATCAACATCAGCAGCACAGTCGTCGTCATCAGGAGAGCAGAAGCAAGGACAGATATGGTCGGGTAGCATTTTAAGATTGGTTCGGTATGACGCAGGTATTGGAATGAATGGAGAGCAACCGCGTAGTCACCATTGGCAACTAGCAAGGAGAGCAGGTCTTCTCAATCGACCTTCGGAGACACCCCAAAGCACCACTTTCAGCAGGAACTCCACCACACGCCAATCGTTCGACCAGCATATCCAGCATTCAGCATTCAGCAAACCAGCACTTCTGGCACATACGGTCTACTCTCCACCGGAGAGATGCATTACTCTGCACAGTTGTAGCAGACAGAAGCATTGGATAGGCGTGCTAAGCTGCAGAGATGATGGAAAGCTATCGACGGAGGAATTCGCACCGGCATCGGGAGAATGACGGCTACGGCCTCGTGCGATCCGAGAGAGAGAGAGAGAGAGAGAGAGACTGCATGCCGACCTCTTTCCACTTTTGCATCTTGCTCTTTCGACGTTTCGACCTTTTCCCCTCGTGCTCTACAGGGACCTTGCCTGCGAAAGTTAAGCATCACACGTGATACTTACTGGAGGCCTTTTCTTTCAACCCACCACCTACCTTTTTCAACCTTTCCCTTACTACCGACAGAACCATGGCTCCCAAGGCTAAGAAATCGTCCCAGGACAACATCAACACCAAGCTCCAGCTTGTTATCAAGTCTGGTAAGGTCGCCCTCGGCCTTAAGAGCGCTCTCAAGAACATGCGCTCTGGCAAGGCTAAGCTCGTTCTCATCTCGGCCAACACCCCTCCCCTTCGCAAGTCCGAGATCGAGTACTACGCCATGCTTTCCAAGACTGCCGTTCACCACTACCAGGGCACCAACGTCGCTCTCGGTACGGCTGCCGGTAAGCTCTTCCGTGTCGGGTAAGTTTGATTTCATTGCGTCCACGCCTTTTTCGGCGAGTGCAGTTCAAGCTCGTTCGACTTCTTATGTACATGACCCGCTAACCATCACCGACTTGATTTACCCCCTCCCTTCCTCCAACAGTGTCATGACCATCCTCGATGCTGGTGACTCGGACCTGCTCTCCACCGTTGCTGCTTAAAGTGGCTTTGCATACGCTTGACGGGCGATCCTTTGCTCTTATAGCAACGTCCTCGATCGTGTGTTATGTACATTTATAGTCCATGGGACGATGCCGGATGTTCTGTCTGGTATCATTCACACCTCATTCCACCCCCCAAAAATGCAAGTCTTGCATACAGGTATATGCTCTTGATCGCAGCGGTCGTTTGTGAAAGTTCATGGGTCGTCCGCATCAAAGGTTGTGTTCGCAGGGTATACAAATAGACAACGTTGCAGAATATTAACTGGAAGGAAGATCAACCACCGCTGGTTGGCCGATTCTCGGGAGGCTGGTATGGCGGTAAAGTGTCGACACTGGGTCGTACCGACGCATCTTGCCGAGGTGACGTCGATACGGTGGGACGACCTGCGTGAGATGCGGTGTTCTGGGAAGCTTTGCTAGGTGGCTTCTTTCGAGGTTGAGCACCACCCATCCTGGCGATTCCGGACACACCTGTGCTGGTGTCTACGTAGGCCGCGGGTGAAGACGTGTTTGTGCCCATTGTCGTGGTTCTATGCTCAAGACTGGTGTGTGAGAAGAGCTGCCTTGTGAGACCAAAGGAGCTTGGTCGTAAGCCATCAAGAGGCTGTCTTCAACGAAGACGACGATGGGGTAATGTCCCGCCTGCCGAGAGTGGAGTTTTTCGACTCCCTTCGCATGATGATATTAGAGAATGTCTCTTTGTACATTGCAAAGCTGATTTTTTTTTTTGTTCGGCGTAACTCGGTTCTCAGCTTCCACATCAGAAGCAGCCCCGCGGACCATTGAACTTTAGCTTGGTATACAGTAGCTTAAAGCTAATGTTGCGGCCGACGCAACGACGCCGGCACTAGCTCGGCAAAAGGAAGATGCAAGAGAGACACTCTTTTGACGGGTTGACATTCCATAGGGGCCGCAACAGCCACAAATGATGATACAAGTGGCTGGGGGGCGATCGTCGTCTGATCTTGCTGGAAGATTTCCAAGGACCGCATGTGAGGTTGGCCGACCATTTGATCGCTCGAAGGAAGCATGGAGTGTAAGCTGAACAAAAGGTCGTTCCACCACCCCACTTTCCTCGGTAGCGAGAGAGCACTGCCTCTGCCACGCGCAAAAAGAGGGTGATGACGATGAGCACTCTCAAGTCACGGAAGATCATCAGCGAGAGGGCAAGACAAACTTTCCTCCACGTCACAACCGTTCGGCGAACCTTTTTGTTTTCTTTAAGGCCTCAGGGTCACCATGTCTGTCAAGAGCCCCAAAGTTTTTTCCAGTGCAAAGCTAGCCGCCGTACCTGAAAAAAATGACGATGAAGCGTGGAAGCATGTGGTGGTGGTGACCTCAAGCGGTGCTGCCTGACGATCAAATGCAGTGAGCAAAGGATAAGATCATATGAGGAGACCACCAAAACTTTGCAACAAGCTGCCGCCTTGTGTCATTCATTTGCAGCCCACAATGCACGGATGGCCTTCCCTTCTGCAGCACACCTTTTTTTATCCGGCTTCTGGAGCTCGCTGAGATTCACACAACTATATGAGCAAGCCTGTCGATGAAAAGAATGAGAAGCGAGTGAGAGAGATCACTCGAAAGGAAGAAGCAGTTCTGTCAAGCTGTCATGCACGGTTCACGAGTAACTTAGGGCGTAAGACGGTTTCAAGTGAAGGGGACGGGCGAGCTTTCTTGTTTTCTCGCCCTTCTCCACAGCTGTACAAAGGCACTTGAGCCAAGAGAATCGTTCTCAGCTGTAAGAGAGTCGCCTTGCTTGGCACGAAAAATATTCATCAAACAGCGGTGTTGGCCCGAGCCGCAAGCGGATTGTCCCTGTGTCCAAGGCTGAGTCTTTTTTTTTTTTTTTTTTTTTTTTTTTGCCCGGGCCGTCGCGACTCGGATTGCAACCAAAAATGTAACTTGTGACCGAGTGACTAATTGAGCTGCAAACAGCCACTTGGCGACTGTAATTCAACTCAACGCTCTCAGATCACACACACACACACACGCAGACGCAGACGCAGACGCACGCTCACACATCACATCACATCCACACAACAATCACAATTTAGTCGCTGACTGCTTTCCTTTAATCCTCTTCTCCACCCAACGTTTCTGCTCTTCCTCATCGCCTCTCCTTCTGCTCAGCTCTCGTCTTTGCAAACCGCGCTAAACCTTGTTCTCAGCTAGACAGAGCTTGACGCGGCACCGACCTTCGAACACCTCCAGCGACACGGCACGTAACAGATATATCCACCTGTTACTTGCTCGATTCTCCGCTTCTTCTCCTCGAGCCTCGATCATCGGCATTAGGAAGTCCTCGTCCACTTTGCGGCGTCGCAGATTCGATCCTAGTTCGAAGCAACCAGAGTTCAGACTCACTCGGAATCTTGTGTTGCATCCTCCCGCTCTCGCTCTCTCTTCTTTGAACCTACGCTACCGCCGGTATCAACAAACCGTGAGCTTGAGCACACGTCGTTTCTTCAGCTACCAATCAAGTTTGCTCCTCTTTCTAGCGCCTCACTCGCTCAGACATCACAAGACTTTCTCTTAGTCGCGTCGCTGCTGCACCAACGCCCACATTCTCTCTTCTCAACACCAGTTGCTGTTGCTGCCATCTTCTAGGCGCTCCGTCTTGGCATCTTCTTCCGCCCAGTAGCGAACAGCCGTCAACTTCAAATCTCAGTAACATAGCGCGTCCACTGCTACACCACAGAGATCCCATCGTGTTGGCACCCTCACGCATTCGTTCATAAAATCTAAGCAATCATGTTCAAATCATTCGGCAAGATCATGGGCGGCTCGTCTCGCAAGGGCAAATCCAAGCTCCAAGACGGCGACGACAGCGTCGAGGTTTCCAATGGTCTGTCTGGCTCTGACTCTTCCAACCTGCTCCGCGCAAAGAGCAAAGACTCGCTTGCTGTTTCCGAAAATGGCGCAGGCAGCTACCCAAACAACGGCTCTTCCATCCCCGCCAAGATCGAAAAGCGAGGCGGTGTCAGCCGGCACGAATCTCCTTTACCCTCTCCCTCCCCCTCGGCACGCAACGTGCTCGAGGGTCAAGACGACACCAGCGAAGTCGGCAGCCCCGCCGCAGCCAGACCAGCACCAGCTTCGGACACCGCCGGAGCATCCTTGTCAGCCAACGATGCAGCTTCTCAGAGCACATCTGCTCCCACCTCCAACACGATCCTCTCCAATCCACTCGCACAAGGCGGTAGCACCGGCTTTCCCGGCTCCGTCAGCAAATCCTCGCAAGCTGCAGGTGCCGGTGACCAAGTGCGTACGTTCGACATTGACGACATGATCTCGCGTCTTCTCGAAGCAGGATACTCGGGCAAGATCCCCAAACCAGCGCTGAAAAATGCAGAGATCACCGCCGTCTGCCAGGCCGCCCGTGAGATCTTCCTCTCGCAACCCACGCTCATCGAGCTCAGTCCACCCGTCAAAATCGTCGGTGATACACACGGTCAATACCACGACTTGCTTCGGTTGTTTGAGATGTGCGGCTTCCCACCATCTGCCAATTACCTCTTTTTGGGAGACTATGTGGATCGAGGCAAGCAGTCGCTCGAGACGATTCTGCTGTTGTTGTGCTACAAGATCAAGTACCCGGAAAACTTTTTCTTGCTTCGAGGTAACCACGAATGCGCCAACGTCACCCGAGTCTATGGGTTTTACGACGAGTGCAAGCGTCGGGTCAACATCAAGATTTGGAAGACGTTTATCGATGTTTTCAACACTTTGCCTATTGCTGCTGTGGTAGCGTCCAAGATCTTCTGCGTTCACGGTGGACTTTCGCCTTCGCTCTCCAACATGGATGACATTCGACGCATCGAGCGGCCGACGGATGTGCCTGATTACGGCCTGCTGAACGATCTGCTCTGGTCCGATCCGTCAGATACGGCGTTGGATTGGGAAGACAACGAACGAGGAGTGTCGTATTGTTTCGGAAAAGCGGTGATCCAGCAGTTTTTGGCCCAGTACGACTTTGATCTCATCTGCAGGGCACATATGGTGGTGGAGGACGGGTACGAGTTTTGGAACGAACGGACGTTGGTGACGATTTTCTCAGCTCCCAACTACTGTGGCGAGTTTGATAACTTTGGAGCGGTGATGAGTGTCAGTGAGGATCTGCTGTGCGCATTTGAGCTGCTGAAGCCGTTGGATGGGGCGGCGTTGAAGAAGGAGATGGCCAAGAATAAGAGAAGGAGCTTGTTGCAGCAGCAGTCGCCGCCGGTGAGGGGTGGTGGACAGTCGTATTAAGCAGAGAGGGGGAGCAGCGGGGAATGACATACTCGTTAGCGCTGTCTCGATCTGGTGATTGGGTGCAAAACATGAACATCACATTGTCCAAATCGTCACTCTAGTTTTATTTTCCTTATTGAAACGGTCACTTATGCTTTTACGAACGGGCGAGTGTGTTTGCTTTACTGAGGGCGTTGCGAGGATGTTGTCTAGTTGGTCACCTGAACTGCTGCCTCGTCATCCGAATTAGGCTGTGAAACAGGCGCCTCTTCCTCCTCTTGCGCCTCCTGCTCCTCCGTAGGGACAGTCAACAAATGACCCATCCTCTCAACCTTTGTCCTCAGATACTTCTCCAATTCAGGTCCCTTTGTTATCGACGCACCGATCATCGTCGTACCCGACCTTCTCAACACATGATCGATATACGAATCGTCCGAATCGCTGCCGCTATCGCTTTCGTCATCGTCCGACTCGAACCGATCTTCCTGGTTGACAATGTCTTCACCTTGATGTCTCAACCCGGCGATTGTTGGGTCGAGGTCCGACTCGGACTCGGTTCCAGCAGGAGATTACCGAAGCGTCCAATCCGCCCAGATTGAGCTGTTTGAACAGCGACGAGGTTTTCCTCACACTGCCACCCGCTCGACTGGCGGCACGAGGTGAAGCCTTACTCTTCGTTCGTTCCTATGCCTCCTCTTCAACCGCTTCCCAAACTTCCATACCCTAGGAACCATCCCCACCCTCTCCACCACCTTCACTCCCTCCGCTTCCAACGCCTCCATCTTCTCCGGATTGTTCGTCAACAATCGACACTCGTCCACCCCCAAATCGCGCAAAATGGCCGAGGCGATATCGTACTTTCGAGCATCCGGTAGATGGCCTAGCAAGATATTGGCCGAGACCGTATCGTGTCCCATATCTTGCAGGTTGTAGGCCATGAGTTTATCCAACAGCCCGATTCCACGGCCCTCTTGACGCAGGTAGACGATGACTCCCCGGCCCAGTTTTGGAGCAGAATGGCTGGAAGGTTTCGAAGTGTAGGCTTCAGAGATGAGTCGGATCGCCTCGTCCAGCTGCTCTCCGCAGTCGCACCGCTGACTGCCGATGGTTTCGCCGGTGAAGCATTCCGAGTGGATCCGTACCAAGGGAGCTTGCGAGTCATCGTCGTGACTGTGCGAGTGCGAGTGCGAGTGCGACGGCTGCGATTGAGAATGACGTGCAAGAGGCTTGGAAGCGACCTGAAAACTCGGTCCCAATCTGCCCACATAAGCACCTCGTACAATCCGCTCCATATCCGTCTCTTGGGGTCCCCACACTTCATCGAGCGATTTGCTACGCAGCGCCTGCTGCTGATACAGCGGATCCGACTCTTTAACCGGTCGACCATCGTCGCCTATCTGGGTACTGCCTTCGTCGTTCTGGTACGGATCAATGACGAGTGCCAAGTGCTCCTTGGTGTCGTGCGTGTTCTTGTAGAGATGGCAGAAGATCTCACCGTGCGGCGTGGGGACGCGGGTACGGGCGTAGCATCGAACACGGACCGGTGGCGGACGTACGATCGATGAGATACTGGGCTTGCCGAGCGGCGTGCTGACCTGTGCGGGCATGGACGCCAAAGTTTCAGCTGCGGGTATGAGCGGGATGTGGGACGGAGGAGCAGCAGCCGTAGCAGCGACGACAGCTGCTTTGCGGTCATCGAGCGCCTGGGCGATGGTGTTGGCGGGAGCAGAAGGTGGAACGAGGACGGGTTTGCCTGCCTGATTGCCTGGCTGGTTGAGAAGTTGCGGCTGTGCAGGCTCGTCGCTGGCACAGATAGTGGAGGCTTGTGTGACGGCGTCCTCCTTTGCGGCAGTTTGAGGAGCTTTGGCTGCTTGAATTTGGGCCTGAGCTTGAGCACGTTTTTGCTCGAACTCCTTCTGTTGCTGCAAACGAAGGCTGCGAGGAGCTTGTCTACTGGCGTAGAAGGCTCGTTCTTCGTCTGTAACCTCGGGGACGGGCTCGATCTTGATGGAAGAGGAAGAAGCAGCGCTGCTGCCAGGAAGGGGATCTTCGAAATCGTCAAAGTCGCAGTTAGCATACGAGCCGCTAGCTGCGGAGAGTCGCCTGGGTCGTGTCTGCACCGAGCGTGAAGATGCTCCCGAAGCGCTGAGAGGAGGAGCTGAAGCCGCAGCTGCTGCTGCCGCCGCTTTTCGCTGGCTAGCAGGCATTTGTTGCGACTTGGAAGTATGAGCATGGCTGCCAAACGAGTGGTGGAAATGATGACGGGTGACGTGAGGGCCGGAGCTCAAACTTGCAGCCAAAACCATGGGGTCAATGGGCGGCCTTCGAAGAGCGTTGAGCGTCGAGAGCGGTTTCAACCTGGATGAAGACGATGACGACGAAGCAAAGTTGGGCTGATGCGGAAAGGAGGAAGGCATGGAGGTGAGGGCATCGAGCAATTCGAGGTCGCCCTGTGTGACGGCGGAGTGAGCGTTGGCGGTCTGCATCCTGTCTAGACGGAAGGGATGGGTTGCAGACGCAACAACATGCATGCCCAGGCGTTGCTTGCAATCACGGCAGATGCGAGGACGGTTCCAAGCTTGAGAGTGCGCCGGGTTGATGAGAGGATGAGAGGATGGCGATGATGGAGATGGAGAGGAAGAAGAAGGGAGGAGAGGCAGGCGGAAGGAAGCGTGAACACCTCGAGATCGGATATTACTGACAAAGTGTACCGGCCCAAACGAGCGGTGATCTTTTGTCTTGTGTCTTTCGCCGCTTCACAGTAACTATCACACGAGATTATTTAGCAGCGGCAGAGCGATTTACAGTCAAGCCTTCCCTCCGCTTTGCAACCTCTCAACTTCTTGTTGATACACAGCAAACAAAGAATGGCTCATGAGCAAGACGATGCTCAAGGATGATCGTATCAAGTGCAACCTTACGTTATGATGGAGAGAATGAGGACCGCGGCCATCTTCCGTGCCAGTGGCAAGTGGGCCATCAGCAGCCTTAAGCCCGTGAACCTCGCGGATTCAGACCCGGACTTCGGCTTTGTCTGAGAGATATTTTTTTTCTGAGATGTGAGAGCGCGATTGATTCACATCCATACAGCGTCGGAAAAGAACGATGCAAAACCAAAGATCGACGCCGTGCAGCTTCAGAGCTCAGTCCAGATCAACCGTCCCTTTCGCTGCGTCCAATCCGTTGGACAAGACATACAGTGTTGATGCTGATCCTTTCTCGTACGAAAGAGCGAATCTCGCATGTAGCCGACGCGCATCGACCTGGATCGGTCTCAGAAGATGACGATTGGATCTTTGTTCTTTGCAATTGAGCTTGGTTTGCTGCTACGTAGCTCTGTATTTGATTGGATTTGCGACAAGCCGGGCAGCTGTGACCTTGTGAATCAGTAAAGTTGGCTCGGTACAAAAGTGAAGAAGGAAAAGCAGATCAACCTGCTTAGAGGCAAGGAGGTCGATGATCAGTGTGTGTGCGATTCGCGGTTTGCTCAGCTTTTTGAATTTGTGCGTTTTTTTCCAAAAGGCTCTGAGAGAGGCGTGTGCTTTTGCGTTGCGTGCGCGTGAGTTGGTTGGTGTTGGTCTCCTTTTTTTTTTCTTTTTTTTTTTTTTTTTTTTTTCTTTTTCGCAGGACGACGCTCTGTGTCTGTCTTTTGTGAGAGTGTAAATCTGTCCAGCTGAAACTCAACTCTCTCAAAGTCTTCTTTTGATTTGTGCCTCAGCCGCACTCAACACTCCACACTCACTCTCACACAATCACATACAACAACACCCTTTCCAACAACCACCATCATCATCCCCTCGACGCAAACCCTTTTGATCACCTCTCATCCGTCTCGATCGAGGTCAAACATCAACCCTCACCTTCATCACGTTCCGGTTTCGATTCACTCGTCACATACACCAAGGTTTTCGATCGTCTTGCTCCTCCTCCTTTCTCACATACAATCAATCACCATGTCCGGCCTTCGTGACATGTCGCGTCGACAAGACAACTACAAGGCAAAAGGTGTCTTCAAGCAGGATGAGCTTCGTCGCAGACGTGAAGAGGCTCAGGTCGAGATTCGTCGTCAGAAGCGTGAAGAGTCCATGGCCAAGCGTAGGAACCTCAACATTGGCGATGACACCGACGGCGCAGACTCGGACGACGATGACGTCCACTCCGCCGCCATCGATGCTCAGCTCGCTGATGAGCTCCCAAAGATGATTGAAGATGCCATGAGCGACAACCTCGACCGTCAACTCGATGCCACCACCAAGTTCCGCAAGCTCCTCTCCAAGGAAAAGAATCCTCCCATCGAGCGCGTCATCGCTGCCGGTGTCGTCCCTCGCTTTGTCGAGTTTCTCCGAAGCCCACACAGCATGATCCAGTTCGAGGCCGCCTGGGCGCTCACCAACATCGCCTCCGGCACCTCGGATCACACCCAGGTCGTCATCAACGAGGGCGCCGTCCCCGTCTTTATCGAACTCCTCTCCTCGCCCGTCCTCGACGTTCGCGAGCAGGCCGTCTGGGCGCTCGGTAACATTGCCGGTGACAGCCCCAAGTGCCGTGACTATGTCCTCTCTGCCGGTGCTATGCGTCCTTTGATCGCCCTTCTCAGCGAAAACCACAAGCAGAGCATGCTCCGCAACGCAACATGGACGCTCAGCAACTTTTGCCGTGGCAAGAACCCTCAGCCAGACTGGAGCCAGGTCTCGCCCGCTCTCAGCGTCCTCACCAAGCTCGTCTACTCGATGGACGACGAGGTCCTCATCGACGCCTGCTGGGCCATCTCTTACCTCTCGGACGGTGCCAACGAGAAGATCCAGGGCGTCATCGAGTCTGGTGTTTGCCGTCGCCTCGTAGACCTTCTCACCCACCCTTCCACTGCTGTTCAGACCCCAGCTCTCCGATCCGTAGGCAACATTGTCACCGGTGACGACTATCAGACCCAGGTCGTCATCTCGTCCGGTGCTCTCCCACCTCTGCTCTCGCTCCTCTCCTCACCCAAGGAGGGCATTCGCAAGGAGGCCTGCTGGACCATCTCCAACATCACCGCCGGTTCCTCGCAACAGATCCAGGCTGTCATTGACGCCAACATCATTCCTCCTCTCATCGACATCCTCCAGCACGGCGACTACAAGACGAAGAAGGAGGCCTGCTGGGCCATCAGCAACGCCACCAGCGGCGGTCTTTCCGAACCCCAGCAGATCCGATACCTCGTCTCGCAAGGCTGCATCAAGCCTCTCTGCGACTTGCTGCTTCTCTTGGACAACAAGATCATCCAGGTCGCCCTCGACGGTCTCGAGAACATCCTCAAGGTCGGTGAGATGGATCGCGTGGCTGCCGGTGGCGATGCTCCCAACGCATATGCACTTCACATCGAAGAGTGCGGTGGTATGGTCTCGATCCACAATCTCCAGCACCACGAGAACCTCGACATTTACAAGAAGTGCTTCTACATCATGGACAAGTACTTCCCCGATGACGAGGCGCAGGACACGGGCCTCGGTGCTCCTCAGGTCGACGAGACGGGCGCTTTCGCCTTCCAGTCCGACCTCAATGCTCCTCAGGGTGGTTTCAACTTTGCTCCCGCTCAGAACGGTATGCAGCAGTAAAACCGGGCAGTCCCCAGTGCTTCAAAGGTCATGCATGAGCTTATGATCTAATTGATACCAGATCGCGCCCCCGCCTTGCACAGTAGCTCTTCCGGCACACTATGCAGCATGGTACCGGGCGTGCATCCGCAATCCCCACTAAAAGGTAAGTTTGTGTGCTTCGCAATCCGAAAAGAAAGTTTTGCGGGCCCTACGCGTCAAACGTCTTAGTTACTCTCTCTTCCCCGTCCAAATCCCCACTGTCGATCTAGACAATGTAATCCACCATCCCATCCATCCATGCATGTCACTTTTTGTTTTGTTGTTTTGTCTTCCTACAACGCTTTTTTTTCCCGCTGCAATGTGTGCTGTTTGTCGTTGCTGTGCGAGGGTGTGATTTTGTGTGCTGAGATAGGTGTGAAGGTTGAGGTGTTGAGGTGTTGAGGAGAGGTGCGGAACTCGGGCGATGCTGCGCCGCGGAATGAAGGTGGAGCGTTCTGTTTAAGGGTCCAGAAATTTGGCCGCTTTCCTCCTTCTCGACCAACGTTTTCAACTTTCTCTGATTGTCGGTGGATCTTTGAGATCTTTTCTGATCGCTTCTACGCGCCTTTTACTTACCGCAACATCAAAGCCTGGGGACGGGTCTCAGTCCACTTCAGCGCGATGAGCAACTTTACGAGCAAAGTCAACTCGCGCTTCGTCTCGCAGTCCGAGATCGATTCTACCACCACCGCCGGGCCTGATGCCGACTACGACCCGCGGTCGCTCTACGAGCGCCTCCAAGCGCATAAGGAAGCCAAAAATTCCAAGTACGAAGAGATGTTTAAACTCTCCAACCAGTTCAGGGGGATTGATGAGGGGGAGTCTGAGTTTTTGGCGCAGGTAGCGGGGGAGAGGAAGAGGGAGAGAGAGGAGAGGGAGAGGAGGGAAAGGGAGGAACTGGAGCTGTTTAGACGCGCAAAGGCGGGTGTCAGCGTGAAATTGGAGAAGCGGCTGGAAACGGTGGTGCAGAAAGGAGTTGAGAAGGATCAAGCGGTCAAGAAGGATGAAAGTACGACAGTACAGAGTGGTGTGGCGAAGAAGAAGAGAAAAACAAACTCGGGTGCGCTGTTGGGAGTGGTCAAGAAAAAGCCTGCTAGCGGAGCAGCCAAGTCGGCAAGCGAAACAGCAGCAAAGTCGGCCTCTACTGCGTCTAGCGCAACAGCCGCGAGTCCGTCTTCTACTGATGCCTCCGCAACAGCGACAAAGCCACCTTCGACCGCTTCAAGCGAACCAGCACCGCCAGCAAAGGCAAATCCACCTCAAAACGACGCTAAAGACACATAACACTCGTCCTACAAGCTCATCAAACCACCTGGCAATGATCAACGATACCCCTTTCTTCCAACACCAAAGAGAATGCAATTGCTACCGCGTGTATACTGCACAAATGCATAAACGATGACAAGCCGGGCTTCCAAAAGAGCCTTGATCGTGTCTGTCCGTTCAAAAAGCTCGCATCGTGTATATCCGGAGCAGAAACACAGACCGCAGCGTGGCTTGTGCTACAACGGGGAAAACACTGGAAAAGGGACGAGAATCAGACGCTGCCGGCCTTCAATCTGTCCGGTCTCGGCCTCCTTGTGACGAAGGTAGCTCGATCCAGCGACCGAGCTTGCAACTTGGCGGCTTCCACTACAGTGCTCCGGCGTCGTGGTGTGGAAACGTTTGAGACTTCGGAGTGGCATTCAAAAGTATCGCCGTCTCTGTCCTCGTCATCTTCCGCTACGCCCTCGATCACGCTCGGGGCCAGATAGGTTCTTTCAACGGGCTGCTCTGACGGATGCTCAGAGTTCGAGCCTGATCGGCTCTGACTCGAGAAAGGAGCCAAAATTGGCAAGGAACCTTGCATCTGACTTGGATCTGGATGGGGAAGTCCAGGGACAAAGTCCGGCAACTGGGTCGGAAACATGGCTCGACTGCTCGAGGCAGCAGGATCCGAAGATGTACAAGCGCTGAGGTCATCGCGGAATGGAAGGCCGACTCCTGTTTGACATGGTCACATGTCGTGACGATGGCTGGGCATCGCAGTCGGCTGAGAGAGAGCCGTATGTGGCGCCGACAGCCGCTGCTGAAGCGTAGGAGAGGCCAAAGCGAAAGCATCGTGCGGGACACTCGTTTGCATAGGCATAGTTGGGATATGATGAGAAAAGACTCCGCTCCTGGCAGCAATGACACGTTGCTCGGCAGGCGTGAGCGTCGGAATCCTTGAAAAAAGCGCAGAGTCTGAAGGTGAGCGCGAATGTGTGACTGGTGTGGACCTCGACCCGGTCGCGGAAGGCAAGTAAGGGTGATGTTGGTGGCGTGACGGCTCGAAGTGGGACTGAATCGGTGGTGACATCACAGCTGAACCAGTGGTAGCGGCGTATTGTTGAAAAGACTGGGCAGCACCTATGCTCCGATGACCATCTGGAACAGTCACCTGCGCTTGTTGCAGCTGATCGTAGCGAGTCCCGTACATCGGGCCGCGTAGGCTTGCTGTGGTCATAGGACCGACACCCTGAGCCCGGATGTGGAGCAGCTCGTCAAAAGCGTGCGAAGGCGGAGTCAACAGGGACGAATCACCACGTTGGAATGTTGTTGCCGGTTGACCTAGGCCCAACGTCGGTTGACCAACAAGCTCGAGTGGCCACTCGTTGCTCGACGACGTGCTTGGAAAGGGTGGCGAAGGATCGGACACGGGCTGCTGTGCTTCCTGAATCCTGGGCGCAATGTTCAGAGGGTTGCTGTGGTGGTTGCCTGGTTCGGCAACACATGGCACTGGGATTGGCCTCATCGGAGTCAATCCAGGAATGTGGATAAACGGGCCGCCGAGCCACTGAGACCTGTGAACGCTGAGTTCCTGGCGCAGAGTAGCTGCGAGCGGCGGGACGATGCCATGGCGCAACAGCAAGGCTTCTAGAGCTGCGTTGCGCTCGACAAGCTCAGCGACGGTCTCCCTCAGGATCCTTTCGCGTTCCTTGCGCCTCTCACGAAATAGTCGACTGGCGCGAGCGTTGGGAGTGATTGAGTCGGTACCGACCGATTCCACCGGCGAGACATCTTC
Source organism: Anthracocystis panici-leucophaei (assembly GCA_014826065.1). NCBI lineage: Eukaryota > Fungi > Basidiomycota > Ustilaginomycetes > Ustilaginales > Ustilaginaceae > Anthracocystis > Anthracocystis panici-leucophaei. The sequence continues at coordinate 345,811 of CP060314.1, read as the reverse complement.
GACAACAGGAGTTGGAGCTTCATCGCTCTCCTCGCTTTTAAAATCCGCACAACTGGATTCCGGTTGATCGCTTGCGAATGCATCGTCAGAATGGATCAGGAGTGGGCTCGAATGATTGGAGCTTACTCCTTCCGAACACTTGGTCGCCATATTGATGTGGTCGCAATTGGTGCGCGTTTTTCAACAAAAGCCGTCTTGAGTTTGTTTTCCATCGAAGGTCGTCACCGTAGACCCAGCTTCGATCTAGTGGATATGAAGGTTTGAAGGAAGAGATCAGTTGGAAAAATCTGCTGAAGTTGTTGAAAGGGCCGTTTGAGAAAGCGCTGCACAAGGAGGTGCTTGCAGTCGGATTACTTTGACTTGGAAAGAGGAGCAAGGCGTAACTAGTTAGGCGGGCCAAAGAAAGTCGCCCAGCTTGAAGACGACTGATCCTTATGTAGACCTCGTTGCCACCGGTGAGAGAGGAAACAGCAGCTGTTGACTTCTGCCTGCTTGCGAAGGCAGGACGGGTGGCGAAAGTCGAAGGTGGTACAAGAGCTACCAGGCATTGCACACCGGGTGGAATTGAGTCCTCGAAGGATCCAATTCCGCTGTGCCTATATTGCTGCGCGGCCACACTCAGACCACCACTACGGCAGCTTTGCTTCCACGACGATCGAGTTTATTGGCCCATGGTCTGAAACGAGACGAGACGAAGAGCAGACACACTGGTGAAGTCCGGCGACTGTCTGGGAGGGGGGCGCAGACGGACATCAGCGCATATGAGCATTCTGAGACGGTCTTCGAATGCAACGTGGAGCTTCCGAACTGAGCTTTCGCTCAGAGGAAGACTTGTTTTCGATGAAGTTTCGGAGACTGGCGCTTTGCCTACTCCCGGCTGTGTTGGTGCACAAAAGACTGTGAGAGGTGCATCTAGTCCAGAGTGTGACGAGTTGACTGGTCGGGGGCTCGAGCGCAGCGATGGAAGCGAGAGCCTGTAGAGCAGAACATTTTGATTCGTTTGCTGGTCCATTCTTGACAAGCTGGTTTCACAGTCTTTCGCCGAGGCTCCAGACGTGGAGTCAGCGCCAAAGCCATGGCACTAGACGAGCGGTAGTCGAGCGCCAAGAATTCAAGCCGGATCGGAATGACGGCCAACCATGAAGAGGCTGAAGAGCAGGAGAGCTTCCTGAGGAGGATCACATGGTCAGAATGCCACCTGAACGGCGCGGAGTTAGACAATGGAGCATGTGTGAGCTTGCGCACATCAAAATATCACTGTTCTTGCTTAAGACGAAGGCCAAGGTCTATACTTGAAGGTGCGTGAAATCCGAGTTCTTGGGCGGAATAGGCGAACGCCTCAAAAGCGTCGGCAGCGGAAGGTGGGTGGGAAAAGGAAAGGCCAAAGAAGAAGTGAAACGTTAGCAGGTAGGCGGCGAAACAGCTCGTGGATCGTCCAATGATTGCTCAACTAACCGACAAGTCCGAGCCGCGGACCTTACTTTTCCTTTTGTCTCTTCGGATCGTCGTTGGTGCGAATCAGCAACCTCCACGTCTTTGGTCGTGCAAGGCGAGAGGAAAAGACAAGTGCTCAGTCTGGCGAGTATCTCGACCGGTGATGTATGAGTCAGAGCGGCAACGGATGGAGCGGGAAGGCTGTGTGAGCAGAACTCAGCCCAAACAAAGCTCATTTGCGTTACTGGCTGCTTTGTGGCTACGCCGCGGATTCTCAGGTTACAGACGAATAGTACGTAAGATCATACAGGCACAGCGTGCCGCGACTCCTCGTGAGCTAGATACTGTTGCTCTGGCAAGATTGCCAATGGAATGGAAGCGCCGCGTGACGACGACGTCCCGCTCTGATTCCTCTCCTTCTCCTCCTCTGCCGCCCTTCGCAAGGACGTACAAACCCGCACGCTGATTCTGCCGTTTACGCCTGTCCGAATCCTTGCCGATTCTTTGGCCCAGATGTTGCAGTTGGGTTCCTGCATACCCGAGCTGCCTCATCCGTTCTGCTCCGAGAATGTTGCGACTCCCGCCTGAGCAGCAGAGGTTTCGCTTTGCACTGTAAGCCTACAGACCCACGCGTCGGGTGCTGCTCGTTTGTATAGCCGGATCTGAGAGTCAAAGCAAAAGCAAATGCCATAACAGCCGCTTCGCAAAGAGAGAGACGTTGATGTGGCGTTGCAGGGCAAAGCGGACAACAAGCTTGCGCGCATCTCCGGTAAACACTCCAGTGCGTAATCTGAATCAGCGAGATCAAGGCGTCCACCTGTTGCTTTCGGGAGCCTTGTTGCACATCCGAACAGACACACTCTTCGTGCCGACCTTCAGCCTGCCGCCTAAGTCCGATACCAGAACAAGAATTTAGCTGAATGACGAAATGGAAGTTGGCGTTGGGAAGCCTTTGTGTACTGTAGCAACAACGAAACGAGGCGAGGCGACGTTGCTAGTTTTGATGATTTTCGGCACAATGTTAGGCCAGGGCTCTCTCGAGAAAAATCATTCGCACGACACGACCAACGAAGAAGCGAATGGTGTTACTTCTGGCAAATTCTGAGAAGAACTGCTTTCAAAGAGCGCAGAATTCCACGCCTGATCCGTGCCTCGAGCACAAACTGCTATTTAACCTTTCCTCTCATCCTCGACTTGCACTGCGATAAGGCTCTAACGATTCCCATCCCAAGCATCGAACCAGCGCCATCAGGATGTCGACCTGGAACAAACACTACCACTGGAAGACCAAGGGGTGCACGCCTTGGGCCAAGAACCACATCACCGAGGCAACCGTCGGCAAGTCGGTCACTGTGGGCAAGAGCGGACACGTCAAGGTGAATCGTCTCTCGTCGTTCGAGGGCGACGTCGAGCTCGGAAATCGCAAAGGCAAGCTCATCACCATCTATGACTGCTCCATCACCTACGCCTGGTCTGGCGCCTCGGACGACGGCACCGAGGCCAACGGTACCATCACATTCCCGGAAGTGAGCCATGAGATCGAAGACGAAGGCGACGAGTACCGATTCGAGACTGAAATGTCGTCAAAGTCGTCAGCAGAGACCGACCAGCTCTACGATGCTGTGCGCAAGGAGCTTGCGCCTTCACTTCGCCCTGTCTTCCACGCCTTCCGCCAGAACCTCATCGACGCACACGCCAAAGACCTTGGACACGACAGCCTAACTTCCACCCCTGGTGCTGCCACGCCCACCGCCGCCCCTTCCGCAGCTGGGCACGCTGCATCCGCCAGTGCTTCTGCTACTGGTGCACCAAAGCAGTCGAAAACGGCCGTTTCGACGAGCTCGAGCGACGTGCGCGTATCGAGCGAACTCGCCATCAGCATCGCAGACCTGTGGGACCTGCTCACGAACCCATCACGCATTCCCATGTGGACTCGAGCGCCAGCTCAATTTGAGGCGAAGTCGGATGCTGATTTCGCCCTCTTTGGCGGCAACGTGACCGGAAAGGTGGTGAGCGTCGACGCACCCAAGCAACTCATTCAAAAGTGGCGCACGCCCCAGTTCCCCGAGGGACACTACGGAACACTGGCCGTCAACCTGACTGAAGGCGGCGACTCTACCAAGCTGGAACTCGTGCTCAGCGGCGCTCCCTCTGGAGACGAGGAGATTGTAGAGAAGAACCTTGAGACCTACTACATCCGAGGACTCAAGTCGATGGGGTAAGTAGAGAATTTGCATCAGAGTTCGACTCCGATAAGATGACTCGACAGACACACTGACCAGCTCGCGCTTTGATTTGCATTCGTCTTTTATCGTACCACAGTCTCGGAACGATCCTGTGATGTGCTGTACACACAAGAAAAGCCATGAAAAGAGAAAAAGCGCACGGTAGATCTCATGCTTTGACATGCTTCGAGCTTCGATACCAAATTGTCAGCTAGTTTGTTTGCTTCATCGCATCAGTGTGCATCGTGTCATCATCCTCGACTTGCGCTGTAGAGATCTGCGACTCGTCTCAACACAGACCATTCGAAGCTCAGATCGGCTGTGAGGCGCTACGAGCATTTTTTCGGCACAAAAGTGTTACGTCGACTTGACTCACATCATGGGATTTTCCGACGCGGAACCGACGACCTACCAAACGCCAGCCTTCTGATTGGGCTGAAAATCATCGGAACAGAACCTGGCGGGTGCGCGCCTTCAGCGTTGGTCAGCAGTCTGTTCAGCTGAGCATGAGAGACTAGCTGAGCTGCCTCTGGTTTTGAGTCTGAATTGTGGAAGACAACCTGATTTGCGATCGCACACCAGCCTCTCTCATCCAGAAAGCAACGCTCTCGAAATCAAAGTGAATCGTCGGCTTTGGCGCGCAACGTCTCTCTCTCTCTGTCTCTTCTCAACAACATCATCGCCCTCGCCCTTCTCCTTCCTCATCACCAATTTGCCTGACAGTCACATCAGGCGGCACGCGACCACACTGCAGCACTCTCTTTTCGACTCGCACGGCGCGATAATTCAGCGAGTCTGAGCTACTTGAACTCGCACATTCCAGCCAACTTCGACCTTCACTTGCAACACCACACCTCGATTGCCACCTTCCACAATGTTGCGCTCCTTGGCCGCCTCCAGCTCGGCCGTGCGCCTTGCTCCCCGCGGTGGCGTCGCTGCTCGCCTGCCAGCCACTTCTGCTTCCTTCGCCACCTCTGCTTCCCGTCGTCAGGCTACTCCCGCTCCTGCCCCACCCAAGATGGTCAAACTCACCATCAACGGCAAGGAGGTCGAGGTCGAACAGGGTACCGCCCTCATCCAGGCCTGTGAGAAGGCTGGTGCTCAGGTCCCCCGTTTCTGCTACCACGAGCGTCTCATGGTCGCCGGTAACTGCCGAATGTGTCTTGTCGAATCCAAGGGTGCACCCAAGCCTCTCGCTTCGTGCGCCTTCCCAGCCATGCCCGGTCAGCAGATCTTCACCGAAACGCCTCTCGTCGCCAAGGCTCGTGAAGGTGTGATGGAGTTCCTCCTTGCCAACCACCCATTGGATTGCCCCATTTGCGATTGGGGTGGAGAGTGCGACCTTCAGGACCAGTCGATGCGATACGGTTCAGACCGTTCGCGTTTCCACGAGATCAAGGGCAAGCGTGCCGTTGAGGACAAGAACTTGGGACCTCTCGTCAAGACCGTCATGACGCGTTGCATTCAGTGCACTCGATGTGTTCGTTACGCCAACGACGTTGCCGGTGTCCAGGACATGGGTACCACCGGCCGCGGTAACGACCTCCAGATCGGCACTTACATCGAGAAGACCATGAACTCGGAAATGTCTGGCAACATCATCGACTTGTGCCCCGTCGGTGCTCTTACCTCCAAGCCCTACGCATTCCACGCCCGTCCATGGGAGCTCAAGAAGACCGAGTCCGTCGACGTCCTCGATGCGGTTGGATCCAACATCCGCGTCGACTCGCGCGGTGTCCAGGTCATGCGCATCCTTCCCCGAACCAACGACGATGTCAATGAGGAGTGGATCAACGACAAGACCCGATTCGCCAACGATGGTCTCAAATATCAGCGTCTCACCACCCCTCTTATCAAGCAGGGTGACCGCTTCGTTCCCGCCTCGTGGCCCGAGGCACTTGCCACTATCGCTGAAGGTTTCGCCTCGTCGGGTGCCAAGGGTGACGAGATCAAGGCTGTTGCCGGCTCGCTCGCCGATGTCGAGTCGATGGTTGTGCTCAAGGACCTCGTCAACAAGCTCGGCTCGGACAACCTTGCTACCGACCAGATCAACGGTGACCAGGCTCCCATCCACGGTGCCGACTTCCGATCCAACTACACCTTCAACACCACCATCCCCGGCATCGAGGAGGCCGACGTGCTGCTGCTCGTGGGCACCAACCCTCGTCACGAGGCTGCCATTGTCAACACCCGTATCCGCAAGGCTTACCTGCATCGTGACCTCGACGTCGGTCTGATCGGCGAGAAGGTCGACCTCACCTACGAGTACGACCACGTTGGCACCGATGCCAAGGCTGTTCAGGATCTGCTTTTGGGCAAGGGCGCCTTCGCCAAGAAGTTCAAGCAGGCCAAGAAGCCCATGATTGTGGTGGGAAGCGCCGTTGCCGAGCACGCTGACGGCAAGGCCATCCTCGGCAACCTCGCTGAACTGGTCAAGGCCAACAAGGACAAGCTGCTCACCAGTGAGTGGAACGGATACAACGTGCTCCAGCGACAGGCTTCGCGCACCGGTGCGCTCGACATTGGCTTCACGCCTTCTGCTGCTGCTTCCAAGACCACGCCCAAGTTCATCTACCTGCTCAACGCCGATGACATCCCACCCGAAAGCATTCCACGCGACGCCTTTGTCGTCTACCAGGGCCACCATGGTGATGTAGGTGCCCAGTTCGCCGATGTCTGCTTGCCCGGATCTGCCTACACGGAGAAGGCCACCACCTACGTCAACACTGAAGGCCGAACACAAGTGACACGAGCGGCGGTACCCCCACCTGGTGCGGCCCGTGAGGACTGGAAGATTGTGCGTGCGCTGTCCGAGGTGATGGGAGCGACGTTGCCATACAACGACATGCTGGATGTACGAGACCGCATGTTTGAGATCTCGCCTACGCTGGTACGATACGAGGTTGCAGAGCCATCGACAACCTCGGCGCCATTGGCGGTTGAGGAGCTCTCGAAGCTCGCCAAGTCATCGATCTCGGGCACTCCGCTGTTGAGACCGATCCAGAACTTCTACCAGACCGATCCGATCTCGCGTGCATCACCGACCATGGCCAAGTGCACAGCTGCATTTGTCGAGGGTCAGCCCATGGACCAGGTGGATGGCAAGGCGACGCTGGCTGCCTTCAACTAATGCAATCCCACATCCGACTTTTTTGTTACCTATACACTGCATCTTGTTCATTCTACCGCTTTAGAAAGTGGATGAAATTCTGAACCGTTTCCTATTGTTCTCAGATGGCCTAAGGTTGCTCCCTTGGCCATTGCAGAGTCTGTGCTAGCGAGCAGATTGGGCTTGACGTATGGTAGATGGTTGTATGTGTTTGAGCAACGCGAAATGGAGGTTAACCTTGACCCCGATCTGAAGGCATCCACTCCACGGTGTACCGCGAGTCTCCGGGTCTCAAAACAAGGCTTGTATGTCCGATGACCGAATCGGTTCAATCTGTGAATTCGGTCAAGCCAGAAAACAAACACAGACGCAGAGCCACACAAAGGGGTTCCAGAATTTTTGAACATCAGCGCCCTAGCCGAGCTGCGATAGCGACCGACGGCTGATGCACAACAGAGCCTCACGATTGTCGCATCACTTGACTTATCAGTACAAGTATCATATCGGTTTGTTGTGTGGGGTTTGATGAACATGGGCAGGGAAAAAATGACGAACTTGGCGCCAAGGCTGTTCGGAACAGCCATGCCGAGAAGTGCCTTTGACACGAATCGGACTTTGCTTGATTGATCCTTGACACAAATGCGGCTCTGCAATTGAATATGTATCACAAAAGCCGCTGTCCGCTCTCGGAATCAAAGGGCTTGTTCTCGCTCCACGCATGAGAAATCACAAAGCGCTCAAGGTGAGAAAAGCGGCTGAGCGGCTTGCGAGGTTTAGCCAGGAAAAAAAAAAAAAACCTTAAACGCGGAGAGGGCTACTGTATGCCAGAGTGTATTTGGTATCTGCAAGACATTGTCTCACAGCTGCTGAGCTTTCCATCCTCGCAACCATCAGGGGACCTCTTTGCTCTTTCCACCATCATTCCGCAGCATCCGCTTTGCGTCCTTCCCCGGCCACCTTGCCTTTCCATTGTCACGCTACCCATCGATTTGGCTAAGATCTCGACGAGTGGGTTGCCGCGACTTGGGTCGCCGCCCAGCTGAACACCGTTTGGCACGCCCGCGTTCCCTCACTGATGACCTCTTCCATCGTCGCCTCTTGATCGACGACATTCCGACAACAACAACGCACTTGATCGTGCCTCCGTTCATTCGTCGCCCGCCTGCCTTTTGGCTGTTGTTCAAGTCGGAGGCCCCGCCGCCCTACTTTCGGCACCATCCGGCTGAGCCCGGACACCCTATCAGTCATCGTAGTCGACTTAGGCGTTTCAAACCGCCGACCTTGCTTAGCACGATGAGGCCAATACCTCGCATCCCATCCTCGATTCGCGTTCGCAGATCCGAAACCGAGACACCTCGTAACAGTGTTTACTCTTCGGCAGATACCTATGCCAGCCACACCACCCATGCCGATCCAGACACCCAACTCGGCCGTGGGAATGTTGGCGCGCCATCGCAGCCTGGTCAATCCTTGCTTGACTACTTCACTCCACCCACCTTGCGCAGACGATCTGCTTCTACTGCTGGTGGCGATTTTGACTCACCCAGGAGAGATCGCGTCACTCCGAGCTCCGAAGCTCACTGGCAAAACCCCACTCACGATCACGGACATCAAGAGAGCGGCGACGACCAAGATGATGATGATATTCTTCGTCTTGAAGTGCAAGCAGCAAGACGCGCTATCCATGACCAAGAGCGTGATGAGCACCATCGACATCACCCCAACACATCTAGACGAAATCCTCCTGGCGACTATCCACCCATTCGATTGAGCGACGAATCTCTCCATCCGCCAGGCATTTCAGGTACGCCCACTCGCAGACCAGGTGCTGTCGAAGCACTCGCCATGCGTCATCACCATCAGCGCAAGGAGGACCGTCGCAGAAGGCGCCAAGAACTGCGTAACTCCGCCTCGGCAGCTTCGTCTCACACGTCTTCGACACACTCCCAGGACAATACGAGCGCAGCGAATGACGATGCATCCCATAGGACCACCGAAGGCGCTTCGCTCCGCCTACCACATCATCGCAATTTGTCAGACGTACAGGAGGAGCCTATCAGTCGGGTCACGATACCACAACAAACAGCCCAACCGATCCCGACTCGAGTTGAAATTCCACCACCAGCTCTCGATCAAGAAGCTAAGCCATATAGGTCACGTCGAAACACGGTTGGGGAGGACGGACTCGTGGCTTCTTCTCGCCGCCTCTATGATTCTTTGCTACGACGCAAATCCGACAGAGGGCTGTCTGCCTATGATGCGGACGATCAAACAGCCTTCGCACACCCTTCTCATGCAAACGACGACAACGCCGACGACCAAGCTCAAACGTCTGACTCTTCTCCAGACAGTGAGATGCACGAGGATGAGGTGGTCGACTATCTCGATGTGGTGGATCCAGAGGTGGCTACCGTCACAGCCCTCCAGAACGTCGGCAACTCGATCTTCTTCCCTCCTATACCCATGCTCTACAATCGCAGACCCACCATCAGTTTGCCCACAGCAGCTCATCGACAGCCTCCCACTGCAACGCCTCGCGCCACTCCACAGTACGAACCAAGGTCCGACGACATTGAGCTCGGTCTGAGACATGGTAATGCCAAGCGCATCACCGAAGACCAAAACCATGACGATGACGCTTCCCGATTGTCTGGTTTCGGCAGCATGCGTCGGGTCGCATCTCTGGTTCCTGGACGCAAAAAGAAGCAGATCCCTCCTACAACTGAAGAGGAGCGTCGCAAGCATATCAAGGAATGGGCAGAGATGGACGAGGAAGAGCGAAACGAGCTCGATGACCACGTCCACTTGCTGCTCACCAAGAAGGCCAAGTTCAAACGCGCTGCTCGAGGCTTTTGGAGATACGTCAAGACTCCACACGGCTTCATTATCACTACGTATGCATTCCTGATTACCTTTTGGGGTACAGCGATTTGTCTGTTCATTCTCAAGTGGATCAATGTAGGCGATCCAGCCAGGCAAAGATACTGGATCGAGATTTGCGATCAGATCCTATGCGCGCTTTTCACGGCGGTCGGTCTTGGTTTTGCGCCCTTCCGAGCTGTTGATACGTACAGGATGGTACAAATCGCACACTATCATCATCTCACGTGGAAGCGCAGAAGGCAGCTGGATTTGCCTGAACTCAAAGACAAGAACGAGTTGCCACGCGCTGCGCCTCGACTTCACATGTCGCAAATGGCCAATACGATGATGGTCAAGACTTCTCTCAGGAAACGTCCCCCTGGTTGGGCGGAAGAAGGGAAGCAAGGCAGTAACGGTGATGCTGCGGGTGCTGAAGGTGCTGTCACGTCTGGACACACCCACAACACTTCCAGTGAAGGAGCTGAGAGGGAGGCAGCTGATCACAGCGCTCATTCGTCGTGGGAGCTGCTGGACCCTGTCACTTCGAGAAGCAGTGCATGCGAGGTCGAAAATTTGAAGGAACAACGAACGAAGAAGCATGCATTCTTGCATCGCAAGAAGCACAGCAAGGAGCACGCAGATAGCAACAAGAAGCCATCGTCGTCGTTGGACGGATCACCACCACCACCGCCACCACCAGCGCAGAAGACCTACGCCAATAAGGACGGCATCCTGCCACTGGGCCAACTCAAACGCAACCCTTCCATCGCATCCGAACTGCCTCGCGATGAAGAAGACGTCGTAGTTCTGAGCCCTAAACAACAAGCCAACCTGGAATACCAACAACGCAAATTCCACGAATCGCACACCTTCTACCGCTATCGTGAAACCGTCACGCATCGACCATTCGAACTATCACTAATGATGGCCATCGTCATCCTGCTGGACTGTCACTCTTGCTTGCAAGCCTCGTTAGGAGGCACCACCTGGGGGATCTACTACAAAAACAGACCCACGTCGGTGACGGCTACGATCATTACGTTTTCGTTGTCGTGCAATGCGGTTGCAGGGTTTTTGATCTGGTACGGAGGAAACAGGACCAAGAAGAAGGAAGAGGTGGAGAGGTTGTTGGGTATAGCGTTGGAGGAAGAGGCGTTACGGAAGATGCGGAAGAAGGAGAGGCGCAAGTTGGAGGCGGAGAGGGAGGCGGAGGCGAAGAGTGGGGTGCAGGAGCAGGGGAAGGGTGAAAGTAAGGATAAGGCTGGTGGAAGACCAGCGGCTGCGGCTGCGGCGGGAGGGAAACAGTTGGAGTGTATTCAGGAACAATAAGTCAAAATGGAAGCGCAAAGGAAATGCAGACGTTGACGATCTCGTGTTTGGTTTGAGCGTGGCCAAGTGTTCGAACATTTATCCAGACGAGAGGAGGATGAGTGTGTGTGAGCGTGTGTGTCAAGTTGCTGTGCGGCACGTGTGACAGGTGTCATCGGTGTGATGGGTGAGAGAGGTGAGAGTTGGTAGCAGTGGCAGTTTGAGAGCCGCGACAGTCGAAAGCAGTGAGGAAGAGAGAGTGATAAGCGTAAAAACAAAGGAGCAACCGAAGTGAAGCCTTACCCGGTCGATCGAGGGCGACGCGAAATGGCGATAAGATGGCGACAGAACAACAGTAGGGGGAATGCAAGACTGAATTCCCCAAGTGTAGAAGAAGCAGTCGTTGTCGTGAGGCTAATTGTCATCACAGTGACTAGAGTACCTGTGCGTGCAATGCAGTGTCCCGTACCGACAATGCGACATGTGTAAAGAGGTGCGTTTACCGCTGGAGTCGGTGAAGGCAAATCGCTTGGATTTCCAACGCAAAGATGCGCATGTCCGCCCAGCTGAATGGCGAAAACAGCCAGTCTACAGCCACGGTGAAAGAGGCTTTGCATGGATCCGGTGCTTCTCCTTTGCTCACCTTGGTGAGCTCGACAACGTCTTCACCAACGGCAACTGCGGCACCAATTCTTGAAGCACGCTCTGTGCAGCTGCATTGGGACCATCACCAAAGAGGGCAGCAACTTCGTATTCTCCCTGCTACTGCACTGCAAGCGAATCGAGCTCCTTGCGCAGTAGCGTTCTTTGCACAGCGTAAACTTGCAACTGAGCTACCTTCTTCCTGTAGGAGGGCCGGCAGCTGTGAGGTGTCACCAGATGACAGTACAGTCTCGTAGGACTTGCCATCAGAACGACCTACCTCGCCCAGATCGTCGGCAGCGAAGACAACACCAGCAAGCAACACCATCCACAACCACCGCAACCATTTCAAGATGTGACACATCTTGATAGGCACAGAAATTCGATATTTCCTTGTGCAAAGGTTCGACAATGGCGTCTGTCAATGGTGGTGTTGGCCACAAAAGGTTTCTGCAGGGATGCAGGTGTCTCCTGGCCAAGAGCCTTGACAGCATCTGCACCCAAATCCTCTGCTTCTAGGTGGCCACAATCTGTAGGCATGGCATTTGCTTCAGCCCCAGGTGATGGTTGTGGAGCCTGAAAGGCCAGCAGGTTGGGGCAAGGGAGGGCTCAGAGATCCTAGACATTGTGGTTGAGATCCAAGCATGTTGCATTGCGGTGCCATGGAAGGGGTCTTCCACCATTGGCTCAATGAGGTGAGAACATGGAGGATGGAGGGCTCCGTAAAATCGAGCGAGGCCTGGGTTGTGGAATGGGTAGACATGTGGCCTGCAATTTACCTCTCCACATGGCATGTCCAGGCGAGGAACGTTGGATAAGATGATGGGACCTGCTTGCGGCGGCTGCAGCTTTGCAGTTCTTGTCAAAATAGGAGGCATCGGCATCCTTGAACATGGATAGAAATGACACACCTTGGGAAAGACGTTGTCGAGCTCACCAGATCCAAGCAAGCCTCTTCACCATGGCTGTAGACCAGCTGCTCTCACCATTCGTGCCTTTGAGGGCTCCGAAGTGGATATCACATTGAAGGTGAAGGCAAAGGTGATTGATTTTGGGTACTGTACCAGACGCAACTGGTTTGGTGGACAAGGCAGACAAGGTAAATGGGGTAGTTTTGGCAGAGCAGGTAGATTTGCCAGGACTAGCAGCAATGTCGACGTGGAGCCAAGAAGTTGTTTTGTTGATGTTGGCCAAGACAACATCATCATTGTCGTTGTCCCACAATGGCAAGTAGAAGTGAATGTTGCCCCATTCCGAGTGTGACTCTTGAGATTGCCAATCAGAACCTCTGCGCAGAAAGCTGTCAGTGAGGTTTCAAGGCAGCCAGTTGGGCAAAATTGGTCCCCAAATATACCATTCTTGATGAAACAAGCCAAGTTGAAGAACATGGCAATTGAGGTTTTTGCCTGCTCAGCCTCAATGGCGTTTTGGCTTCTATGTAGCCATTGCATTCCATGACAATGTTGGGGGAGCAACAACCCAGCCTGGTCATGATTCTTGAAGACAAACTGGAGATGACTGAACTCCTGAATTGCTGTGCAAAACACTGTGCTTGGTCTCGCCTGTGGTGTTGGATGGTACAAGACAAGGGAATAACCAAAGCAGGGAGCAACATGCATGTAACGGGCATCTCCAAGACAGCCTTCTACTTATGTTCGAAAGGTCAAGATATATACCAAGCTGATCAGGCTTGGTTGTGAAAAGGGAGCAAAACAGAATGGGGAATGGTAAAGAATGCACAAAGGAAGGATGGTGGTGGTGAGATCTGAAGATGTGAGCTGAACTGAGTGAAGCGAGCTCTATATATATGTTTGGGCCCCCTGGGCCAACATGTCTGAGAGTGTCCTGTTGTGCTGTGCTGGTTTGTTACAGTGCACAAGGCTCGATCCTGCGACAATCCTCCGCTTCGGTGGCTGAACACCGACAAAAGTTCTCGACAGAAATATAGGCTTGTTGTCATACAGACGTCTGAGATACACCTCGGAGATCAAAGCTGCAGAAAAAAGTCTTTGGACCTCTCGAGCGTTTCTTGTAGTAGACAGCAGAGATTTGAGGCTGGTGGAAGAATATCAATGAGCTTGTTGTGAAGCCCGATCAAGGTTCTGCTTCGAGCACAACTAGGGCTTGGCGATTTTCTGAAAAGTAAGCTTTGAATCTCGGCTGTCTCTGTCGGTCCAAATCTTGCTGTAACACAAGATCGGTTGGTGCTATCAGCTCTGTTCAATTGGGCTTCGGGTGGATGTACACTTAGGCAGCGAGTATGGAAGCGACATGGCTGCAACGATGGTGACACTTTTCAGGAAAGGATGTGGGGCGTCGTCAATATGGAAATGGCAGGGTGCTTATCGCTCTCTTCCTCACTGCTCGCAACTGGCACCTCTGTTGCCGTCGGACCAAGTGCCGCCTTCCACTTCTGTTCTAGTTCAACAAGATACTACAAACGCAAGCACGCACAAGCAATCGAGAGCAAGATGGAGACAGGGAGGTGGTCTGACAGTGACAATGATGAAGACGAGAATCAATGTACTTGAGGGCATTCAAAAGATGCAGAGCACTTTGGTTCAAGGATGTTGCAGCACTTATTAATGAGGAAGGGTTGTTCACTGATGCCAATTAGGATAGAAGTACCAGCGCATCGTTGCAGCAGCCCAATTCAACCGCGCTCACCAGTTCCACCGCGCTCTCACCGCATCTACCGCAACAAGCCTTGTTTCACCTTTGCTCTCACCATTCAGCAGACGAGCCCTCTCGCAGATGTTATCCGTCAACCACAAGAGCTGCGGCATGTGTCTCTTTGATTGCCAGTGCGAGGCCAACTTTTGTCCACCTTACTTTGGCCTTTTCCAGAGAGCCGGATTGTTGCTGTTTCCTGAAACGCCCACTTCTGTCATGGAAGAGACATCCAAAAGGCGGGTTGTTCTGACGCATTTTGGATTCCTTCAACGTGGGGCACCGAAAAGGCCATTGCAGGAGACGGCAAATACTCCTGCTACGCAACGCTGACTGGAAGAAGGCTATGTCCGCACATCAAGTGTTCCAGCCAGGACATTCGAATTACTGACAGATAGGTCGGAATTTTTGGCAAAGCATCTCTTTCCGACATCGCACATATGTGCTGCAATCACCTTCGCAATCTTAGCAAGTCGCTTTGCAGACCACGTTCACATGCCCCATTTGTTGCACGTAGATGCCACCGAGTGCAGAAAGAATCAAAAGAAACGGCCCACACACACAGAGGAAATCGCCACTTCTAGCAGCGAGCCTTTTGGGAAACAAATGGCAATTGCATACCCTCACAACAAAGCTCCCTACTTGGCCTTATCTAACCCATTCTTCCAGCTCATATACCCCAACCCACTATGACCACTCTCCGCCTTAGTCGACCTAGCACTCCTCCTCACCGAATCCGCAAAGTTGTCCCGCAGATGCGCCGTCAGATCGAGATTCCTCTTCTTCATCCCGTTCTCAATGTAGTACTTGAGCTTCGTAAACTGCTGCTTCAAGTGATGCTCGCGATGACCTTTGGGCCGTAACCAGGCGTAGAGTTGTTCGATGCGCTCTGGGTCGCTGTAGACTGCCCATTCGCCCGGCTGCAGAGTGCCTTCGTCGCCGCCGAGTTCGGCAGCTTTGCGCGTGGCGATCAGCGAGGCGGTGACGGGTTGGTGGAAGAGGTGGGCGTAAGGCGAGGTTTTGACCGGTGTAGCGGGGGGATCGGGGATGAGTTGCGAAACTTCTTCGGCGGTTGCTCCTTGGACAAACAGTCGGCCCGTCTGGTAGGTGTGTTTTTCAGAGCCAGTGACGATCGAGCAGGATCCGACGCCGTCGAACCACCAGTACTTGTCACCGAAACGGTCTCGTCCTAGCGGCTGCATGCGAGGTGCGAGCATGAGACGTCGAAACTCTCGGTCGATGGTTTCGTCTCGTCGTGCGAGCTTGGCGTCTTCTTCCTCGAGTTTCTTGCGTTGGGCCGTGAGGATTTTGTTTTCGGCGAGCTTGGCTTTGTGTGCTTCGCGAGCTTTGGCTTCTGAGATACGACGTGCGGCTTCTTGAGCTTGCTTCTCGAGGGCTTTCTGTCGTAGGATCTCTTGCCGCGAACCTCCGCCACGACCGCCGCGACCGCTGTCGGAGAAGGAAGAGTCTTCTCGTGTTGATCGAGTATCAGAATCTGAGGCGAGTTCGTCTTCCTCTTCTTCCTCTTCCTCTTCGTCTTCCTCCTCCTCGTCTTCGTCTTCTTCCTCGTCGTCTTCGTCTTCCTCCTCATCTCCCTCACCTCCTCCCTCCTCACCTTCTGCCTCACCTTCTTGCTCTTCGTCATCTTTCTCTTCCTCTTTCTTGCTGCCCTCGAACTCCTCCCATGCGGATGCCAGTTCCTTCTTTGCACGGCTCACCTCGATCTTCTCCTTTCTGAGCTCTGTAAGCTGAACTTCGCAATCCTCGTAGAACGCTTTGACGGGCTTGGTCTCGACGGCGAGCATGCACAAGAAGTTGACGATCTGCAGCTTGTCGTCAAGAGTCAGGAGCGGGTGCCTCTGTGCAGGCGTGTCGTAGAGCTCGGCTTCGAACTTGCCGTCAATGTACCCCTCAGCATGCTCGACAGCAGTGAGGTGGGACAGAATGCCGATCCTGCGAGGCAGCAGATCCGGCGTTCCGCGAGCAGCAATGAGGCCGATCAAGCTGTTTTCCCATCGTTCGCGACGGTTGTCAGGGCGAATTGAGAGTTTCTCCCATCCCTTGCTGAGCTCGCGTGAGGCTTCTAGCAGGCCGGCGAGGGCTTCGGCTTCGGCGTTGACCGCAGCTCCGTTCCCGTTGACATGGTTAGTGTTGGGAGTGGCCTCGAGCTCATCGATTTCGGAAGCAGCCTCGCTTGCATCGTCTTCTGCATCGCCGTTCACACTGGCAGGGGTAGAGGTGGCCATGTCAAGACTTGCGACAAGGGCCGAGGTGTTTGCAAGCAGGCTTGAACCACCATCGCGCACAATAAGGTTGATCAAGGTGCGATGGATCTCGTTGAGGAGCGTGCACGAAGGATCCGAAAACTTGTGCCGCAGCGCCTGTTCGTAATCATCCATGGTGAAGGGCGACAGCAGCAGCGGCTTTCCTACTGAGATCAGGAAGAAGTAAGTGCCAAGGAAAGTTTCGAAAAGTTCCGTTGGCACCGGAAGGGCGTGGTCACCACGAGCAGGAAGTGGTCGCTCCTTGCGTCGTTCGAGCTCGCCTGGCATCTTGAACATGAGTTCACGTCTCGAGATGGGATCAAGCTTGAGATCCTCGATGGGGTACTTGATATTCTTCTTGCGAAGCCTCTCTTCCTCCTTGGCCTTTTCGATGGCGGCCTTCTCCACCTCGTCGGCTTTGCGCTGTGCTGAAGCACTGAGCTTCTTGCCGTCCGATCGGACCTTCTTGTTCGCTGAAGTGGACGAGTCTTCTCCATCCGTCAGGAGATACTTTTTGCGTTTGGACAGCTTAGCATCCTTGAGTGCCTCGTTCTTTTGCGAGATTTCGTCGGTCGGTTCGAGCGGAATGCCATACTTGATTGCGAGCCATTCTTTGACACGCCATTCAGCACCGATGTTGGCTGCACGGATGATGCAGTCGCGGAGATACTTTCGCAAGATTGTTTTGGAGAAGGCAAGGCGATCACGACTGAGCTTGGCCGAGGAAGTGACATAGGTGCCACCGGCAGGCTCATCATTGTCATCGATGAGGTCGACAGTGTAGACGTATTTGGTAGGGTCGTCGATTTGATTCGCTTCCTCGAGCTCGAGTGTCAAGTTGGTGCCGACGGTGTGAATTTGAATAGGCAAGGGTGAGGTACGCGGAGAGGAGGCGCGGGAAGATTCAGCGTGACCGTTTGGCTCTGGCTTGACGTCCATGTCGACATGGTCACCGTTGGGGACAGTTGCAATGGGTGGCTTTGCGGGCAGATCGGCCTTGCTCAGGCGAGCGTAATACTTGTCTCCATCCAGGTCGAAGAAAACGGTTTCGCCGGGGAAGAAGCGGTTCTTGAAACGATCGTAGACGCGGTCGACGAGTTCGTCGATGCGACCGGTGATCTGGAATTGGACGGACCTGAGGACAGGAGCCTTGAGCTGCTCCGGGAAGATCTTGTGGAGCGCAATGGCTTCCTTTCGCTCGCTCTTGAGAGCCTCAAAGTAGGAGAGGTTGATCTTGCCGGTGAGCTCGCACTGGAAGATCTTTTGATTATAGAAGCTGAGTCGATTGGAGTAAGTTTCGAAATCGGCAAAGACCTCACCGGTGGCTGCAAGGTAGAAGACATCGGGGTCATCGGAGCCTGTTGCGGCGGGAGGAGGGAAGGGCTCGACGGGCTTTCTCTTGACCAAAGGCATGATGGCTGCGGAGCAAGCTCAGCTGCAATTGGATGAGAGCAGCGTGGGTGTCGGGGAGCTTGGGCAAGAGGATGGGAGTAGGTATTGATGGTGGGTTCGGGGAAAACAAATCACTGAAATTGATGCAGGCAGTTGGAGCCAATGACGAACTGTATATCGTGTCCAGTTCGGTGAGCAAAAGAAGGAATTGTGTGACGGGAGCCTAAATGTGTACGTGTGTGATGCTAGTCCTGAAGTAAGGTCGAGCGTGTCGATGATGTGGCCGTGACGCGGACTGGGAGAAGGTCTTGCAAAATTATAGCGTTGAAGATTGAGCAGAGATGCAAGCTTGATGACGAGGAGAAGGGAGTCGCGTACAGTATGTCGAGCAGCGAGCGTATGTACGAAGAGGGGAAGGTGTTCGATGAGGGACGGGTGTCGAGAAAAAACGCGTAGCTATGGTCGGATGATGGAGGAGGAGGGAGGGAATGTGGTGGAAGCAAGCAAAGCAAAGCGGAAGGATGATTTCAAAGAGCAGAGGTTTGCTCTACGCCGAGCGGGTCGTGATGAGGACAGAGGAAAGTAAGAAAAGCTGAAGCGAGCCCCACTAGAGCCAAGCGTGACCGAGACGAGGACAACGAGAAACCGTCCGTCTTTGCTAGAAATTCGCATTCAAGGTCAGTTCACAGCTAAGCGGGTTACCGTATCGCTCTGCTGTGTGAGCTGCAGCTCCTTGCTCTCAGACACTTTCTTCCTCGTCCTCATCGCCCCCTCCCCACGCTCACCTTGAACGACACACTCAGCGCTGGAAGCTTTTCCAACACTGACAGCCATGTCAGATCGCAAATCCTTAGCATCGCCTTCATGACCACACGTCTCGCTCATTCCAGACGTCGGTACCTGATGGTAATGTATTGTGCCATTCTGACCAGGAAGTCACTTTCATCAATATTGACAGGCACGAAGAAAAAGAAAAAAAAAAAAAAAAGAAAAAGAAAAAGAAAAGCGCGTTGGCGCAGCGAAGCGCGGTGCGGTGCGGTGACTTGTGTTTGTTTCGACCCTTTTTGTCAATTTCAAAAGCCTTGAACTGCTCCACTTTTCGGAATTTTTTTGACGCTGAGCTAGAGTCACCAAAGCATTGAGCGACAGCATGCGGGCAAGCTGCGATTGTTTATGGTCTTGACAAGTTCATCGTCCGCAATAGCAGCCAGGTACCGATGCTACAATGCTTGTCGTGGCTTGCTCCCGGCAATGCAATCAAGGTTGAGTGTGGTTCCTGCCTTGCTCAACTGCTTTTTGTCTCATTTACGCGCATCATATTTTGGACAGCCTCGTTTACCGGCACAACGCGTCCTGCAGCCCGATTCATTCAGTGGATCGGGCAATCACCGAATCAAGCTGCTTGTCGATCACAATACCTCTCTCTCTCTCTCTCTCTCTCTCTCTCTCTCTCTCTCTCTCTGCCAGGATCTGTAGAGAATGTCTATTGCAGTACGAATGGTCGACCTTGTTCACGTACGGTTATCCCTGTACACATCGACTTTGGACCTCCGCATCTCTCGCCTCTCCCTTGTCAGATCCTGGCCCCCGACCGTACCCCACCCTTTGAGCGGGATCACCATGACCGTGCCATTATCTTGTGCACCCAACTCTTCCGCGAACGTCAGCACGTTCTGAGCTGCCTGACTTGGATGTTTTGCATTCCTACACAGATCGACCACCTCTTGATCCGATATGACACCTCCCACACCATCGCTGAAGGCGATGAGGAAGCCGTAGTCGCTGCCGCGGATCACCTGCGAAAAGATCTCGGGCTCGACGGTGATGCCCACTTTTTTGAACCTGGAATCGCCGAATGCGCGAGTGTTGGCCAGCGCACCCATCCATCTCGCCTCGCCAAACGAGTCGGTGATCATGCCAGCGCCCATCTTGCGTAGCCGCTCCGCTTCGGACCGGTCATCGGGATGGTGGTAGGTGGTGAGGGGTACAGCTTTGCCGTCTTTGACCGAGCACATGAGCACGCGGGTGTCGCCGACATGCGCTACGTGAACGCCCACAAACTCGGACGAGTACCAGGGGACCGAAGGCATGTCAAGCGAATGAAGCAAAGCGACCGAAGCTGTGCTGCCTCCGACGTCGAGTTGCGGCGACGACTGGATCTGTCGGTCGGTGACAAGCCATGCTAGAGTGAGACGCTCGGCTATGGTCATGGTCTCCTTTTCCATTCCTTCAGGAGGTGGGATGCGTTCGATCATTTGCTTCCAATCAGCTGTCGGATCCGCGCCTTGCGTCGTGTCAGAAGGCTGGTTGTCGAGCCCAGGCAGCTTGCCGCCGATCTTGATCGCCCCATCCTGGCGAGTTGGTTGGAGGAGCGTCTTGCTTGAGCCCGAACTTTGCGATTGGCCTTCGTGACTCAACATGTTTGAGAGGCATTCTGGCTTGGTGAGGTGGTCCACTTGCGTCGTCTCCTCTGCGGTAGTCTCTTCCTTCTTTTTCTGCGTAGCTGCAGCTTTGGGAGCCCGCCGCCCAGCTGCCGGGCCTGCTCGCACAGGTCTCAATCTGTCTTTACGCACCCATCGCTCCAATACTCCTCCGGTAAAGCGTCTAAAGTAACCACCCAGCTCCCTAGTATACTGCACGGTATCCGTAATCATATCCGCCTCGACGCTCTCGAAGGTCCGATGCAGGTGGTCCCGCAAGAAGCTAGACACCTGTTGACCGCCATGCCCGTCAAAACAGCCAAACCAGACCACCTGTCCAGCCAACTCTTCTCCGCCCGCTTTCTCCGGATCCCATTCTAAAGCAGCATTAGCCGCAGATGCCCCTGCAGCCGAGGAGGAGAGAGAATGAAGCTTGAGGTAGTTGCGCCTCAACTCGTCGATGGGTACGTGGAGACACGAGACAGATGCGGTATCTTCCTGATACGCGCGTGTACCGCGTGATGTAGAAAGGCCAAAGACGCCATTGCGGGTCGACTTGAGTTGGATGCGAGCTTGTCCGCCCAAAGGAGAGAGGGTGCGTACGAAGGTCTGCTGATGTCGTCGTTGTTGCCAGTCGCATCCGCAAAGCGTGGAAGGCTCGAGCTCTCTTTGCTTGCCTTTGCCGATGGTCAACGAAGGAGTAACGAAGGTAGAAACATTCCGAGATTGGGGAAAGGAGCACGCTGCCGACGAAGCGAGATGGTGTGGTCTACTTGAAGCTTGTATCGTCCTTGATGCGTTCGACGAGGATGAAAGGGCCGTTCGAATACGGGAAGGTCCAGCGACCGCTCCACCGGCTGACTTGAGCATAACTGTTGCGTACAGAAGCGGGATAGGATGATGGTGTTCCTTACAAGCGCCAGTTGGGTTTGAGACGAGAGAGTCAGCATGGGCATCAGAGTAGCTTCTCGAGAGCAGGGTCCACACCCTTTGAAGCGAATGCAACCCGCTGCGTCACAAAGTCACAGTCGGCTGGGAATTTTGGAAAAGTTTCTCAGTCACAAATCAGGCACTTCCGCTCAAGCCATCCGCGGCTCCTCTCCACCGAATCTCATCGGGGTGTAGCAAAAACGAGTCCCGATGAACGACGATCGGCCTCCACCCCGCGTTTCACCCTTTGTAATCCATCTGCGAAGAAAAGAGCATTGACACCTTCAAAATCCTTCGTCCTCAACTACTTTGATACTCACACCAAACCAAGGACGACATACTACCAACAATGCTCGTCAAACCCTCCACCTCCAGCCTAGTCGCTGCTACGCGCACTGGCGTTCTGCTTCCCAGCTCGTCCACCTTCGCTCTCGCTGCTAGCAGACCATACACTTCAACACGCGCAACCTCAGCTCCCAAGTCAAAATCATCACCATCCAAATCCAAATTCAACCCTCTATTGCACACTTCTCAACTCTCACCCAGCGCCCCACCTCGCTCGAAAGAGCCCTACTCCCCGGTCACGGTTGCAATTGTTAAAGGTCTTGCCAAACTGATGGGATACAACTCGCTCACTTCGACCTCGATCCGTGTTACATCCGACTTGTACGATCGATGCGCAGAACGAGCTCACGTCGAGCGCAACTTTTGGTACGGTGACTGTGCCTTACCTGAAACGTATCAGTCTTGGTTTCAGATCACCAACTTGCACGTCTACTTGCTCCTGGTTCGCTTCCGAGCATTCGACAAAGCGGCCAACAAGACGTACAGCCAGGAACTGATCAACCACTTTTTCATCGATGCAGAGTCACGCATGCGCGATCGATTCGGTGTTCAGACTTCACGACTGGTCAAAGGCTACATGCGAGATATGCACATGCAACACCGCGGCTCGATTTTGGGCTACGACGAAGGTCTAGCTACCAACGATGCCACTCTGGCCCAGGCTTTGTGGAGAAACATCTGGGGTGCCGGGTGGGGAACTGTCGCTGGTGTCAAACGCAAATTGGCCGGTGTAGACAAGCTCGCAGGAGGCGAAAAAGACGATCCGGAAGGTGCACCTGAGCTGGCACGAGATGCGTCGACACTGGATCCGAGGATCGCTACTAGACCCAACGCAAGCGCGTACGCTCGTGCTGCGTCCGCATCGTTAGCTGCGGAAAGGGTGAATGCTGATCCGTCCACACTACCTCCAAAAGCTGACAACCCGGCAACGATGCCTACTACCGCCAACATCTTGCCTGCTATCGACCCACTCGCCGCTGCTCACCCGGAGCTGGCTTTCCCGCATCACTTGCATAGGATCGTCACGTTTATTCGCGCAGAGTCTCACAGGCTGGCGAATCTGTCGGATCGCGAGATCATGCTCGGCAGAGTCGAGCCAAAGTCGCCCGCTGCGGTCGGTAGGAGGTCCCAAGAGGCCGCTAAGGCGAGTGCTAGTATTGCTTCTTTCCGCCGTATCTAAGAGCCAACCTTTCTAGTCTAGCTTCTGATTTTAGTTCTGCAATGGAATCCCGCTTCCTCAGATCGCGACGATGCTTTTCTTCCCCTATTGATCTCATTAGACCACACTCGATTTCAAAACATCTGAAGAAAAGACAGTGATACATTTATATACAACAAATTGAACTCCAACATGGTATCAAACTTTGAGCAACACGAATTGAGCGTGCGAATCAATTGTTGTGACGCTTGAAAGGATTGTGAAGCCTCGACTTGCGCTTAGACGGCGTGCCCTGGGACTCGGCCATCGAGCGTGCGTCGTGATCAAAGCTGGATCGAGAGACCGATTCTTCAGGTACAGGCGGCACTGGAATGGTGCTGAGGTTGGCAGGCAGACCAGCACCTCCAGAAGCCGCAGGTAGACCATCGGTAGCATAAGCAGCGACAGGCTCACCCGTAGCAGGGTCGAGCAAAGCTTCTTCGCCTGCAGCAATCTCGGCCGCCGATACCTTGCGACCGCCTGGACGGATCAAGCTACCAACACCTTTGGTGACACCACCGACACCTTTACCTGCAACACCCACAACGCCTTTGCCAACACCAAAGCCCGCCTTGCCAACACCCAGACCAGCTTTGCCCACACCCGTTCCGACGGCCAGCACGCCACCTGCTCCTGCGCGACCAACACCGGTGATTCCGCTCGTGAATGTTCGGCTGATACTGGTTCCCTTTCGCTCGCGATTCGTCACAAAGTCGGGCTTGAACACGAAGCGCAACGTCACTTCCGAGTTCTCGGTCGAGCCGGTGCCAGTGATCGGGTACGTCTTTTCGAAAGGCTCGAACGGTTCGAGCACCGCCAGATCCACCTGAGCTTTGCCCAGCTTGTCTGGTGTACCCACCTGGTCCCAATCGTACGCTTCAAAGATGGCCTCGGCATGGACTCGCGATGGCACCTTGAACTCTCCCAGATTCTCGTTGTAGTCTGGGTTGAGCGTCTTCTTGACCACCTTGGACTTGGCCATGCGCTCGCCGTTGAGCACAAATGCAAAGTAAGGGTCAGAGCGATTGCCGCGATCGGCAGCGCGAAGGTTACGAGCGCTGATCAGGTCGACACGCAGGAAGCCCTGGTTGTTGATGCTCTCGACGGGCTCGAGGTGCAGATTGATAGGGATGTATCGGCACTCCACCACCACACTTGCCACTTGTGCGCCGGCAGCATTCTGCAGTCGGAACTCGTACTGTGAGTTGAGCGCTTTTTCCAGTACGTCCTTGGTGTTGCCTGCAAATTCGGCAAAGACGTCATCGTCGCCATCACCCGTGCGCAGCTTGAGAAGGAACTTGGACCAGTCGAGCTCCTTGACGACCGACTCACCAACCTCGTCCCAGGTGTGGTGGGCCGAGCGTGCCTTTTCGGTTGTGTAAGCTGGCCAGTATCCGTCGTCGAAAAGCACTTCGAGACGCGCATTCTTCTTGTTCTGAGGCAGCGAGCCTTGCAAGATGTTGAAGACAATGATACCCGACTGTTCCTGCAGCAATTGCTCCTTGGACATAGTGATGCCCTCGAGGGCCCTGTCCGCAGCAGTGGAAGGGCGACCAGTTGCAGCAGTCTTGGCACTTTCAGCGATCGAGCTCCTCGGGTCAGCAGAAGCGCCATTGACACCATTGATGGCTGCGCTGACCTCGCCCGCACCATTGACCTTCTTGGCACCGTTGATTGCACTAGATTCGAGAGAAGGCTTGGCAGCGGCAGTCTCACTCTCCTCCTCGGCTTCCTCGGGGATGGTACCACTTTTCGCAGCGGCTTCGTTCTCGCGCTCGTCAAACTCAGCACCCTTGATGTTGACAGCCGGCAGAAACTCGCAGTCGAACTCGATCTGGCCCTTGTAGATACCATGTCCGAGATGAATCTTGTCCTTGTGCACCTGTTTGCCTGTGCCAGTGAATCTGATTCGTGGATCCGAAGTGGTCGATTCGGTAGCGAGCTGGGAGACATCGACCTCGACGTTGCCAAGCGAGCGATCCTTGCCGCTGTTCTGGTAGTCCATGATCTCGAGTGTGATCTTCTCGCGAAGAGAGTGGACAGGTGCATACAAGATCTCGTCCCATATTGGATTGAGGTCGTTGTTGACAATGGTGGATCCATCGACGGCTTGCCCACGGGCACGAAGCTGCACATAGGGATCCGACTTGCCTCCGGTCAGGGCTTCGACGTTCTTGACATCGGTAGCACGCTTGACCCAGAACTTGATGGTGCCGATAGCAGGCGTGTAACCGCTGCTTCCATTCATGCTGCCGGCCATCTGAACGGGCTTCCATTGCGCCGACATGCGCACGCGGCCGTTCTTGGAGTTCTTGAGCGGGAACCAATCCTGCTGCTTTTCCTTGGCTGCCAGCAGATCTTCGAGTCGAATACTGACATACGCAACCACAGGATCGGCGCGCAGGTCGCGGTCGTCGAGAATCTCGACGGTGATGACAGCCTTCTTGCGGTCTGTGACGAGGAACTCGGTGGGCATTTCGAAGATGGGGTTGGTGGTACGTTTGATGACGATGGTGTCCTTGACCTTCTGGCCGTTGAGACGGATGCGACCTTTGGGGCATAGCTCTCCACTGAAACCAGAACGCTTGTCGAGCTCCTTGGCCTGGTGCAAAGTGAAGCGAACGACACCCGAGCGGGTCTCTGGCAATGGCTTCGGCTGGCCGTCCTCACCCACCTCGGGCTTGATGACAGGGTAGTAGGAGAGCGAGTATTGGACCTCACCTCGCTCCTTGGCGTCCAGGATGACGGGAGTGCTGAGGTTCTCGTGCTCTGGGTCGTCCATGAGCTCCTTGAGGTCAAAGGCGGCCTGGCCGAGGGTGGAATCGGGACGGTGCTCGTTAAAGTCCATGACAGCCATGGTGAGCATGCCATTGAGGTTGTTGAGCAACACGAACTTGGTCTCCTTGAACTGCGGGTTGGCAGTTCCTTTCTTGATCGAGGTTTTGGCGAGCACGTCGCGGTTGTCAATGGAGAGCGTGATGTATGGGTCTGGCGTGCCACCCCCAAGCTTGACACCCTTGAGGTTGCGTGCAGACCAGATGTTGACTTGGAGCACGCCGACGGCAGTGTCGAGTGGGGTGCCGGACATCATCTGCTCGAGGTTGATGGTGAAGAGGTTGGGGTTGTACATCATTGGACCGAGGTTTGCGTGGATCTGACCTTGGATGAAATCGGAAAGGCCGGGGATCATGCCGATATCGAAGCCAAACGTGTTGCCTCCGATGGGCTTGAGGACGTAATCGATCTTGGGCGGCTCCATGAACGAGATATCGACGAGCTGAACGTGAGGGAAGTTGCTCATGAGCTTCATACGGAGACGAAGGTGTCCGACAAAGTTGATGTCTTCAAGTAGAATTGGCAGGCCTGCACCAACAAAGCCCTTGCCGACACGGACGGTGAGAACAATCTTAGGATTGATCTTCTGTCTGGCCTGCTTGACGGTGAGGTCAAGGACGTCGCTGGGAGTAAAGTTGAACTTCCAGTCCATCATGACAATGTCCTCTTCGGTGTCTGGGAAAGTACGGACCGAGTCGATACGTGGTGCCTTGGTACCGAGAGTGAAGGTGGTCATGCGAATCGAATCGATACCGGTAGGACAGTTCTGGACCAAGATCTGATCGACGATTCCAATGATGGTAGCGGATAGAACGGGCTCATAGATGAGCCAGAAGCGCGACAGAAAGTGGTTGATCCAGTCGGCAGATTCGTGCTCGGAAGCCATCTTCTTCTTGGCGAGCTCGCGAGTGATGTCGTCTCGAGCACGTTGGCGAGTGCGTCGCATGCTCGTGTTGTAGTAAGTGGAGCAGAAAGCACCGATGATCAAGAGCGAGGCGATGCCGCCACCTAGACGAGTCGCAAAGTAGGTGAAGAGCACGGCCAAGATGATGACGGAGGCATTCCACCAGAAGTAGCCGAGATAGCTCTCTCCAATGAAAGTGCTGATGAGGTCGCGTTGCGCTTCCTCATCGGTGTTGACAGCTCGATCGAGAGGAAGTCCTCGGGCAGCGAGAGAGGCGGCAGCCCATCCTGCTACGGTGCCTGGCGGGAGGTTGGCGGTGGGCTGACCAGCAGGAAGCGAACCTGGAGCTTGCTTCTCTTGCTGGTTGAGCTTCTCGACGTCGTTGAGGTTGAGCGTGGGGTCGACCTTCTTGCCGCCGATATCGCTCGCTATGCCCGAGCTCTGATTGGAGTCTGCAGCGGTCTTTGGCTTGATGCGGTCCATAGCTTTGGCGGCCTGAGCAGCCTTCTCCTGAGGTGTGGCATTCTCGTCGAACTCGAGCACACGAGCACCGGCGGCTTCGTTTTGCTGCAGCCTTGACTTGACTGCGGCGTGTTCGGCCGCATCTTGAGCCTGAGCTGCATTGATTTGAGCTTCGGTAGGTTCGGAGGGAGCAACAGGCGCAGCTGCCGCATGATCCTTGTGTTTGAGGAAGGACGCCATGGTGCAAGACAGCACTCAATGCATCTGATGAGGTCGACCGTCGATCAACTCGAATGCGAACCGACTTGTGGCGGGTGACGGCGGAATGGATGGGTGGATGAGGCCGGACAGATGGGACGATGATGGTGGTGGATGAGATAAGGGAGCATCCTGTCTTTGCAGAGGTGAAGGGTCGGCAAATCAAGCAGGGTGGTGAATTGCATGAGTAAGTTTGTTCCCATGCCGACTCGGTACGCCAAGTGTGACTACACTGTGCAGAATGCCATCACATCAGCATGCAGCAGCAGCAGCCGCCCTCAAAATGTCTGGACTGTCGCACGCTAAAATCGAAGAATGGACATGGCCAAAGCGTCATGTCAAGAAGCCGAAGAAGGTTTTTTTGGGCTGTGCTCGACGTGAGCAAGCACAGCAACAGCCTGCTGTCTCGAGTTCCAGACCCTTTTTTCTAAGCAGCAAAGCGCCCAATCTGGATCGGATCGAGCAGTATCTTAGCCGAGGGAGCACACCACACTCAAGTCAGACACTGCGGCGTCTATAGACGTCCCTCTACGCCGTTCGACCGCAGAGCCGCGGTGATGGGTGCATTCATTCGCGCTGCTTCTACCGAGAAATATCACTCGGTGACCCTCGCGCACCCAATTTTGCACAGACTATCCCTTTTTCTTCAATTTCAGAGTGCCCCTCCTTTGGACCACCATCATCCTTTTTGGTTGATTTTTGTGTGTTTATTTTTCTCTGGTGCTTTTGTTACATCTTCTCCACTCACATTTTTGCGTTTTTGCATTTTCGTATTTTCGCTTTTTTTCTCTGTTACATCTTTTGTATTTATTCATATTTTCGCATTTTTGACACACCAGCTGTCAATTAGTGCACCACCATGGTTCTTGGATGACACACACCAGCTGCTCTCAGGGAGAAAGCTCGACGCCGCCAGATCACTGCTGGCAAGGAGCATCCTCAGGTGATCCAGCTCACCAAGCCAACCTCCCCTAATGCAGACTTCACCACACTTGGCCAGCCTAGGGATGTTGCTGGTTTCAAGGCCATCAAAACCAACCTCACCCTTGTTGATAAGGATACTCGGCAGCCTCTCTTTCAGAGATTCTCTCCCACCTCAGCTGACAAGCTATCTGATGCTATCAAATCTGCAAAGCATGGTCTTGATGCCTTCAAGCTGCTCAAGTCTTTGCACCCTCCCAGCAATGGACAAGGCCTCTATCATCTTGGCTATTGGCATTCAGAAGGTCAAAACTATGTTGGCTTGATGGCAGACACTCTCAAGAAGAAGCAGGGGGAACCTGAAGCGGCCTTGCCTCTCCTCAACTGGGCCAAAGAGCACTCTTACAGCTTCCTCACCCCACTTCTACCTCTCATGCATCCAGACTACCAAGAGGCACTTCACAACAGGAAACCTGGACAACAAGCTCTTATCAAAGCTCCCAAGAATGCTCAGGTATACACCCATGACTGGTGGACTGGAGTCTCATTCTTTGACACCTTCACTGGCAAAGGACACAAGGACAAGAACAATGACACCCCTCCTTTTTGTTCAACTTTGGTAAGCCTTGCATTCTTCGACTTCATGATTATAAGGTGGACATTCAGCTGGATGCCTATGACATTGCCATATTCAACACCTTCAACCTGGAACACAGCACACTGGTAGTACCTGGGCAGGAGGACAAGGACACAGAGAGATGGGCCTTCAGTGCTTGGTTTAGGACTTCCATTCTGGAAAGCAGGCCTGTCACTCAGGTTAGCCAGCAGAGGATGAATGACATGGGAGCAGGACCCAGCAAGAAGAGAGCCAGGTACACTTGTTGAACAACATCATTTGTATATAGCACACAGCCTTTGAATGTTCTCATGACTCAGATCCATGTCAATATCATATTGTTTCATCATTGCACTATTGCCTGTTTACACAAACCTCAATCTTGCCTCTCATCTCATGGGAGGTCTAAGCCTCTGACAAGAGTGCTCATGACATTCCTGACACTTTCAGGAATCCATTGAAGCTTTCAGATCATGTTGTTGAGCCCCTGGGGTCTGAGAACCTCTGGGAAAACTAAGGGGTTGGTAATGGTGAGCACGGAGGCCAAGGACAGGGACCAGATGGTTGGGATTGTGGGAAAGTACATTTGGGGATTGGGTGATCCGGATCAGTTAGGTTGCTAGCTGATTTGAGGTACCAACAATTGTATTGTAGGGACTGTCAATGGATTACTGTAGTAGGATATTGATGTACTCGGGTGCATATTGTGAAAGATACTGTGAGTACACTAGGCAACTGTCAATTGGGGATTGGCAGATCTAATGTTTGATGCATTGACTTGTGATAGTCAGCACTGATAATAGATAATCCTAGATAAGAGTTGATTATCTTGGGTGCATATCACTGTTGTTATTGTTGGAAATCTCAGGATTTGCCTCCACAAATTCAGCAGCAAACTGGTCTACCCACAGACTTTGCATTGTCAGCACAGACAAATGTGTCCTATGCAGGGATTCCACTGGATCAACACTGCCAATGAGTTCATGACACAGACAAGACCATTACCAACACAGATTGGCAGAGCTCTGCATGCACAACCAATAGGATGACACAACAGTCAATCCATGGAAGAATTCCACCCAAGTAAATAGGAGGTTGCATCTGATTGGTGCATTATTGGTGCCTACAATGCACAATCTGGATGGATGCTCAATATAATGGACAAACTATGGATACTTGTGGCCAAGATGGCCAAGTCTGAGCCCTCAACCAATGTGATTGGAGGAGGAGCTCACCTATCAGGCCAGTGGATCCATTGCCTCAAGTGACCAATGGGACAATCACAAATCAAGTCAGATGACAGACAAAACCATGGGAACATGGGATGCTTCACAGAGAGAATGTATTGTCTGCACCAACAACAGAATCACAGTACAGCAATGTCAAAGGAGGACAAGGAAGGAAGCAATGACATACACAAGAGGAGGAAACACATTAGTTGGACAAGGATTAGTGTATATATAGCAAGACTTTGTATTGTAGGAACAAATCTTGTCCTCATCAAATCTACATCCAGTTTCTTCTACCTATAACTCATTTTCAGTGCTGAGTATTGCTACTCTGCCCCTACACTTGAACTGTTGAGTCCAAGCTACCAAACCACCAGACATCAAGAACCTAGAGTTCATTCTCCCCACATTATTATACCACTGATATAGCAATGGTGATACACACCTGAAATTATCAACTCTTATCTAGGATTATCTATTATTGGTGCCAACTATTATGAGTTGACACATTGAACACTAGATCTGCTGATCCCCAATCAACAGCTGCCTAGTGTACTCGCCGTATCTTACAACAGATTGTAGGCATCTACAATGAGTGTGTGGTAGAGGAAATACTGATTCAATTTGATTTGATGAGATTGACTGTGACTGCAATACATGTGCTCTATATATTATATATATATATATATATATATATATATATGTTGTGTGATGTCCTGTCTACTTGTCTCCCTTCCAAGGGACTTGTCTGACTCCCCCAAGTAATGTAGTTCCCAGCATAGTTTGTGCCATCTATGCAAAGTAGACACCTACAATGCTGCTTGCAGGCCAACAAGTGCCCTGTAGCCATTGCCTTTCCTAAGTTCCTGAGTTGATCCTATTTGCTCTGCATATCCCTTGATCCCATTGGCTCATTGGGTCTGTGTTGTCTGATTGGTCAATGCTTGTTCCCATGGTCAATGACTGTCACCCAATGGCAGTTGGTTGTTGCTCACCTGGAGCAAGTCCAGGTTGCTCCAATTGCATTAGAGTAACACCATCCTGAGTTGTCAGCATCTTGTAGACACCTACAATGGATTTGCTGGTCAATGATTTGTCCAGTTGCCTGGGTGTGAGTGGGTATGTGAACCTCCAATGGGAATCCTACTTGAGTCTGGCATGACTTTGAGTTTGTGGAAGCATGAATGTGTTATGCGGCAACACATTCATGTTTGTGCTACCTTGAATGCAATGTAGGTCCCTACAATGCAGAGTCTACACTGTCAACCCATTGAATGTGTGGTGATTGGCTGAGTGCTGGATTAGTGAAGGTAAATCACTCCAATTTCCAACAGATTGTCTCAGGTGTGTATCACTGTTGTTATATTGGTGGTGTAATAATGCAGGGAGAGTACACTCTAGTCTATCATCATTGAAGGTCTTGGGTAGCTTGGACTGAGTTTGGATTGTGGGTACAGAGTGGCAATACTTGGTGCTGACAATAAATTGCAGGTAGAGGAAACTAGATGTAGATTTGATGAGGACAGAATGTGTTCATATAGTACATGATTGTGCTATATATGTGATTGTCCCTGTCTGTCTTAGTGAACTTCCTCTATCATATATGTCTTCATCCCTTTCCCCTTGGTGCCCTTTGACATTGCTGCACTGCAATTCTGTTGTTGATGCAGACAATTCATTCTCCCTATGAACCTTCCTAAGGTCTTGTGGTTTTGCCCAGTCTCTGACTCAACTTGCTACCCTCCTATTTGCCATGGTGTGCAACTTACCCAATTGGTCTGATACATGAGCCTCTCCTCCAATCATACTGGTTGGGGGTCCAGACTTGGCCAACTCAGTCACAAGCATCCATAATTTGTCCATCATATTGGATGTCTGCACAGATTGTGCATTGTTGGTACTGATAATGCACCAATCAGACATGACTTCCTCTTCCTTTTGACTGGAGTTCCTCTGTTGTTGGTCATTGTGTCATCCTATTGGCTGTGTGCACAGCTCTCTGCTGATCTGCACTGAGAATGAGATGTCTTTGCCAGGAACCAATTGGCTGTGTTGACTCCTTGGAGTCAACACCTAGGATGCATTGTCTGTACCAACAATGCAAAGTATGTGAGTAGATCAGTTTGCCACTGGAATCAGTGAAGGTAAATCATTCAATTTCCAACACTTCTACCTCATGAACTCAACAGACTCACAAAAGGCTGGAGTGGAATGTCTCATGACACGTGTCTTTTCCAACGTTCACGTGGCAGCGCAGAAGGGTGATAGTTGAAGCATGCATGACTTCTCTTTGATCGAGCTCCAAACTGAGTGAAAATGAAATGGACATATGTGAGACCACCGCCTTGACTTTGGCATCTGTGTAAGACGAATGGCCCCCAGACTCAGTGCTGTTCGATGCTGCACATACGGCGACGGTGGCGAGAGAGAGCGCCAAGAGGGCTGAAAGGCGTGCCCGGTTGAGCACCACCGCCAAGCCAATCCGGCATCGTAGGCTGCGGACCGACAGGAGGCGCAGGACCGCCAAAACCTCCGCCAGCGACGGCCTTCGGATCTGGAGCGGCGCCATATCCACCAGGTTTACCTTTGTCACCAGCGGGACCGTTACCAGGAGCCCCGTTACTAGGGGGACCATTACCATTGTCACCGTTATCGGGCTTTTCAATACCATTGTCACCAGGTTTACTGCCATTGGCACTATCAGGCTTGCCAGCGCCACCATCGCCGAGGCTACCGTTTCCAGAGTTACCAGCGTCACTTCCGCCGGCAGCAGGGTTCGGCTCAGGAGCCCCGCCAGCTTCAGCGCCTGTCTGAGCCGCACTTCCACCAACACCAGGCACATAAGGTCCAGGAACAGCTGCATTGGCGTCACCGCCTCCAGTGCCAGCGTTCAGGTCAGGAGCTGTACCAACTCCTCCAGCTCCACCATCGGGCTGAGGCTGAGGCTGCGATTCACCCCCATCAGGCACCTGAGCACCAGGCGAGTCCTGACGAACCATTCCATAACCCTTTGGCAATCGTCCACCGCCACCACTACCACCACATACTGAGCTCACAATACCCAGCGGATCGACGTTCTGGCAGACCGCTCTGTTGCGCTGATACTTGTCCGGAGCTGGGTGACCAGTTTTGTCCGTCTTTCCGCTGTACGGCGCAACGCTGGCATCGTCTTGCCTCTGAGCGCCACTGCGATCGATGATGCCCGTAGGGCACCTCACTCGCTTGGGTGTCGAGGCGAGACCAGGATTATCACCAAAGTAGACAAACCGGAACAGGCACGATGAACGAAGTCCCTCTGGAAGCTTACAACAAGCCTGCTCGTTGTCCACTCCGCCGAACCTCTGACCCCAGTCCGAACCCCATTGGTTGCTGCAGCCCTTGTTGTAGTCACCCACTCCACCGCCAGCAAGGTTGAAGTCCCAGCTTCCCTTGGGCAAGCCTTGACTCGTGTTGATGTTTTGTAGGATCATCTTGCGCACCTTCATCGTCTTGCCGTTGGGGTCTTGAGGCAGGAACTCGACGTAGTAGCAAGCGTTTTCGATCGTTCCATCAGGATCGTGAATGTTGTACGCTCCAAAGCCGTAGGCCAGCTCCGAATCGACAGTGTCCAGCCAAGGCTGAATGCAGTTGCAGACGAATTGATTTCCTCCATCTTCGCAGCCGTTTTTGCCAGACATTTGCTTCGATTCCGGGATAAGCGTCACGCCATCCTTCTCGCAAGTATCCACCGCCGCATAAAGAGCCCCTCGAGGGTAGCTAAAGGCTGAGCGGCAGCAATCCCAGAATCTCGTTGCAAAGGGACCTTTGGGAGGATTGTAAGCGTTCGATGTCGAAACGAAGAAAGATAGTGTGATCGCCGCGAGGACGAGCATAAAAGGTTGGTTGATCTTGACACCCATGGTTACGTGGAGGAATTTGTTGCGGAAAATAAGAAAATTCAAAGTGCCAGACTTCGAAGGGGAGGAGAAGAGAGAGATGAGAAACAGAGAGGGCAGTGACCAGCACAGGAGATGTTCTGAGGGACGTTCGAGAAGGGTGAAGGACTCATGTCACTACTTATAATCCATATTCGCTCAGACCTGTCGCACCCCTGCGCTTCGCTTGTAAGCAGGAAGGCAGCTAGTAGGGTGACTAGCCGGTCTTCATTTCACTGCAGCAGCGACCCCGTGCCACCCACGCGCTAGTACAGTATCAGGGGAACGCCAATGTCAGCAGCTTCGCGCCCACCAACGGGCGTTTTCTTGCACAGTTCCTCATTTCGCTGCTGACAATCACGACTACGCCGGTCGATCGGTGACGCAAAGCATCGCCCCTCTTTCAGTCAAATGAATTCAAGGGGACCGCACGTCTTTTTTTCGGTCCTCATTCGGGGACTAGCATCGTTGGGTTTGCCGGCAACCTGGGTCGCCGTTCTTGTGGGTAGAATCGTTCGACACGTGAGCTTGAGCTTTTGATTCGGACCTGTGAACGCCGTTGCAGCCGAGCCTGATCTTGTGGAAGCTATCATTCGCGAAGCTTGAGTCTTCCGGAGACCGCGAGGTTGAGACCCACGCGAACATTTCCGCCCACCATTTTGGGCTAGGTATCGTTTGTGGCACAGGATGCATTTCCTCATCCATGGTTACGCTGTGCCTCTCGAGGTCGGCTTTATGACACCACATGCATGTTCGAGCTCGAATAAAAGAAGAGAAGCATGGAGTGGTTCCCCTTTCATCTTGTTCGAAAGCTCAAGCTTGATCTCAGCTTTGGACTTTACTTTCCTTCGCCTGTGGCTTCTGCAACAATGCAATTGCAGAAGATTCTCGTTGCACGCCCCTTCAGGATCGTAAGTGACAAGGCAGACGCATCACAGAGCGGACGTCCTGACATTCTGCAAAAGCAGTCTCGAGTGCTTGGCAGCACAGCGGAAGAGCGTTGTTCGCTCGATGCTAAGATGCAAGGCTTGAAATCCATTCTCATAGCAAGAGTCTTGGATCTATAAAGCTGGAATCGCCTATCAACGACTTCGCTTGAGTCCCACTTGACGAAACAGAATCAAGAGAGGCAGACTTTTCATTTCGATATGAGTTGACATTGCGGTTTCGCATTTCTGTGACCCAGCTGACACGGAAGTTGCCAGCCTTCGGAATCAAGATTTGACTTGCCCAATCACTTCAGGTTTAAGCACCGAGAAGAGTCTGTAGATGAACTTATTGGCCCCTTTTTCAACCTTGATTATGGCCACTTTGCCATCCTGCAACTTCTTCTTATCCTCCTCCAGCATTCGTGGAAACGCCCTTTTGAGCATCTGTCCGTCTACAAGCGCATAGGCTGTGTCCATGTCTTGAACAAAAATGAGACGGGCGCCTAAAGCTTTCCACAGTCCCGTGTCAGCCGTTAGGCGGTGATTGGAAAGATTCACCAAGGACAATTTGGAAACTAAATTCGGCTCAGTAGCCATCTGAGCAATGCCGCCGTCTCGAAACCCGATGGCGTTGTTGAACCTGCTGGCTCCAAGCTGCCAATGAGCAAGATCGCCCCATGTATTGGGTAGCTTGAATCTGGAGATAGTGCGTTGAAGTTTGGTGAACGCGGATGGTTTGGGCGGAACGAAGTTGCTGTCTAGCGAGACGGTTATGCGACTTCTTTGGTAGGCTTGCATGGCCTCCAGGTCTTCATTTGCGTCCGCATTGGCATGTGTAGGATGACTTTGCGAGCCACTGACCATTGTGTGCACCGGATGCTGTTCTCCAATGTTCGAGAGAGGAACAGGGCGAGCTTCATGCAACTGTTGTTGCGGTCGAACAGCTGAAGCGTCAGGCATCACTTGACCACCTTTTCTGATGTATCCGCGCTCGATAGCATGGTCGTAAAGTTGTTGAAGCCATCTTCGCTCCATCAGCGTCCAAGCCTTTTGATCCCGCTGCTGGTAGTTCTTAGCGATCCAGTTCACCTCGGCTGGCGTGAGGTCTGGGGAAATGTCATGAGCCATTTCGGTGGCTGCAGCTTGCTGAGCTCGAAGCTGACGTCTGTCTGACAAGAACGTCTGTCCTGGCTTCAATTTTCGAGGGGCTGAGCTGGATTCCGGCATGTCGTTGTGAGCTTGCTGAGCAGGAGCAAAAGTGGTTGCGAGGCCGTACCCCGTTGATTCGAATGGGCGTTTTGGCCCTACATTTGGCGACTGGGTGCTAGAGGACTCCAAACCGCCAAACTGAGGCTGTTGAGGAGCAGCAGGCGGAGCAAACCCATGCGAAAACCTTTCAGACGGATGCTTTGGGGGAAGCTGAGGGGCTACGAATCCAGCGTGTTGCAACCGCGAGCTTGGCCCTGGTACGTCGGCGAAAGCTTGCTGAGAAGCAGGGGGCGGATGAACTACATGTCCGGGTACTGCCCGAATGGACTCATGCCAAGGCCCGTGTGACCATGCTGAATAGCGTCTTGCACGATACTCAAAGCTGACCTCTGTAGTCTGCTTGAACAGGCTGATCGTACATGAAATTGTGTACATCCTGAGCCGCCGGCACAAGTCTAGTTGACTCATGCCAATTTCCGTGGTGTCCATGTTGGATAGCGTCCTGCATAGTTTCATAAAGGTGGCCTTTCAATGCCGCTTCGAGAAGCTTATCATGCATAGTATCTTGTATATCGTCCGAGCCTACGGGTGGTCTGCTGAGAGTGCTCGAGCTTGCAATAGGTGAACCAAGAACCGGTCTGCTAAGCACAGGTGCAGTGCTTGCAGCCCAAGTGAGCAGGATGGTTAGAATGATACGAGGTCTCATACCGAAGGTGTAGTATCCGCTGAATGCGGTGGTGGAAGAGATGTTGCTTCCGCTGATTGTGGTGGTCGAAGGTCAATATGTTCAGCACTGGGCCCTATTTATGTCTTCGAGCCTCGAGCAGCTCATGAGCTCATTCCTGTCTAGCAATGAAGAATGATTTGTCCAACAATCTCCTGTCTTGCCGAGCTTAGCGATATGCTCGGGTTTCAATTAACTGTGCGGCACCATCATAGCAGCTCGAAGATCGACTTCGTTTGGCTCCCACGCCGTTGTAGACAAGAACGTTCATATTAACTTCGGCCACCCTCCTTTGCAGGTGCCGCCCTCGTTCGCCTCATCATACCGTCTTCGTGTCCGACGTTTTCGGTGTCTAATGCACCAGATCAAATTCGACCTTCACACCTTTCTCTACGCACGGTCATGGCTGTTTCAAAGCTCGTGTCCCACCTCAGTCTGCTGCACTCTCGATCCTCGAGGTCACGAAGAGTGGCTGAGAGTCTCATAAACATCTGTGGACATCACATTTCGGAGCGTTGCAGAGGAAAGCGAGCAAATGAGCAATCCATGTTGACGCTGCTCTCAGCCTAAAGCCCTTGCAGCACGCGAGCGGGCGAAACAAAATTTTCCCGAATTCCGAAAAATCTATAATTCCCTTCGTGACTTTTGCTTGAACGCATTCCCAGTCCCGCATCTTCACAAACTCCATCCACCCATCTTTTCCCTCGCACAATGTCGGACAGATACCACGGCTCAGCATATCGCAGTAGCGCTTCCGGCCGTGCGCCTCCCTCCTATCGCGATGACCGCCGCTATGCCCCACGTCACCATCCTCGCGATGACCACGACTACCCCGACACAGCTCGTCACCCTTACGACTCTCGCGACTACGCCGCTCCCGCATCGTCCTACTACCCCGGCTACGCTTTCGAACGACCACATGGACGAAGGGTGCACAAGGCGATCCCTCCACCACGTCCGTGGGACTACAGTCGCCGACCATCCCCTCGAACGGAACAGGAGAGGATAGAGCTGGAGAGGGAGAGGGAGGCGTGGGAGGCGAAAGAGGAAGAGAGGTATAAGCAGAGGATGGAGGAGAGGGAGAGGGAAAGAGCGAGGGAGTGGGAGAGGTATGGTGCATATTCGAGCGGTGATGGTTGGGAGGGGGAGAGAGCGATGGGCGCAAGAAGGCAGAGGAGTCGAAGTCCCGAGGCGAGGTATGATCAGAGGGGATCGTGGGGTAGAGCTTCAGTTGGGTCATCGGAGGGGAGGGAACGCGAATTGACGAATGCATCTGTTGCGGCGCCAGCTGATCGACATGAGCCTGCTGGAGAATATGCGCCTCACCGATCATCGCCTCCTGCAGCACCGTCATCCGAAACACCTGTAGCCGCAGCACCGCACCACGCTGATACACCCGACGGCCCATCTTCTGCACGCTACAGAGTCGACCGTCCATCCTCACCACCCCGCGGACCCTCCGGGTTCAATTCTACCCCGCCTACCGGTCCTCGAGCTTCGCGTGGCGGTCCTGCACCTTCTGCTGCTCATCCTCCTGCCGCACCTGCTGCATTCCGCGCATCTTCTGGCCCGTACACGGCCGATCGTGAAGCTAGCGGCTACATCAGTCCTTCTTCTGCTCGGTTCCGACGTGATGGTGCGCCACCGGCCTATCGCGGAGGGCACCTGTTCGGGCGTGGAAGGAGAGACACCAACCCGTACGATCACTACGAAGAGGCTGGAGGGTATACCGGATCGTCTCCGCACGAAAACTCGCCCTACTCACCCGTCAACCCGCACCCTCACCATCTTACAGCTCCTCGACTCTCGCGCACTTCATCATCGCAAACGTCCACCCCTGCCGTCGCCACTGCCGTACCCCCACCTTCCACTCTCGTTCCTCCCACACCCTCTACCAGCACACCACGTTTCAGCGCAGCTCACCACCTTACCCCGGACCTCGACGCCGAGCTCCTAGCGCTGGAAACGCAACGCAATGCGTTTATCTCCAATTACATCCTGGGCAGCAAAAGAGCGAGTTTCCGATCGACAATGACGGAACTCAAAGATGCCGAGTTGGAGATGGTGACTGCGGCGAACAGGAGGGTGGCGGCGGAGAGGGCGTTGGAGGTGGCCAAGGAGACGGCGGATGCGTATAGTTTGGAGGAGAATAGGAAGGATGAGTTGCAACGGTTGATGGTTCAGCAGATGCAGGCGGTTGGGCAGGCGGGGTAAGGGGTTGGGCGGGCGGAGATCGAGCATTTTCCAGCATCATTGCAAAGCAGCAGAGCAGTTTTAGGAAGGGTGAACATCTTGTGGAAATGGTAGTTTAAAAAAAGTGAGATCCGCGAGAAAAGTGAAACAGCTTTTATACGTGTGCAAGAGAGACAGAGAGAGAGAGCAAGGGTTTTTTCTTCAAAAAAGGGGTATAACAGATCCGCTCCAATGCCTACCAGAGCGATCAAGCCTTAGGTTGACCTCTAAGCGTGCCCACATGCTTATCAAACTCCTTCGAGTGCAACAAGTGATGATGATGTTTTGCAATCTCCCACTTCGGAGCCGGCGCTTTGACCGCATACGACTTTGTCTCCCCTCCACCTTTTTTCTTTTCCACCCTGAGATCAAACTCCAACTCTCCCGTCTGCTCAAGATACTCGACGGAACACCAGTTGCGCGCACCGATGATGTACTTGTCCTTCTGCTTCTGCTCGTTGAGATCCGTTTCGAACAGCGGTACCATCGACTCGTTCGTACCGCAGTAGAACAGCGAACGGTGCTTCTTTTTCGCCAACTTGTTGAGCATCGAGATGACCGCTGGAGGCGGTGGGGCGTTGACAATCGCCGAAGTAATCACGGCTAGCGAATACTTAGGATCCAAACTAGGATCGTGCTGATGATAGCCGTAAAACACACCGACACCACCAGCATGAACGTCGCCGCTGATGTACGACGCTCGCAGGTGCTTCTCCAAACACAGCTCTTGTACACGCTCGACGAGCCAGTTGCGTTCATGCTTGTGTGGACCGGCACACCAGTGGTCGCCCAAATCATCGAGAAGTTCCACCTGACCGTTAAAGTTATTAGTGAAGCCAGGCGACAGACCTTTAGCGAGCATAATCAAAGGGTTCATGGAGCTCGAGAGGGTACGTTCCAAAAACACCATTCGCGGATAGGCGAGCGGTACACCAAGCAAGATGATCAAGTGCTCTACACCAGGTGGCAGCTTTCGAACCGCATCAAAGAGACGCTGATAGGTGCCCTTGCTGACAATCTGATCGATCTTGCGTTCCGCACGGCAATCGGCAAGCAACATCCACTGCTTAGGCCCGAGATAGGAGAGCAAGCTGTGGCTCTTGAACGGAATATAAACACCATCGCCACCAATGATCATACTGCGATTCGGATGCGAAGTCTCGCTAAGACCGTCCGCCTCGTCGTAGACAAACAGCTGGAAGAGGAGAAAGTAAAAGTAACCGCGAGCACCAATGTGGCTGAAAACGGCGGCTCGCATCAGATCATCCGTATAGGTACCGAAACCATCGATGAGATCGTGATCGTCGAGCATGTTGATCATGGGCACCTGGGCGATAGTCTTGGCAAACGAGCCGCGACCGAACCACTCGCAGTAGTGGTTGAAGTAGTACCGCTCGATGGAGGTGCGGATCTCGTCGGTGAGAGGCATGGCCATACGCTTCTTGGGATCGGACTGGTT
Organism: Anthracocystis panici-leucophaei; assembly: GCA_014826065.1. Classification (NCBI taxonomy): domain Eukaryota; kingdom Fungi; phylum Basidiomycota; class Ustilaginomycetes; order Ustilaginales; family Ustilaginaceae; genus Anthracocystis; species Anthracocystis panici-leucophaei. The sequence goes on along the minus strand of CP060314.1, from coordinate 305,320 downwards.
ACTCCACTCTTGCATCTCGGGCTCCTTGACGAGCTTATCGCAGTAGATCTGGTCGCCACCACCGATGACGGCGTGGTACGGCTTCTGTACGTGCTTCGTCAGCAAATCATCCCAAAGAGGGTTGGCACCGTTCCAAACCGACTCGTCGGTACCAGAGCTGAAACCGTTACAGCTGTGCCCAGCCCACCGGAAGTTCTGGGTCTTGGAAGGGACGAAAAAAGTGTGACCGGTCATGCCCTTGATCGCCTCGGACTGCGAGTCAGGGTGCGCCTCACCGTCGATCGAGTAGTGTACGGCAAGCTCGTGATCGGCCAAGGGGATTTCCATCTTGAAACGCCAAAAAGTGAAGGAGCCCTCGACGCCGTGGTACTGGTAGAGCTTGATGGCCTCGGACTGCTTGTGCGAGTTTTCATCCGAGACGGCGGTGGTGCCGTCGGCAGCAGCAGAGACGCTTGCGGCCTTTTCCCATCGAAATTGAAGCGTGGGGGTGATCGAATAGTCACTGGTGGCATCTTCGGTGACGATCATGGCGTAGGCATGGTAGATGCTCTGTGTGACATCGACGGAATCGTACCGGAGCATCGGCCCCGTCTTGACGTTGAGGGTGGTCATTTTGGGCGGGAAAGGGTGTGAAGAGCTTCTCCAGTGGACCGAGTCGGAGTGGGGTATCCTAGGCAGTGAGGAAAAGAAAAGAAAAAAGCAGATCCTAATTGATGGTGGTGGTGAGGAGTAAGGCGAGCAAGTCGGCTAAAGCTTTCCGGTGATGTTCGAAATCTCTATGCGAGTTGGATGTGTGACGAAGAAAGCGAACCGGATGCGAGCGAGCATGTAGAGAGAGGGAAACCGCATGCACAACCGGAATTTACGATCCATACGAAAAAGCGGAAAGTGGGGGCAAAGTGGAGGAAAACGGCTGGTTAAGTGTTGGACTGCAGAGAGGCAGCTGATCTGTATTAATAGAAATCATCGTAAGCGACTGTTGAAAAAAGCACTCGATACACGCCCTCGCGCCTTGGTGTCGGAGTTTCTCTGCCTTTCCTGGCTGGGATCGACATTTTTCGGCGTTGCGAGAGCGCTCTTCTGTCGAGGTGGTTGCTGTTTAACGCTAAGCGACGGACAAATCACAAGCGATTCATTTTCAGTGATCAAGTCAGAAGACCGCTTGGGTCCAGTGCCTCTCGCGCAAACAAACGAAAAAAAAAAAAAAAAAAAAAAAAAGAAGTCGATCGACTCAGCGCAGTTGTGCAAAAAGTTTGCTTGGCTGTCTTCGCTGACCAACGAACCCTTGCCAAGAACTTTTTTACACTTGTCCGTGGGGTGTAGACATTGCTTTGCATTCTCCATCGACCGATTCCCACTGAAAGCTTCCTTGCGTCACCGTACTCTCACTTACACCTCCAAACCCAGTCCAGACTTGTTTTCCGCTGTATAGCCTCTCGACCCCATCCCTCACACACTCAGAGCTCAAACAGACAAGCATTTCAAGTCACACTTGGTGGCAATCGTAACTCTTATACTGACATGAAACCGAGAACCAAGAAAACCTTTGACAAAACAAGAAAAGCACGATCAATACAGTTCAATCCGCAAGTGAAACGGCGGAAAGAAGAAAAGAGGAGCAACTAAAGGTTGACCAGAAACAAAAGGGGAGGGCTGTCAGAGAAGCCCGGATATCATATTTGACGACGACCCGTCCCAGCACCGCAACTGCAAACCCCAAGATATAGTGTTGCAGCTGCCGCTGTCGAGATCCGCCAAGGTGCTCTGTATCAAGCAGCACTTTTTTAGTGTAGTGTGTGGTATTGTGTGTTTGTAGAGACGTTCGTGAACAAGCAGCTGACGGATCAACTCAACACCGCCCAAGGCTGGTCGGCGTTGGCATCCATCCCAAACCCGCCACTGCCATTCATGCTGCCAAAGTGGTCCAAATCCCACCATTCGTCGCCCGAGCCTGCGATGATGCCCTGCGAACCAGATCCGAGCTCGACCTGGTGGATCGCCGTTTCCTCCGGAGCCTTGAGCGTGCTCTGGCCACCGCCGCCTTCCTTGGTCGTCTGCCCTGCTTCCATTCCTGGAGCGGCAGGCGCCATGGTGAGGCCAATGCGATCCAATCTCATTCTATGAACAAACGGGCTCTTGTCCAGATCAATCTCATCGCAGCTACTCATTTCCGCCGGACTCGTGCTCGACGGTCCGGCAGAGCCAAAATCCAGCCCGTTGCCTCCTAGCGCAGCTGGCATCTTGCCCCGTAGCGAGTTGGCCGTCGAGTTGGACGCCGTCGATGCGCTCGAGCTGCCTCCTACCAGTCGCGCACTCGCTACTAGCTCGGGTGTCTCGACAGGCGGCTCGCTCTCGTGCGTCGATGCGTTGAGACCTCCCGATCCAAACACGCCGCTCAGGTCGACATCGTCGTTGAAAGCGTCCGGCCCCGCAGCAGAAGCCTCGATGAAATCAAACAGGTCAATGTCCAAACCCGTGTCGGCGTCGGCAGATGGCAACGAATCCATCGCACCGTCCATGAAGCTCGAATCGGTGCCACCGTTGCCGCTGCCTTCGCCTGGCATGAGACCCTTGGAAGGCAAGCCGATGCCATTCGAAGGCAGGCCAGACAGCATCGAATCTTGACCGAGCATCGACATGAGCGATTGAAGCGCCTTGGGATCCGAACCGGTCTGACCAGATGGCCCTGCACTTGGAGCTCCGAGCAACGAGTTGGATCCTCGCAGTCCGTTGTTGGCATTGCCCGTAGCAAGCAGCTCCTGCCACGTCGATTCGACCAGCCCAGCAGGATCGCGCCCACCGAGCTCTTGGTCCTTCTTG
>CP060314.1:0-297500 GCA_014826065.1 Anthracocystis panici-leucophaei | reverse complement strand
GGCGGTCGAGTTGGCGATGCTGAGCCGGACACTGATGTATGATGTCGATGTATGGATGTGTTGAGAGTCGATCCGGACACTGAGGCTGGCTGGATGAACAGTAGAAAACGAAACGAGCCGGAACGAGAAAAGTGGATGACGAGTGTGGCAAGGGATATTGCAACACACACACACACACACACTGGAACAAGGAGGTGAAGAAAGAAGGAAGGTGCTCCGGGTCGAGAGGTGTTCGACGAGGATTGTGATGATGGAGATGACGAGAATGATGGTGATGGCGACGACGATGAACAGTGAGCGGCAAAAGGCCAAAGCGAGCCACAACGCGAAAGCAGGCACAGCGGCACACACTGGGCGAGAGAACGGCGCGAGAAGGCTGAAGCACAAGCAGACGCAGCAGCAGCAGTGACCGACAACCATCGGAACAGGGTCAGCAGCTGCAGAATTTAGGCAGCAGCAGCAACCACGCACCACAGACACTGAGAGGCACACACACACACACACACACAAGGCGAAAGCGAAATCAATCGGCTGACAAGTTGCGGGCACACGGCGGCGGGCCCAGCCAGACGGATTAAACTCAAAAATATTAATTCAAATCGAAAAAAAAAAAAAAAGGGTTCTCTCGTTTCGCACTCAGAGAGGCACCAACGACAGCGTTGCGCGATTCGACGGGAAAAGCGTGTCGGGTCGGTCGTGTTCAAAAGATACTCGCGTTGCTGCCTCTTTTTATCGTCTCCCTCGACCCTTTCTGGTGAAATTTTTCGAATTTGGGCGTTTCGGGACGCTCTGCTTTAAACGTCGTTCGCTCGTGGCACAGATTCAGTCGCGAGAGAGAGTCGATACCCTTTTTTTTTTTTTTTTTTTTTTTTCTTTCTTTCTTTCTCGATTGACAGATTCAAAGGCGCTTGTCATCGAGATGGCTAAATGAGCCAACATGATCCGTCCTCTTTTCTAGTATGAGCCATGATACATGATCGTTCATTCTCTGCTGTCCTCAATGTGGGGATTGCTCGATTGCGGAAAATAAAGCCACCTGGAACTCGATTTGATCAATATGAGGGCCAAGTAGTACAGCACTCTGCAGCATGAGGGGACAGCTGTGGAAAGGGTCGGGGTCTGAGTCGTCTACTCTATGCATCCATGCATCTGTGCATGATCTTGCGACCTTGGACACACAAGAGAGAGCTCTATTGTACCGTGCTCAAGAGCTAATTCTCAGAATGTCTTGTCAGAGGAATTGGAAAAATTCGCTTCTTCTTGGTCCCTTTTCATGCTGCCGCTGTGGCAGTTTTGTGTTTGTATTCTAGCAGGTCTTCCCATCCCATCCCTGATTGTGGCGCCCGCTCTCCTTGTTCATTTTCTCATCCTCATGCCCCTGCAAGGTGCGTCTCTTCATAAGTGACCAGTGGGACGACAACTTACTCTCGGATGGCATAAAGCATCTATTATATGGAATCGAGAGCGAGTCTCCCAATCCCTTTGTCCGCCACTTGTTAGCGCCAGTCGAGCAGAGTCGAGGCCTCTCCCGAAGTTTTCAGAATTCAGTACTGCCTCGCTGCCTGAAAAGAACGAGACAGAGAGCAGCTGTCTGTTTCCTTTAAGCGAGCCGCCAAATCGGCGCCCAAATATTCGCGTTTTCCATTTCTAGATTTCGAAAGGAAATTCAAGCGCGGCTGCAGGAACGTGGTTGACAAGTGTCGAAGCATCAAAGCAGCGAGCGAGATGTATGCCTTTTGCAGCCTTGATTTTCTATCTCGTTTTCTCTCTTCCTTTTTTTTTCTTTTCTTTTCTTTTCTTTTCTTTTTCTTTTTTTTTCGAATTTCTCCAAAGAATCCATCTTCCATCCTTGCGAGCAGTCACATCGCCGACACATCAGAGTCGCATCTATAGCATCTTGAAGGCTTCTGTTCGGGAGTACGCTCCTCACGCTGGCTCGCTTCAGCCAAAGCCTGGTGTGCAACGCCGTACATTAACAACTGTCGGTCGAGTGTGTCGATCAACGTCTCCATGCGAACAACTGGATCATCTCTTCAGTGCCCGGCATCTAACCATAAAGTTGTGCACCCGTCGGAATCTCCATCTCAATGATCGCAATATAAACCTTCGAATGACAAGCAAGCACGAGACTGGACCCTGAGATGCTTTCTTTTTTCCCTTCCCGGAAGGTCAGGTTTGTCTTGAATAATTCTCGCAGCATTTCCGCTGTTTCCCGCGTCGCCGTCCCCGCAACACACACGCATGCTCGGCTCGTGCCACACAGTCTCGGTCTCACACCGAAGCTGCTGCTGCTGCTGCTGCTGCTCAGCGCGATGCACGATGCACGATGCACAGTCCCTGGCTGTAGCCGATATTTTAGCTCTCAAACAAGCACATTCTTCTCGATCAATACCGAGTGAGCTTTTAACTGGACTCAACACCGCGAGGCTGCCACCCATTCACAAGCCACTCTCCTCAGTGGGTCTCGCTCACAAAGCTCAACCGTAGAGATTGCCACCATCCGAACTTCTCACGAGCTCCACCGCATCAAACACGCTTTTGTCTGGCCCCACCCGCTTCATTCTCCCACCGGCAGCTACTCACTCCCACCCTCGCCATACAAATGGTGCTAGCGCGAGTTTAGACCCCTCACTTCATCTTTTCGAGGACCAGATACTCACTCGAGGCTTCTGACCTCAGGCTACATGCGTTTCGCTTCCAACATACTTCATCCTCGCAGGCGCATAAATACTCGTCCTTGTTCCTCTGAACTTTTTCAGGCTCGCTTTTTTCCTCTGTCACCTCCGTCACCCTCGTCAAAATGTCCGTCAGCGCTCTGTCCATGTACCAGAGCTGTCCGCCGGGCCTCACCTCGGTCAATGGCACGGCCTGCAATGCCGCCACTTGCAACTCCACCTTGGTCGCTCCAAGTGCTCGGGTCGCCAAACCAACATCCGACCAGCAGTGCACTTCCTGCGACGCTGGATTTGGCGGTATCAACTGCAACGTCTGCCAGTCGCCTGGCGCTTGCCAAGCACGCAAATCGTCGCTCGGTCTCAGAACTCCAAATTCGCTCTTTGGCAGCAATGAAACACTTGTCTGTCACAAGCAGCCCTCGGCGGTCCGCACCACCTACATTGACTGCGACGTCACACAGCCCACCGTCAACGGTGTCTATCCAGGCGAGATGCGCATGACTCTTTCCAAGACGTACGAGCCCGACTCTTTCTCCGAGACAGGTCTCGCAAGCTGGCCCCAACAGAGCAACACGGCTCTCTCCCAAGTCTGGCTCGATGGTGTCGAGCAGTTCTACTGTCAAGCAGCTGGATGTTCCGCTCGCAACTCGACTTCCACTCTCAGCCCGCAAGCGGATGCCTCACTCGGCAGCACCCTATGGACCTGCACCTCGCTCCAGTGCTACTGCATTCCCGGCACCACCATGTGCGGGAAAGGCTCGCTCGATCTTTCGCCCGTCATCAACAACCTCAACGGCACCCTCACCATGCCTTGCGACTATGTCCACCCCAACAATGCCACTGCCACCTCGCATTGCGCCTTCCGAGGTGAGCTGCTCAACAACTTTCTCGGTCAAGAAGGTCTGCCCCTTGAGAACTGCCAGTTTGGTTCTTGTATAACTCAATCCGAGCTCGACACCTTCTACGCAAACGGCTCGGGTGAGGGCGACAGTCAAGACTCTGGCTCTTCGCTCAGCGGTGCCGTCATAGCTGGTCTCATGATTCTCGGTGTCGCGATCGCCGCCATTCTCGGGCTGCTGCTCTTCGGTTTCTGGCAGCAGAGAAAGGCAAGGAGGCTTCCCAAAGGCGCGGGTCTAGGACCTGTCGGATTGCAATGGGGCAACCTCAACTACGTCGTCCCCACCAAGAATGGTCTTGTTCGACGCCGCAACAAGGAGCACAACAGTCATCTCGCAGAGGGGATTCCCGCATTTGACTATCAAGATCGCATCGCCCACCTCGATTCGCCTTCCGAACACGATTTATCCGTTGTACGCAACAGCTCCGGCCTCATCCAACCTGGCTGCATGGTGGCTCTGCTCGGCCCTTCCGGCGCCGGCAAAACCAGTCTGGTCGAGATCCTGGCCGGGCGTCACAAGTTTGGTCGCGTTTCGGGTACCATCCGACCTATCGAAGCATCTCTCGAGCCTGAAAGCGAAGCGACCTCGTCGCGACGCGCAGTCGGTTTTGTGGATCAGGAAGACGCTCTGCCCGCTTTCTCCACTGTCCGAGAAGCACTGCAGATGGCCGCCGACCTTTCGCTGCCGGACAACGTCCTGCGCGCCGAGAAGCAAGAGATTGTCAACAATGTCATTCAACAGCTCGGTCTCGAAACAGTTGCGAACAAGCGAATCGGCGATGCGAGCCGACGTGGTCTGTCGGGAGGCGAGAGGCGTCGAGTGTCTATCGGGTGCGCGCTCGTCTCGCGACCTCGTTTGCTGATCGCGGATGAGCCGCTTTCCGGTCTAGACGCCTTTTCGGCAGCACGTGTCGTTTCTGCGTTGCGTGAGCTTGCTGTCGGTTCGCAAGTCGGAAGCACGACTGTGATCATGACCGTCCACCAACCTTCGTCCGAGATCTTTTACAGTTTTGATCAGGTCATGCTTATGTCGCAAGGTGCGGTCATCTATCAAGGATCGCCCACCGACTCGTTCTCGTGGTGCGAGAGGCAAGGCGAACAGTGTCCTGCCGGTCACAATGTTGCAGATCATTTGCTCAAGCTTGCTTCTGCTCCTGAAGTTTCGCTTCGTACCAGTGCGATCGGGGATCAAGGGCTGCGAGAAAAGACGAGCAACGTTTCGACTGAAGGAGTGACCAGTCGTGATGTAGCTGCGGCTCGATCGCCTGGCCAAGGTCCAGCGGTGGCTGCGGGCGAGTCGTGGGAGAAGGCGGTTGGCGGTACGTCGATGGCTTCTTTCATGACCCAGATTGCCACGCTTAGTCGACGTAACTTTATCACTGCTCGACGGGATCCGGGTGGGGCACTGGCTCATATTGTTGGTGCGGTCGTCATTGGTCTCATCGTCGGCGGATGTTTCTATCAGGTCAAGCTGACGATTGCTGGTTTTCAAAACCGCGTGGGATCCATGTACTTTCTCTTTATCCTGCTTTCGTTTTCGGCACTCTCGTCGGCGACTGCTCTAACAAAAGCGCGTCCCCTCATGATGCGCGAACGAGCCAATGGTCTCTATGGTCCTCTTTCATGGTTGATCAGCTATGTCGTCTATGACGCTATCTTGCTTCGTGTCATCCCGGCGCTCCTGCTCAGTATCATTCTCTACTGGATGGTGGGGATGAAACCTCAAGCCAACTACTTTTTCGAGTTTCTGCTCATCGCGGTGCTCTTCCATCTGTGTATGGCCTTGTACAACATGTTGCTGGCGGCCTTGATTGAAGATCTGTCGATCTCGATCCTCTTTGCTGGCGTGTTTATACTGTTCAATATTGGGTTTGGTGGGTTCTTGTTGAACCTCAACGATCTGTCGGGGGCGGTCAAGTGGTTGCAGTGGATATGTCCGATGAAGTATGCGTTGGAGGCGGTGGCGAGTCACGAGCTGGCAGGGTTGCAGTTGGTGGATACGGTGGGTGGGGTTAGTATTACGGCGAGTGTGTCGGTGTTTTCGGGGAACCTGTTTGCGTTTAAGCAGGATGCGTTTTATAGAGATCTGTTGGTGTTGGCGTTGGGTTTTGTAGTTGGGTTCTTTGTGCTGTTGGCTGGTGCGGTTGGATGGAGGATGAGGGAGAAGAGGTGAGTTGGTGGTGGCTGTTGTTGTGGTAAGTTGCAATGTACATTCCCATTTTTGATCATCTTTCAAAGTGAAAGGTGAGCGTGATACTGTTGGACGCGGAAGTCAGGCTGATAAGTGAGTGTGAGACAGAGATTAAAGTTTTGATTGCTACAAGTCGCTTTTACATAACGGGATCCTGAACAGGCTTGTTACCTTCCGAACCGGGACCACCTCGGACGTCGAATTCTGCAGCAGCACAAAAGAGGGGAGCGCTCTTGTCAGCATCTCTCCTTCAGTTCCCATTCCACATCGAAATCCACTTACCTTTAGGATCCTTACTAGCCACCGACTCACGACCGGCCGCACCAGGGATCTGGGGTTCGCCCTTGTCGGCGCGCTCGGCGTTCTCCTTTTGACGCTGTTCGTCGGATTGGACGATGGGGTCTTGGAAGGTCTTCTCCATTGTTGCGGTTAGTTTTTGTGTGTGTGAATGAGAGAGATATGAGGTGGGGATTGTTTGTTGTGGATGTGGTTGCGAAGAAAGAAGAAACAACTCGAGCGGAAAGACAGGTATATATAGCTGCTTGAGAGAAGAACAGCGGGTCAGGTATATGAGCCGAGGCAAACCAGTCTCAACGCTCGTACGGAGAGCTCTGACATCAATCAGCAGCTCACCAACCTGTCACACGAGACCTTCTCCTGAAGTCCACACTCATGTCTGTCGCCAGCTGCGGGATCCATCGACCAGGACAGCGAAGATCACAGCCAACCGGAAGAAAAACCAACATCGGCAAAGCTGTGTTTTGACGTCAGGCGATCCTCTGGCTGTGATTTTTACCGGTTACGACAGCCTTGATTGGCTCCCTCTTGCGCAAAAGGGTCCATCGGGAAGCGACTAGGATCTGTGAGCGTCAGTCAGCACCGAAAACCTGCGCGAGAAGGCGGGGCGCAACGTGACAGGGCAGAGAGAGAGAGAGAGAGAGAGAGAGACCGCATGCATGCACAGCTGATTCATCACCGCTTTGGCCGCGATTTTGCTGGAGAATTCGCGCTCAAGTGTTAGTTGCTAGGGCTCAACACTTACCCCCAAAAGAATGAGCTGACAGTGGGTGACATAATCAAGCGTCACTTTTGTGAATTTTCCAGGCTTCGCGAATTTTTTTCAAGGCGCAGCGACCGACTTTTTTTGCGAGCCTGTTTGTGGAGAACAAGAAAGAAAAAAAAAAACCCTCTTCGACTTCAACCTTTCCCTCCTTTCCCACCCAACAACACAGTCGACCATCCATACACAATGGCGGGCACACCAACATCAACACCCAAAAAGGCCGCCGCCGCCACCAACGGCAGTAGCACACCCGCTTCCGGCTCACCTTCCACACCTGGCCGCATGACGCGCGCTCAAGCCCGTGCTACCGGAGGCATCAAGACTCCCTCCCCGCTCAAGAAGGGAGGTAGCATTTCCGGTACTCCCAAGTCTTCCACCAAAAAATCCACTACCGCCTCCCCTGCTGCTTCGAAAGAGAGTGATTCGCCATCAAAGACCAAAACTCCATCGAAATCCGCCAGTAGCACGACGCCGTCAAAGAAAAAATCACCCGCCAAAACCGACGACGCTGAATCTCCAAGCAAGATCCCTGCTAGCCATGCCAAGTTGACGCGCAAACCTACGTCTGCGCTGGCTACGGCTGAGCCGATCGTTGCAGAGTATTCTGAAGAAGAGCTCGAGGAGGAGGAGGAGAGCGAGGAGGAGTCGGATCTGGAGGAGGGACAGGATGTTTCGGAGAAGGGAATGCAGAGGTTGATGGCTGCGCTGGGAGAGGATGGGTTGGATGAGGTGGATATGGCTGCGTTGGATGAGTTGGCTGGTGATGAGGATGACGACGATGATGACGAGGAAGGTGAGGAGGAGGAGGAGGAGGAGGAGGATGAAGAAGAGGCATTGGAAGGCGAAGAGGTCGATGATGACGAGGACAACGATGCGGAAGAAGAGGCTGAGCAGGACGACGACATCCCACGCGTCATTCCCAACGCCAACGGCGACACCCTTGCCGCCTCTATCGCACGAAGTGGTCTCGTCGAAGCCGTCGAGGACTCTGACGACGAAGAAGAAGATGAGGAGGAGGAGGAGGAGGAGGAGGAGGAGGAAGACGACGACGACGACGACCAAGAGCCCATCGCCTACGAAGACCTCCCCGACGACATCCAGCTCTCCGAACAGGCCAAAGCCTCACGAACCCATCGCATCAAGGTCAACAACGAATCCGCCCTCCGACGCATCTACGAATCCATCCGTCTCGACTCGCCTCACTCCCCCTCCAAACTCCCCTGGATCGAAACGATGCGTATCACCTACCCCACCTCGCTCTCCACCCAAGTCACCGACGTCGAAAACGACCTCGAACGCGAACTCGCCTTCTACAAACAGGCGCTGCACGCCGCTGTCGAAGGTCGAAAGCTCGTCGAAGCCTCCGGAACGCCCTTCTCCCGGCCTTCCGACTACTTTGCCGAGATGGTCAAGACCGACGAACACATGGAGAGGATCCGACAGAAGCTGTTGGACGAAAGTGCAGCCATCAAAGCCAGTGAAGCGGCCAAGAAGCAGCGAGAGTTGAAGAAGTTTGGCAAGAAGGTGCAGGTGGAAAAGCTGCAGGAGAGGATTAGGAGTAAGAAGGAGATGAACGAGAGGATTCAAGGGTTGAAGCGGAAGCATGGGGCGAAGGATGATGACGAGGGGGAGGAGTTTGATGTGCGGTTGGAGGAGGCTATTGGTGGATTCAGTGAGAAAAGGGCAGCGGGGGGGAAGACGAGACAGCCGACGAACAAGGCCAAGATGCCGCGGACCGCTAGAGATGCAAAGTACGGCTTTGGAGGTAAGAAAAAGTACAGCAAGAGCAACACGGCGGAATCGACCAACGATTTCAGAGTCGGCCCGACGAGAGGCGCGAGAGGTAGCAAGCCGATCTCGGGTAAAGCTGGGTTCAGAGCGAAGCAGAGGTCGGGGGCTGCGAAGAGGCCGGGTAAGGCGAGACGTGCTGGTGGAAAGTGAGATGCTCGAAAGCTTTTTTCGGTTTTGTTTTTTGTGCAATGCAGTTTGATTCTTCGTTCAGACGTTGGTCCGTGTGCAATCGAAAGACGTTGTGTACCGCGCTGTGGTTGCTTTGCTTCGTCCACCGTTGCACACTCTGTCTCATCTGTCAAACAACGTAGTCCACACGCACAGCATCGCATCAAGGCATCCTGTTCTTCAATTGCAAAAAAAAAAACAACAACAACTTGAACCGTCGATCATCGTTATAGTGTTTCGTTAGTATGCTGTATCATTAGAGGTAGAGCGAGCACTAAGCCCTCACAGCGCTCTTATTCACCGCCGTCCCACCAAATAGTTTCTTCTTGGCTTTTGCTTTCCCCTGCAAAGGTTCATCGATCGAATCTGCCAACGACGCACGTCTCAGCGCAGCCGCCGCCGCCGAGATCTCCCTCTGATCCCCCACATCCGTCGGCTTTGAGTTGCGTCGCGATACGTTGTGCGGCGAAAGAACAGGCTGAACGCTGCTCCCTCCAGCAGCGCCTGCCAGCGGGATGGCCAGGTCTTGACACGTCGGAGGTGCAAGTTCGGCACAAGCAACGTGGGTTTTGTACGGACAATCGTCGCAGTCCATAAATGGTTTCCAGCCAATACGTTTCCCGCACACCCAACATTTGGCCAAGGCGTTGCTAAGCATAACGGCGGGAGGGACCAAGTATGGGTAGTAGCTGGTTGCAGGAGGATGGGCGTGCGAGTGCGAGCTGCCACCGGCTACAGCTTGCTGTGCTGCCGCCGCGACATTGTTGGGTCGTCGTGTGCCGTTCTTGACTAAAGTGAAGCGATGGCAGATGGGGACAGGCTCGACGTGACCGGAGCTGACCGAGGCAATGGTAGCGAGGGCCATAGATGTCTCGGGTCGATGTGTACGTGCTGTCATATACGACTGTGCGGCCGAAGCCTCGGTAGAACCCCTTCGAGTGGGTGAAAGAAGCGAAGCTTCCGCCGATCCTCGTCGGACAGACGGAACACTCGTCACGTCGGCCGATCCTCGTCGAGCAGGGATCAGCAACGGCGAATCACCTTGACGCAGCGTCCTGACCGAAAGAGTAGAGGCACGCTCATCGAGCATCGCCAGCGGTGCATGTCTCTGGGTCATCTTGGAGGAACGCACCACGGAGGTGCTGTAGTCGCTCTCGGCATAGTCGGTATTGTCGAGCAAACCAGCTTCCGACTCCTGACGAATCCTCTCAGCTGCGGCACCAGGACTGGCGAGCCAGCTGCGGTTGATGCTGGGAAGCGCCTCGGTAGCATCTTGGCTCCACCAGGGATTACCGTGACCAGAAACCTTGAGCGTGCTCGTTGCCTTGATGGTACCTGGCGACCGGGCATCGTCCGGGTCGACACCGATCTTCTCCAAAGCAGCGAGAGCCTCTTCGATCTCATCGCCGCTGTCGTCCGAGTTGGAATGCGATTGTGTGCTGTTGAGCTTGAGAGCACCGTTGAAGCTGGGCAATCTTGGAGGAGCAGCACGCTTGAGCTTGGAGCCCATGATGGACTGGATAGTTGCGCCTCGGACACTACCGATAGCGTAGCGGTTTTCGGCTTCTTCTCGCATAAGCACCTCGCGCTCAATGTCGCGCAGCCTCGCCACCACTTGACGCATCTCGGGACGATCTCTTGGGTCTTCCTCGACACAATCGAGAGCAAGCTGGATGAAAGCTTCAGGACAGCCTTCGGATGCTATCTCTCGCACCTCGTCCGCATCGAGTCCAAAAGTGGGCATGACGCGCTTGAAAGTGTACGAGTCGACCAGGTGACGCGAAGCAATCTCGGCAAAGATGACACCGAGCGAAAAAACGTCCGAGGGCAAGCTGAAATCAATGCCGAGGAGGATCTCTGGTGACATGTAGCCGTCTGTGCCGCAGTAGCTGATTCGACGCATCTCTTCTTCGTTGCGAGCAGCGATGCGTGCAAAGCCGAAATCGCAGACCTTGATACGCTCGTTGGCTGTGATGAGAAGGTTCTCCCCCTTGAGGTCGCGGTGCATGCAGTTGCGGGCGTGCAGGTAGGCGAGAGCACGGGCAATGTCCATGGCAAAGCTGATTCGCAAGCGCCATGGAAAAGGCTTGGTTTGATCCGCAATGTAGGAGCGAACGTTGCTGCCGACAAACTCGGAAATGATGTAGATCCTGCCGTCGGGACCGGGGCTCTTTGTGAGGCCGATGTATTGAACAATGTTGGGATGGCGGGCTTCCTTCATGAGAACGCATTCGCGCTCAAAGTACTTTTCGACGTCGTACGTGTTATTTGGGAGGACCTCCTTGATGGCCACTTCGGTTCCTAGGTACTCGCCTTTGAAGACGACACCGAAACTACCGCCGCCGATCCTGACCCAGTCTCCTCCGTTAGGGCCGGATAGATCGGCAAAGTTGATGACGTCGAACCTGTCCATGGCTGCGAGTGTTTGTGTGAGGAGAATGGAGCGAGGTTATGTTTGTGAATGCGCGTGAGCGGGTCTGAGCCAAATTGGCTGGGTAAAGCTCGTGAGTCGGAGCTGTGCGGTGGGTCGTTCAGGTCGTAATTGATGAATGCAGAGAAAGGTGTTGGACTGAGCAAGTGTTGTGAATGACAAGGAGGGAATGGAAGGAAAGTAAGCGCTTGAACAGGGAAATGTGGCGGCCGGCGTCTTTGAGGGATAAGAGGCAGAAGGGGAAGCCACGCGAGAGAAGGCAGCTGTAGCTCAACTCTATATACTAGGTTGCTGTCTGAGTGGGAGTGGCTAGAGAATTTAGACACCGGTCGAACCGGCTTGGAGAGGTGCGAGGCGTACTCACCTGTATGGAAAGAAGAGCTCGATGCGGAGAGAGATCTAAGACTGCACAAGCGCTTCTGCGGCGCTTCTGCGATGCAAGTCGGAGATTGGGATAAGGTTGGGTGGTCTACGGTAGAGATGATCAACGTTGGATGCAGAGCGAAACGATTGAAGGATGAATTTGAAATGAGAAAGAAGGTGAATGATGGCTGAGAAGGAAACAGCTCGAGGCAGATGGAGATGGAGATGGGAGAGTAGGAGCACTCGATGGGTAAGGTTCAGTATCGATGCGGAGGCGGGCGGAGTGTATGCTTTGTGAGAAAGAGGTTTGCGAAGGGAAAGCGAGGCTGGAGCCGGATGCGGATGGTGAGCAAGTGATGATGTCGCAGAGGAAAGGAGTTTGTGTGTAGAAGGTCTTTGTAGTTTGCGAGATGCTCAAAATGGTTGGCGGAGAAGGAAATGATAGAGAGTGAGAAGCTATAATTGACGAGGATGAGAAGGACGAGCAAAGTGACGCTCAAACTGCGTTTCAGTCAGGGGCCACACTGGTGCAGTGCAGTGCAGACACGCTCCTGTCAAAAAAAGGAAAGTTCGCGACCAAAATAACACACTCTGCATACAATACGAATTTATAAAAGCAGCCAGGCACAGCACTCTTACTCTCAATGTAGACCCTGCGCAAAAGCGGAGACCGAACAAAATAATCAAACGCAAAGTAAAGCCCGAAGCGGACGACGTCGACTCGCTCATCATCCACGTCGGTTCGAACCAGCTTTGACATCATTGGTCGGCGTCCCGCGGGGGGGATCAGAGGTAAGGCTCGCTCATATGCTCCCGACCCCGTGTACTAGACAATGAGCTGGGTTCGTCTACGGATCTAATGTTCTTACCGCCACTTGATGCAAACTTTTGAGGGGGTGAACTTACACGACCCCCACTGAGCAATGCGTCGATCAGGGAGCAGATCGAAGCGAAGCGCGGGATTTTGTCGCACAGCGCCCCGCGTGATGGTGCTCAAGTGGGAGCTGTGGGTACCGGGATTTCTGAGCCGTGCAAGAATCGAGATGAGCTGCTCATTGTCTGTCTCTGGAAGGCGTGCATCACTAGCTCGATGGTGTCGTCGCTATCAGGTAGTCTCAATGATCCTAGACCTTGAGTGGCTTTGCAAGGCGGCATCATTCATATCGCCGCTTAAAAGGGCGGATCAACGTCATCGTGTGAGTCTTATTCAGCAAACAAAGATCTGCGTGCATCGCTGGCGGTCATGCTGATCAGAGTCACCGTAACTTACTGTATTGTATAGCATCGCCAAGAGATGAGTTGGCTCCCTCAACGTCACTCAGGGGTCACAAAAATGAAACAGACACCTCCCGCAACGCCGCCCTCTGCTCGCTTTCTCGGCAACAGAGACCAACACCTGCAGAAAATCCTGCAGTTTTGGACAACTTTGCTCCATCACTGCTCAAGTGCCTCACCTATTTTCTGAAAAGGGGCGTGTGAAATAAAAAAATTTGAGCTTGTGACTTTACCAACGTACATTACTGTATCCTCATCACACAGCGTTTGACACGGGATTGTCCTCATTACAGTCATGGAACTTACTAGAAAGGAGATGGCAAAGATTCGGTTCCTCTTGCTTCGATCCTTCTGCTTCCTTCAAGAGTCTCTATGAGAATTTTTTGATTTTTTTTTTTTTTCCTTCCTTTCTCTCTTTATATTCTAAAATTATTTCCAAATTCGGCGTTGCGTCCAAAAAGTCTGCAGACCAATGTAGAAGTTACACTTGATGCAACTCACACAGCTACGAGTCTCTCGAGGATCTATGAGGCACAGCATACTAAGCTGGGAGCCAAAAGGAGCGTTGAGACGGTGGTTAGGTTGTAGAGCGACGCAAAGGTTGACTGGCTGCCCGAGTGAAATGAAAAAAACAGCAAAGAGGCTGCATCACACCCCTATTTCCCGGCGCCTCTTCTCCATTCTCATCACCATTCCCCGATTCTTTCACCCCACCGTGCCTCTCAGTCCTCACTCTTCAGTCTTCAAGCAGCTGCACAAGCACAAGCACTGCCTCTTGCCTTGCTTCCATTGTGTCACCAAATCTGCGTCGTTGGGATCAGACGTACGCACAAACTTTTGTCTATCCTGGCCCCCTTTACGGCCCCTGTGTGGACTCAAGGCTAGCAGCAGTCACAGACTTGTCTTTATGCCGAAACCTAATTTTACAAGGCGCAAGTTGCAGCCCAGCTAAGGATCAACTCCGTCTCTCCTCGGGCCGCATCTGCTCCCGCTCGCGCTTGGTCCGTCTTGGCCTTGTCGACTTCCATCAGGGTCCTTCGTGCTCAACATCTTTCTTCCTCGACACTTGTACTCACATCATATCCACAACTACTCTTCGCATCTCAGTTCTCCACTCTACTATCTCACTCAAGATTGGCTGCCAGGTAGCAGCCCAACGACAAACAGTCGCAATACCCTGCCTCCACCTTGCAACCGGCCTGCAGCCGTTCGTCACGACTTCATATTGGTGCATCTACCCTTGGAGCTCGCCTCGACGAGCGAGGTCATCCCACAGACCCACACTTTGCAGCTTCACCACAACCCGAGCTGTATCCATGCTTGTCTCTCCACTGTCCCCGCCTGCAACGCGGTCATCTCGCCGTGCTTCCAGACGGCCACCATCGATGCGCAAGACATCCCTTTTGGCGCTCGTCATCCCTCTCACCAGTGTCGTCTCTGCACAGTCATCAGCAGCAGACTCGATTCCAGCAAGATGGGGTCAGGCATCCGCTCTCGTCGGCTCCCTGCTAGTCGTGCAGGGTGGTAAGACGCAGGGCACCACTGGTGGAGGATACACCTACAGTTCTGCACCTAGCGATGCGCAAATGTACGCCCTCGACCTTTCCTCCTCGTTTCCACTCTCTTCACCGCCTTGGCAGGCAGTCTCGGTACAAGATGGCACGACTGCTGCGCCACCTGTCTCCTTCCATACCATCTCTCCTCTCAACGCCACCTCTCTTCTTCTCTTTGGTGGAGATGCTAGTCCCGCCGTGCCCGTGCAAACAGGAAATGACTCGGCCTACATCCTCCATCTTGGCGGCTCAACGTCCAATCGCACTGTGTCATATCAGCCGGCTCCCACAACATGGAACCAACCGATGCGAAGCATGTATCACACTAGCGAAAGCAACGCAAAAGGCTCTGTCTGGATCGTCGGAGGTCAAAGAGCCGATGGCTCCGGTATCGATCTCGACCAGCAATGGAGCATCGACACAACTGCTTCGTCCCCTTCATTTCAGCTCGCTGCTTCAGCTCCGCACGGCAGCTTCGTAGGTGCCTCCTCTACATTGCTCAGTGACGGCACACTCTTGCTTCTAGGAGGTCTTGATGCATCAGGCCGGCTCCAATCCATGCAGAACCTTTTTGCTTACTCGACCAAATCCAGCAAATGGTCACAAACCACCACCCAATCCTCAAGCAACACAACCGTCTCAGCACACCAGAACGCCTTCCCTGCACCTCGTCGCGACCATATTGCCGTCAGTTTGCCCGACCAACGTGTCTTCATCCAAGGTGGTGCCAGCGCCGATCTCTCCACTGTTTACAGTGATGCCTGGATCCTCGACTGGAGCGTCAATCCACCTGTGTGGACCGAGATCAATTCCACCGATGGTCCCGGTCCCCGATTTGGTCATTCCGCGGTGGCATACGGAAGAGAGGTTCTCATCACCTTTGGATGGGCAGGTGGGAATGCTGCACCGACAGGCTTGCATCTCTTTGATGCATCAACGCTGACAGCGAGTACGTCCAACAAAGGCAGCTGGTCGGGCGGAAGCTGGTCTACTACTACTTACACTCCTGATCCGCAGGTTTCCACCAGCTTAAGTGCAACGCCAAGCTCCAGCTCATCCAGTAGCTCTGCGTCCACCGGCTCGTCATCAAGTAGCAATGGCTCCAGCTCGAGCTCCGGTGGCAACCCTTCCTCGTCCAGCGACTCCAACTCTGGCAGCGACAGCAACCCAAGTGGCAGCAACACTGACAGTTTCCCCACTGGCAACACTTCACATGGCGATGACGGAACAGCCAACACTGACAGCGGCAGTGGAAGTGACTCCAGTGGCGGTGCCGGTGCAAAGGCAGGAGCAGCCGTCGGCGCCCTGATCGGAGTCGGCCTCGTCCTCGGAGCCGGCTATGCAGTCTATCGTCGTCGCTCGCTCAACAACTACCGACGATACGGTGACGGGTCAGTCGGCCTGTTGGGCTTTGACGGACGTCGCACAGGCGAATTTGCAGACGATGACCATCTCATGGAAAAAGATTGGGTGCAGAGCGACTACGACCGCCCCTATCATCGCGCAGACGGTGGTGGTGCTGGCTTGACTGGCGGCTATGCTTACGGTAGAAAGCGAGGAAGGGAAGGCTTGCCATGGGCAGCAGCTAACGTAGGTCACGCAATGGAGGGCTCAGGACCACACTTCCGCGAACGCATCGCAATTTTTGCCGGACGAGGCAAAAGAGATACGCATCTGGGTCCTCGCTTCGACATGCTCGCCGACGAAGGCGATGGCAACAGCCTCTTCCGCCCACACGGCGCGAATGGCTCAGGTCAGACTTACAACCATGACTTGGAAGAAGCCGAAAGTCCATTGTGGCACGATCGTCGCATTCGAGAGCACTCGTATGCACATGTTGGTGACGCCGAAGAGGATCTCTCGAGCGGCGATTTGGGTCGTCTACAGCACGAGGAAGCAGAAGAAGCAGAGCTCGACATGTATTCGCCTTTCGAAGACCGTCCAGAGGAGTCACGAGCTGGTCGAGCGATGTTCGCTTCCGACGCCGCCGCCGCCGCCGCATCAGGCACACGAGGCTACGGCAAACTTGCCGGCCGAGAACTCGAAGGCAGCTACGACGAAGAGCGTCGGTCGTACGATGGTCGATCTGACTTCGACACACATGAAGACCCCTCGTCCGGCCCTTCGATCCAATCCCACAGCACGACGAGCAAAAGCGACGTACCCAGCTCATCCAAGTCGTACGATGTGCTTTCACCTGCTGGCCTCGTTTCTTTCAGCGATGCGAGCCACGGCCGTCAAAGCGGGGAGAAAATGAAACGCAGTCCAACGTGGTGGGGTCGATTCATGGGCAATTCTAGCTTAGAACGATCTGCCTCTGGTCGATTCTTGGCAGGTCCCAATGCAAATCTTCCTATCCGAGATCCAGCACCACCACCGGTGAGCGGTCTCGAAGCCATCACGGAATCTCCTCGGTCGCGCGACGTCTCTGAAGCGCGTCCAGAAAACCCATTCGCCGATTCAAGCGTCCCAACCTACACCGGTCTCGACGAAATGGGCCGTCGCATCGCCACCGACGGCACTCCCGCCGAACCCTACACCGCCCACACGCAAGGCCAATCACTCTCGAGCATCGGCTCGGCGCGAACCGGCGCCTCGTCGCACTTTGAATCTCGTCTTCGCGGTATGGACGTCATCCAGCGCGTTCGTTCGGGGAGCAGTCGACGAACCCACTCCACACGTGCCGGTAGCACGATCAGCGATGGGACGGACAGCGAGCCTGCACTCAGTCGAGGGCCGACGCTGTTGAGACCGAGAAACGTTGCTAGTTCGGAAGCGCTGGGCGAAGATGTCGAGTCGACGCTTGGGTCGGTGGTTTGGAGGCCGGAAGATTTCCACGGCAACGGGTTGGAGGATCTTGTGGAAGAAGGCGAGGATGTTTCGCGTACCAGAGATTTCTCACCCGAAACCAATCGTCGACAATCAAACGTCTCGGAAACACCCTCCATCACGCCTCTCACAACCAAACGTGCACGACTCAACCCCGTCATGATCTCTCCGCTCTTCCCTTCCGCACCCGCACACCGACCAACCCCGCAACCGGCAGCGATCACGCCAACGTCTGTCAAGGATAAAGTGAAAATTTTTGAATCCGCCACTGCAGCGGAACTTACCCCGTCGTCTGCTTGGACAGCTAGCTTGTCCAGCGTGAAGACGACGCGGGAAGATGCGGTGGAGAGAGCGACTTCGCCACAGAGCAGCGCTGGGAGGAAACAAAAGTTGATGCTGACGCATGGGTTGGTGCCCAAGCCGCAATTGTTTGTGGCTAATCCGGATGATTCGCGCAGGGAGGTCTGAATGGTAAAGCGGTCAATGATTTGTATCTCTCGATGGACACTTTTCTTCTTCAAAGTCACCGGTCTCGGAACTCGTTTTGTTTGCATAGTACGGTCTGATGTCACCTTTTTCCCTCCGAACAATGTCTTTTCCTTTGCAAGCTTGTAAGAATGAAATCTTTCAAATGTATTGACCGATTCCCTCGTGTGTAGCTGATCATCTCCTTTTCTCGCATTCCCTTTGAACTGAACTTCTCGTTCTCGCCGTCGTCGTTCTTGCCGTCGTCGTTCTTGCCGTCGTCGTCGTCCTCAATCTCCTCCTGATCTCGCTCTCTCAAGCTCTCGCACTCACACTCGCTCGCTCTCACACTCTGGCTCGCTCTCACACTCTCTCGCTCTCCCACTCTTGCACATACTCTCTCGCTCTTCCCCTAACCTTGATCTCACACTCTCACACACACTCGCTCTCACACACTCGCTCTTTCGCTCTCACACACTCGCTCTTTCGCTCTCACACACTCGCTCTTTCGCTCTCACACACTCGCTCTTTCGCTCTCACACACTCGCTCTTTCGCTCTCACACACTCGCTCTTTCGCTCTCACCTTCTCACCCACTCTCACACCACACACCAACACACACCATTCAACACATCCACTGTATTCCACCACACCCCTCTACCCAAACTAATCCACCTCAACCTCCCCTTTTACCCCTCCACCCTACTGCTGGGGATAACTCGGCAACTGCATCGCACTCACAATCAAATTCACCGCCTCTTGGTCCAGATCATCGTTTTGAATCGATAGCGGCCAGACGCTCTGATCGTGGCTGAAAAACTCGGCGATGGCGAGCGAGCTCGTATCCAACTGACCTGGTGTGGGAGCGTGCGTTCCTACCGCTGGCCCCGCTGCTGCGGCGGGTGTGGGCGCAAGAGTGTTTGGCGTATGACTGTGTACCGGATGATGTAGCGATGCAGCTCGTGTACGAGTCGGCGAGATCGGATGCAGGTGCGAATTCGACATCGCTTGACCCACAAAGTTGCTCACCGGCGTAGCCCCATACCCCGCCTGCTGATCACCCAACAACCCATCCATCGCTCCCATCGGCTCCGCAAAATCTCCCCAACTGCCCATCAGCGCATCAATGTCAAACGTCAACCCCGCCGAAATCCCCAACCCAAACGGAGAATCACCTGAATGCGTAGACGCAAACTCATCCGACCCCGTCCCACCCGTCAAGATCCCACCCATCCCTTCCATCGACTCGGAAATTGTCATAGCATCCGCCTTGGGCGTAGCCTGCAACGACCTCGCCAACCTCTTCTTACTTCGAATTCGAGATTTAGCCCACTTCAACACCATCTCGATATCCCGAATCGGCGCACTCTGAGCGTCTTCGTCCGACGCATGCGGATCGATATCACCTCCATGACCCGCTGCTTCCTGCTCCAACGCTCGTAGCGGCCACGATGCACCCGCCCAGTACTGCTGCAACTTTTGCAAGATACGTTGGCACGCACCCAGATTGATCTCGGCATACGATTTGGTCGAGACCAACTGACTGGTGCGACTCTGCTGTTGCGAAGGCGGACCTCTCGAAGGCGGTCTTGAAGGCGCCGGCGTAGTTCCATGCCCCATACTGCGCAACGCTTCCCTCGCTGCTTCCCTTTCGGCCACAAACGACCTCCCCGCCGGCAGCACCAACTGATCCAAATACGGTGAAGCAGTGATACATCGGTCATCAAACGCATCGCCCAACGTCAAGATATCCGCAATCGTCCTCGAAGCCGCCGCGCTCGCAGCTGGAGCAAAGCTCGGCAGCAGCGGAGCCGAATCCATCGTAAACTTCTTCATCAACGCCGGTCGATCCAACAATCCAATCGTCGATTGGAACAGAACATGCAAGTAGACAAACCCAGGACTCTGATTGTGCGCAGCACTCTTCTGGAACGTCTGCACGTTGAAGTGAAGATTCGCCGGCAGATCCGAATAGCTCTGAGCCAGCTCGAACCACATACGCGTCAGATCGCGCTTGGTCGTCTCTGCCGAAATCGAAGACTCCTCCTTCTCCCGCCTGTTCAGCAACTCGCCCATGCGTCCTCGAAGCATCAAGATGCGAACGACATGCCCAAACACCACCGTCTCGTCCTTCATATCGCTGCTTTCGCTCAGCTTGGGCAGTTCAATGTCGATCTCGGTTTCGCGGATCGAGACAGGTCGACCTGTACCAAACGTCGTGATACGATCGAGCCCGATGACGGCCCAGAAGAGCAATCGTGCCTTTTCCTGATGCTTTTCGTTCGGGATGCTTTGAATGCTGACCTCGTGCTGCAGACCCAGATCCTGAGCCATCCTGAGCGCCATACCGACATACATCCAGAGACCCGAATCGCTACCAGCCGCAAACTCGGCGTAACTGAGTAGAATGAGCGCCTCGATCACCTCGATGGATGGAAAGGACAGCAGCGGGATGATAAGAATCTTGGCCATCTCGCTGAACGGATCGCCGGACGACTTGCGTGCCACTTTGCACAGTTCGGGTCGATTCGAAAACCGAGCTGCGACAGCGCAGACGGCATTGGCGAGAATGGCTGGCATGGAACCGTTCGCAATGCCATTCTTGAGTTCATCCGCCTCCATCCAAGGACACCAAGACGGCTTGAAGTGCGTCAAAAACAGTGAGACGAGATGTTCCAAAATGTCCTTCCTGGGATACCTCGGACGATTGATCTCGAACAGCTCGCGCGTGACAGAGGAAGACGCCTTGTTTTCAAACCGATGACCAGGACTCGCCAACTGTGCTGGATGCGGCGAGAGCACCGACTCGTCCAACGCTTTACCTGGCGTGCGCGTATCAGCATCATCGTCGCGAATGGTGAAGCCAAATTCTGCACTCTTGCCCGCAGCGTCGCTTGCCTCCAACGCAGGTGCCAGCTCGTCTGTACCGGGCACTTCCGAGTCTTGCAACACCCCGACTTTGATCTTTCGATAACCGGGCGTATTTGCGGTAGTACCGAACCAGCGGAAGAAAGGAAGGACGATCTTGGGACGCGGCTGTGCCGCCGGTAGCTCCTCCTGAACTTTGACCGTCTCAGGCTCGTGCTCTGGTCTAGCAGCTCCACTGCGTTGCCACCTCTCAATGCCATCACGAAGCTCGGCAGATACGCCGCGACGAGGAGGGAAGTCGCTCGAGTTGCGGTAGTGCAGTGGAGGTCGATCCGATGGTTCCTCAAACTTACGAACAGAGGCTGAGTCGGAAGGATGACCATAGTACTCGAGCGACATGGGATCGACAGGTTGACTGGGCAGCCTCTCATGACTAGAACCGGACAACTTGCGTCGAGGGCGGAACTCGTCGATGAAAGGAGCGTGAAGAGGTCTGGGCGCGACATACGCGGTGGCTGATCGGCCAGATCTGTTGGAAAAAACGCTGCCGTCACTGGGCGAATGCTGTTGCAAGAAAACCGAAGGTCCACTGTTTGGTCCTGGGCCCGAGTCGGGAGCACTGGCGATAGGATGGCCGTAGTAAGAAGGGTCGTGAGAGTGACCAAAAGGTTCGATCGACGCTGCGTGGTGATCACTGATGAGGGACTGGCTGAATCTGTGCTTTGAGTGTGCCAAGTCTCTGTCGAAAGTCTCGTTGTGCGTAGAAGCCGTTTCTGATCGGCGTCGGGAGGCTGCAGAGGAAGAGGAGGGCATCCTTGTGAAGGAAAAATGTGCACTCTTTGGTGGTGAGGAGGCCATGATGGATGATGAGGATTCCGAAACCTTGATCGAGGTCGGGGTCACTGGCACAGGTAAAGGCGCAGCCAGGTTGGTCGGGTTGGCAAAGGATCGAAAGACAGCTTTGGCTTTGGGCTTGCCGGTTGCAGACGAGGAGGCTACCTCGGAAGGCTCCTGCTTGAGCTTCGAGTCTAGGCTCTCGCCATCCTCTTCTGACTTTTTGCGTTTTGGTGGGCTGGGTCTTGACGGTTCGTCTGCGTCATTGTGAGACTTGCGAGAAGCAGTCTTGGAACCCTTTTTGGAGGCGATTGTCCTGGCATTGGCGCTGGGAGGACCACAATGTGCAAAGCGAGCGGCTCTGAGCGCAGGAGCAAGATCGTCAACGCGAAAGAGACACTGTTTGCCAGACGCGAGGCAGTTCTGACAAACGGGAGCGTCAGGCGAAAGAAGACAGCGCACCTTCTTGGCGCGACACGCTTCGCAGGCACTGACGGGCCTGGTACGCTTTTTGGGTTCTGACCCTGACGCTGAAGCATCCGACTTTCTACTTTGCGATTTTGAGGACGAGGCGACCTTGTCCTTTGGAGCTGGAGTGGATGGAGCCGATGCGACGGATGCCAACGTCTCGGCTGCTGCCATCATAGCAGAGGACGTCATGATGAAGAACGAGGAGTCGGTATCGTCGAGATGTCGAAGTGGTCAAAGAGTCATTGCTTATGCTGCGGGAATTGTATCGATAGGGCGACGATTGCTCCTGACTACACCACAACAGCCGCCGACAATGAAATGTTTGACAAGACTGGAAGCGACCAAGATGCCTCGCGCGAGATTTTTGTGGTTCCAGGTCGTGATTCGGTGGATGGAAGAGACAGCGTCCGACCAAGTTGACGAGCGACGATGTTGTCGTTGTTGTCTGAGCGCGAACAGGGACGAAGCTTATGGGATCGTATCAGCCCGAGAGAGTGAAAAGGTCGAGAGTGCGGCGTTTAGGGATATGAAGTGTGACTTTTTGGTTGCAAGACGTTGGTGGGCAGCAGGTG
Organism: Anthracocystis panici-leucophaei; assembly: GCA_014826065.1. Classification (NCBI taxonomy): domain Eukaryota; kingdom Fungi; phylum Basidiomycota; class Ustilaginomycetes; order Ustilaginales; family Ustilaginaceae; genus Anthracocystis; species Anthracocystis panici-leucophaei. The sequence continues at coordinate 275,054 of CP060314.1, read as the reverse complement.
TGTATGCAGCGAATCGAACCCTGTAATGAGGTCTTGAAGCAAAAGAGGCCACTCTCGATGTGTCGATGCACGTAAAGGCGAACAGCGAAGGCACGAATCAAGGGATAGCGGAATGCTGCGTATAGCGCTCTAGTCCGGCAGTGGGGTCGTAGTTGGTGCAACGCGATGGGTGTCCTGAAGGAGGTTGGATGGGTTGTTGGAGGAAGGAGGCATGTCGTTGCGGCGGCGCAGAAGACCAAAAAAGGCAGCAATGTGGGGTTTCCCAAGTCAGACCGGTTCACGGGGCGAGTCGCAAAAGCGTCAGTAGAAAGACAGAGAGCCGTTACCGCAGGGTCTGCAAGGTAAAGCCGTCTAAGGCTTTTCCCACGATGCTGCGTCTCTTTTTCATCACCGTCGTTGCTCTACCTTTGCTTTCTCCAAAATGCCTCCAACTCAGAACTCAGCCATTCGGAACAACCACCGAACTTCGATGACAGAAGTACAGTATCCCACACTCATCATCCAACCACAAACGGATGCTCCGTCGAGGTTGTACGCGGCTCAGGTGCTTTTACTGAAAGCAGCGAGACCGCTTCAAAAGGCGCCCGGGGGATCCGCGTTCGGGTCCAATTTTTTATGTATTTATTTATTTATTTATTTATTTATTTATTTATTTATTTATTTATTTACAAACGGGACCTGCGACTAGAGTAACTTCAGGGGCATAGTTACAAACAGAAAAGGTTGTTGAGCAACCAATCCTGTCGGTCAAAAAAAGGGCCAATACAACAGACGGCTGCCATGCTCTCGGATTCAATGCATCCGAGCACAACCACCAAACTCGAGTCAGTTGCCACGTTGACGCATCTACAAAGCTGTACGGCTTGGACCAAACGACAGCCTTGCAGCTGCGCTTTGGAGGTTTGAGGCAGGCCTCTCAGTTTCTGCGCTTACGACCGACTCCAGTGGAAGGGTGGGGAGGCGGCGAAATCGGTGTTTCGCGGTCGTGCAAGAGGAAAAGTAAAAGAGGGGCAAGGAGGAGAGATTTCGAAACTCTAGCTGCGCATCTCCCCTTATGCCTGTTTCTTTTTCTGTTCGTGTTCCTGCCAAAACCCCTCGAAAGGGGAAAAACAAAAAGATTGCCGATGTCAGTTCGACCGACCATGCTCTCTTTTCCTTACACTCACACTGGAGTCGACTCGGTGCAAAACTCAACCACAAACGCTTTGAGCTCGGTGTCTGCGCTCAGTGCAACCTCGATACAGATGGAAAAAGATTTTTCGGTTCGGTGGCAGAAGTCCGAAACACCCGCCACGTTCGAAACCTGCTCACTCGTCTATTCTCGTCTCTTCATTACTGGTTGCGACTACTGTAGCTCAAGACCTTCGCTATTACTGATCGCCCGGCCGCCATTCTTTTCTCTCTCTCTCTCTCTCTCGATCCTTGCTCCTACGCCTTCCTCTGCCGCTGCATGGACCCGGCGATTCAGAGGTGTTCATCCACCTCCAAGTCGTGTTCTGGACCCCGCTTCATGCGATAAGTGCTAGGTTTCATTAACAGTTTCGTCCTCTCTCTTGTCTTCTTCAGTCGCTTGTTTCGCCTCCATTATCGTCAACAAAATCGTCGTCGCCATCTTCTCCTACAGCCATCGAACTGAGACTCGTGCTGGTATTCGTACTTGAAGAGGAATCAGTCCTGGCCCGACCTTTTCCCTTTCCCTTCCTGTCCGAGGCTGAGCTCGAGTAGCTCTCGTCCGTCAAAGGCTCGATACTCTGAATCGAGGCCAAGGCTTCCGCCGCAGGCAAGTGCGAGTGAACGTGGTCCGACATTTGGTACGGCTCCGCGAACCTTACCGATGTAGATGCAAATTCCCAGTCAGCGCTGCTCAGCCGATGCCCTCCTGGTATCGTCTCCTTCCCAGGGCTCCACCCAAGCCCACGATTCGGTGGCTCGATACGGATCCTTTTCGCATCCCGTTCGTCGTTCGAAGACTGTGTAGTGCTGTAGATCCCGAGAGGAAGATAGACTGGCATCTGATAAGCACCTGAATGGTACTGGTGCATCGCGGGCATCCGAGGCGACATGCTCCCGTCAGGATACACTGAAGATCGCATACGCATAGATGTCAAGTAGTGCATTGGTCAGTAACCTGTCGACAGTGTCTGTGTGTCTGTGTGTCTGTGTGTGTGTGTGTGTGTGTGTGTCAAGAGAAGCATACTCACCTAGCTGCGTGCCTGGCTGGATTGTTCCCGCGCGTGCCTGAAACATGGCCTGAGTAGCTCGCGCGACGCTTGTGTCGTTCAGGTACGGCTGCGTCCGATCTGCGCTACCTTCGCCCAAGGATGTTGACAGCGGGCTCTTGAACGCGTAGCCGTCACCAGTATTCCGAGCTCCCTGGAATCTATCAGCGGCCGAGGCAAGTGGTTCTGCCTGGTGCACTTCTCGCCAAGCAGCGGCTTGGTCTTGATACGCCACACGAAGGCTATTCGCATGCGCATTGCTCAGCGAAGCCGAGGCTGCTGCTTCCGGCCGATCTTGTCGGCCTGTCGGAATCGGACCGGGTCCGTATACAACAGGTCCTTTAGTGGATGGAACCAGGTTTGTGTGCACATAAGGCGGAGTCGGTAAGGTAGCATCGAGACCGCCCTGGAAAGGCACATGGCTCCACGTCGAGAATGGCGGCCCACGTAAGTGCGCTACAGCCTCGATACTCGGAAATGGCGTCATGTTCGTCGGCGAGCAGTGAAGCGGAACCACCTCGTATGGCCTTAATACTGGCACCATTTCCTGCTTGACGGCTGCCGACCCTTCTCCTTGCGGGCTGTCGAGCTCTTCGCGGGCAAAGGCAACATCGAAGGCGAAAGATACGTCCGGTTGCACCCCGAGCTTCTCGAGTAGCTCCTTCAACCTGTCTAGCTTGCCTGCGATGTAGCTAGGCCTCCTGCCCTGCTTCGGGATGTTATCGAAAAACTCCCTGATAGTGCTGAGAATGCCCAGAATGTTTCCAAGCTTCCCAGCTACGGTCTCTTGCGCTTTGTGTGACCATGTTACCAGCTCAGGTGTGCACGAAGGGTCGTCCAGTCCATCTGAGCCCACCTGTGATAGCAGGATCTCGAATGTGAGTGCAATCGTCTCGATCATGGTGAGGACGATGTAACCTCCATCCATCGTGTCGGCAAAATAGGCGCACCCTCTTGATGAGCTTCTCTTCATATTTGTACCAAGCCCATGAACCGCTGTAATAGTTTTGAGTTTCAAATCGCCGAAAGCGTCCCTGAGTTGCAGAGTAATGGCTGAGCAGACCTTGACGATGTTGGTGACGCATTGCTCGCTCATAGAGACCGCAGCATGCCTGGACCTGAAGCATGCCAGCAGAGCGGTCATGGAGATCAGTGCGGCTGCCGAGGGCTCGATCGACGACGTGGCAGCCGAGCAAGATTGCAGCTGCCTAGCTTGCAAGAGGATTGCCTGAACCTTGTGAGCAGTATCGCGATGAGCTGTTACTGAGATCGAACGTAATTCGACGAGACCGTTGTCCGCCTTCCATTCATTGAAGCTCTCCATCAAGCTCCCAAGCACACATTCGATGCTACGCACAAGTTTCGACGACTTCTGGTATGCTTCAGTGGACGAGATCTTGCCACTCCTGTCGTCGAGCTCCAAGATCCATGAGGTAGAGTCGCTGCTGGCTCGTTGAGGCGAGGTGTACGAAACCAACAGTGATTGTGCGAGGATTGGTCCAAGACTGAGTTCCAGCCACAGAAGCACCAAGTGTGCGATCGTCTGCATGTTGTGCAGCTCTTCGGCGACGATGAACGACATGTCGATGCCGTTGATAAGGCACTCTGCCCGCGATTTCTCCTGCGACTTTAAAGCGCGGATCGTGTGGATCAGCCGGCAGATAACGGTCCACCATGTGGCTGCTCGTCTGTCATCGTGCCAAGAGAAGAAAGTGGAGAAGGAATGAAGCGCTTAGCCGGATGATGCATGTTGATGCTGAACGTTGTTGTGAACTTACCTAACGAGACCGTGTGTGAGCTCGTGCCATGCTACAATCATCATGCACTGCACGTACGTGTGAAGATTGGTGGCTTTGAGCGAGGCGACCTTGCTAGCGTAGAGGGCGCTCGAGATCCTACGGAGGAGTTCACCCATATTAGGTAACCCGTATGGCTCTGCGTAAGTGCTGCCCGGATTGTTGTGTGCAAGTGCCTCTTTAGCGCCGATACCCGCAAGAAGCACGGCGTCATAGAGGATCTTGTCGTACGCCCTTTCTTCAACGTCTCCAAGAAAGATCTGCGCAAGATCAAAGTTATAAGTATAGTGAGCGTGCAGGTCGACAACATAGCCAGTGCAATCTTCCAAAGAATACTTACCGTCCGACACAGGATCAGTGCCAAGAAAGGGTGGCTATTGAATGCGAGTTCGTAGATCTGAGGATGTCGGAGCAGCTCGTCGTCCGTGAAGGGACGGGGTTGTTGAGGAGAGTAGCTTCATCGCCCGTGTCGTATTGTGTAGCTGTCAGCATGGTGCTCAGATCGTCGATCACGCACCATAAAAGGCCTACTCACTGTTGAAAATCGTCGGCACGAGGTGATACTTGGCTGCTTAGCAAGAGTGAAGCGGTAGGCGCGAAGACTTGAAGCCGTTGGCCGAAAGGCAGAGACTCGATGACCTGTGGGTGAGACGATTCGCGCAACAAAGCGTAGCTTAGTATGTCGAGCTGGTGAAAGATGGGCGATGGCGGACATGATCACTTACAAGGGAGTCCACCGTTATTTTGAGAATCTGAGAAAGGCCGTGCTGGAACTGAGGGCGCCAGTCGAAGTTGCGATGAGTAATTGAACAAGTGTATTGAACACGTCGGGCTGCACTTACTTCAACAGCCGCCGCTTGCCGCTGTCCTTCAGGGCCCAATCCAGTCGTTTTCGGTCTCCGTACGCCTGCGTTGCCAGACCAGTGGGTCTGAGGGTAAGTTACACGGTGGTCGTTGGTCAGTCGAGTCGAATCGAGCAAGGCTGGTGCGTCCTCGAAGCGTTGCGTAGCTGATGGTACTCACATGCATGATCCTGACCAGTTCTTGATACAGGGTTGCATCTCGGTCAGAGCTCGGAAAAGGAACGATACTTGTAGCGCGTGTGACGGCAAGTCGTTCTTCTGCCTTCTGCTTCCTAATACCGATGGCACCATCGTCGTATATGCCTGTGTTCATAAGTGAGCGTAGTTAAAGCCAAGGTCAGTCGAACCACCTTCGGCGCGTGCTGATCAGGTCAAGGCACGGTAAAGCGACTCACAAGGTCGGTTTTTCTCCTTGCAGGTCGTACACCATGGTCGATCCTGAAGCCGAACAATGAGATTTGAATAGTCAGTATCGAGCTGAGTAACAGCAGATGACGGCTGGTCTACTCACTCCCGAGCATCTTCAAGATGTTCAAATTCGAATTGAAGAACGCAAACGATCAGATCAGTATGGGAACGGCAGCCTCGGTAGACGAAAGGACTAGATAATAGGCTTACTTCATCTTTCTTTGACGACTGATATGTGACAACAGAAAAGAACGCGAGTGCGGTAGTATGGTCAGTACGCGTCGTCTGAGAATTCGATGTGTTCAAGCCGCGCTATAATTTCGTACCAGAGCCTGCAAGCACGTGAGCTAGTGCCGTCCGGAGGCTTTGTGCTGGACATGGTCGACTAGGAGATGCAGGCGAATGTCGTTCGGCTTGCCGAGATCGAGTGTGTATGGTGTGGCTGTGAATGCGAGACAGGAAGAGCGCGTCCAAGCTCGATGCATCGGATGAGTGCCGTGAGTGCTGAAGAGAAAGAAGAGTCGAGGTTGGAGGAGCAAGCGAAACAGCGGCCGTTTAATATGGTATCGAGGCATCGAGGAGAGGGCCACTCGCAGCTGCGTCCACGGTTAGTGGGGGCCCGCACAGCGGAGAGATAAGGAAATGAGCGCTGCTGAGCCTGCAAACGTAGTCGGTAGAGTGAGAAACATGACTGCATGCATGCCCGACGTCCCCGTCGAACAGGCTGGCAGAAAGCCGAGGAGCAAGATGAGGAAAAGTGTTGTAGATCATAGGACGTCAAAGGGTCCAGAGGCCATTCTGTGCAGCACAAGTCCGAAGCAGCGCGGACGGCTGTACCAGTGCATTGGGAACGCATAAGTGGCGAGCAAGTTCAAACAGGAAACGACAAAAATGCATCATGCGTGATTCGAGATGAAGCATCGGATGCAACAGAAAAAGCTGAGCTCCGTGGACAAAAGGGATCTGCTTCGATATGGTCTGTGCCAATGTTCGGGAGCGGCAAAGGATAGCTGGGTGGCCAGTATGATTCCCACGCTCTACGTCGATCGAGGTCGGGTTCAGAGACAAGTCACACTCCAGTCTAGAGCTATGCATTGGCGGTAGGACTCGATTCTTGAACAAATGTCGAGAGGTGGTACAGGACGCTTGAGCTTGAGCAAGCAGTATCGTGTGTCTAACTCTTGTCGACTTTGCCCTGACCCTTGGCTGCAAAATCTTTGGCCCAGTCGCGGAGAACAACCTTGAGGAACCAAGGAGAGAACAGAGAGAAACGACGAGGAAGCGGCGAAGATGGTCGAGAAGAGACAAAGGTCAAACGAGAGAAATTGGCCGGCGAGAAAACAAGATCAAGATCAAAGTTAGGAGTACAGTAGCGGCAAAGCAATGAGTTTTGCGGTCGAGCCACGAGCAACGTTTTGCACCGAAAACAAAGCGAAACAAGGCAGAGTCAGCATGAGTGTTACTTTGGCGTCACGTTGTGTGCATCGTTTCAACTTTTGTATCATCACATCTGAAAGACGCACCTTTTGAATCTTTCCTGAAGCTGTCTTGGGGAATTCGGCAGGAACACCCTCTTCGCCGAGAAACCAAACCCAAGCTGGAGCGCTCTGTCCACCGACATGTTTCTTGACGTAGGCACGGATCTCTGCTGGAGACACGTGAGCTTCTGCCTGCGATCTTGCCACAAAGACGCCCACGGCCTGTTGAATCGCGATCAAAAGTTGTCACCGCAGATGGAACAAAGAAAGCAGCTATGTCAATATGCCGATCATGAGCTTTCCCTTTCACTAGCACATGAGATCGCTATGTGAACGGTTCTTTCCCTTTCTTCTCTCTGCGAAGAGCAAGTCTTGGCATCTTTTTCTCGAAAGCTTACCTCTCCATACTTGTCATCTGGGACAGCGATGACTGCATTCGTGGCGATGCCGTCCATTCGATCGATGCAGCTGGATGGTGGGTGAAGCGTGCCGAAATGAAGTGCAGAAGAGTCAGTTGTGTGACTTCAAGCAGAAACGTCCTGCGCAAAAACCTTGTTTCAGCCAGAAATCCTTGCCCAGGTCGAAACTCACTTTTCGATGTTGGGCGGGAATAGGTTTTCGCCTTCATAAAAGAGAAAGAATGCAGAAGAAGCTTGGGTCAGTCGGTCGTGCGGCGACGCAGCGCCCTTTGCCCTTTGTGGTAAGGTCGACACTTACCTCCACGAATGATGACGTCTTTTGAGCGGCCGACGATGCGCACATAGCCCTCCTCGTCCATGATTGCAATGTCGCCTGTTCGCATCCACACAATGTCGGGCTCATCTGCGTGTCGCTGCAGAGCTTCGTCGGTTCTCTGCGGGTCTTTCCAGTAGCCTTCCATGACCACATAGCCCGCGGTCTGGTATCGACAGTCGGTTCCGTGTCCGGGCGCAATGCAGCATCGAAATTTTCAGTGTCAAAATGTCCGTTACATCTGGCAAAACCTCTCGAGCGACTTACGCAAAGTTCTCCAGGCTGGCCTACCGGCAAGGTTTGGCCGAGCGGGTCGTCGGGGGAGACGATCTTGGCATGCACATGAGGATAGACTCGGCCAACCGTCTCGCACCGCCTCACTATGGGAGCGTCGACATCTGCGATTTTAAAGTTTTGGAGATGGCCGTAGAGGCACAGACGTCAACAAAGTGTACACTCGAACTCGAATACCCTCAAAAAGACTTACCGCATCCAAAAGTGACTGGCGAAGTCTCTGTCATGCCGTACACGACCGTTTGTTCACGGAGACCCAGCTTTTCTGGGCTTACCAGCGCTTCCATCAATGCAATCGGAACCGTCGATCCGCTGTGTCGACGGAAGGCAAGAATTCGGTCAGTGAAGCTCCCTTGCATGCAAGACGGCCGCCGCTGTAGTCGTTACACTCACCTCGTAAGACCGGTACGCAAGGATGAAAAGTCAAAAGTCTCGCCCTCCTGCATGCCTTTTGGCAGAGGATAGCGGGCTGGGTCCTGTGCATGTTCCCTTGCCGACTCGAGCAGCTCAAGCTCGGCGATGAAGTGGGTCGGGACGCCATGCATAGCAGTGCAGCGCTCTTCCGACACAGCACGCAGAGACCTCAAAGGATCAAACCCTTCTGCAGCGTACACGACCGAAGCTCCGTGGGTCCATGCAGCCAGGTTTCCAAGAACGAGACCAAAGCAGTCTGCAGATGCGGGGAAGGATCGGAATTGTCAGCTCGACCGTCCAGGTACTGCTAAGCGCTTATGCGTGGACACACTTACGAAATAGTGGTGGAATGTTGCAAAGTTTGTCCGCTTGTGTGAATCTGAGATTGTCACCGATTGCCAGGCCGTTGTTGACGAGGTTTCTCGAAGTGAGTGCGACAGCTTTGGGTTTGCCTGTGGTACCGGAAGTGAGCTGCAGATTGATCACGTCTGTATTGAGCACCTGGATCCTGGGTGGATCGGGTTTTGAGGACACCAGAAGGTCACGATAGTCAACGGCTCGATTGTTGAGTGCAGACATGGCATCTACGAAGCTTTTGCCCTGCTGAGCTAAAACGCTGTTGCTCTCCCAGTTTCTTGGTCTGTCGTCGAGGTTGTCTAGCATGACAATGCGTTTCAAGCTGGGTAGTGACTCGTCTTGAAGTAAAGTTGGGTCTCCCGAAGTGGAGACGGTGCTGGACAGCGAAGGGAGGAGCTCGAGGAGAGAGTCGAGGTAATTTGATCCACGAAGGGACGGAAGCATGAAGAGAGTGGTGGCTTCGACCAAATTGATCGCCCGACGAAGCTCGGAGGTGCTGTAGGCTGGGTTCAAGGTTACGAGGACTGCACCGACCTGGGCACATGCCCACTGCAACGCTCCATAAGCAGAGCAGTTCCTAGGTCGCAGAGAACAAAGTTGAGGTTGAGGTCTATCAGCAGCTGATCTCTCCCACTAGCTAAAGGAGGAGCGTGAGACTCGGCGCTCGATCGGCACTTACATCATGAGGATGGCAACGCGATCTCCTTTACGAATTCCTAGTTGGTGCAGTCCCACAACTAAGCTTTGCACATGTTCGTTCATGGCACCATACGACCAACGAACGCAATCGCTCGAGTCTGACAACGCTCTTCCGTGCTGGGACGCTGGTTCGTGTTTCGAGATGAGCGCTGGTCGGTCCGCATACTGGGCCACTGCCTGTTCCCAGAACTGACTGAGCGAAAGCTCGCAAAGCGGCTTGTCCGTTGGGCCCGAGACTCGCGAGAGCAATTGACCGTTCGAGTCCTTCTTGGTTGGATGCAGCTGGTAGGAGAGACTCGAAGCTAATCGTATCTGCCGACGGGCTGAGCTCCGAAAGCTGTCGGACGCTGCCGAAGCCAAGAGTGACAGACGAGGCGGCATGCTGAAAAGCAATCTCTTTCAAAGTGAGCAACGGTCGCCGCCTTGACAAGGGCGTTTCAAGACTGGCAGTGGTTAGTCAAGGATGAGATGGTCGAAGAAGCGGCGCAATCCATTTCATCCATTGCCCACCCTCGGCAGCATCGGCGTCGCTCGAGCCGAATCAATCAAGGGTCTGGCAGAAACATGGTTTAAGCGGACCAACTCACCTATGGAAATTGCGGTACGATCTGGCCCTCGTAACTTGGTCCCGACTTGCTTAGCTGCCAACTCCAACCCTTACAGAGCAGACGAGTTCCAGAGCCCCCCCCCTGGCTGATTCCGAGCTCTGGCTGGAATGCAGAGGCAAAGCGATAGTTGGAATAGCCGACGCCTTGGCCACACCTCTTGAGACATTGTGCCGGCAACGTCAAAATCTCGTCCATTTTGCGGGGTAAAAGGGTCGCTTGGAGCGAAAGCGCCGGGTAAAAGGCCGAGCTACGGAATTTCTCGTTTAGCCAAAGTGTGAGCTACAACGGCCTCACATTCTCTCTATTTTGCGAAAGGTCGGACCCGAACTCCTCATTCGCGCGAGAGTCACGACTCAGAAGCCAAATTTTGAACTCGGGTTCAACAAGACAAAGAAGCGTGAGAAGAGTGCAAATCGGGTCGTATCTGTTGGTTGGTTGCTTTTGCTCGTCGTTCTCTCTCAGACGACATTTTCGCCAAAATCGCAATCTCAACCTTGCTTTGTTGCTCATCACCACCATCCTCAACCCCTCTCTTCCTAATTTTCATTCAATATGCTCTTTGCTGCCCGCCGTCTCGTCGCTCGCGCACCCGCCGCTCTGCGTGTGGCTCCCACTCCTGTCACCTCGGCTTCGCGACTCTTTACCTCGTCTGCACTCCGATTCGCTGCCGGTCCTCCCGTCATCCAGGGTGAGGGTGCCAAGGACGGTGAGATCCCCACCGACGAGCAGCAGGCTACCGGTCTTGAGCGTTTCGAGCTCCTCGGAAAGCTCCAGGGTGTCGAGGTCTTCGACATGGAGCCCCTTCAGATGACCCACCTCGGAACTACCGAGAACCCTATCAAGGTCAAGAGCTACTGGCCTACCCGTATTGTCGGTTGCACTGGTTACCCCGCCGACTCGCACGACACCATCTACCTTCACCTCAACAACCAGCTCAAGCACCACCGATGCCCCGAGTGCGGAAGTGGTAAGTAGGCGCTTCGCAAATCAAACTGAGTATCATTGTCCTTGGCATTGGTGATTACTGACTTTTGAACTTGTCTTCTCTCTGTCGCGCACAACAGTTTACCAGATGGACTTTGAGGGTGACGCACACGCCGGCCACCACTAAACCGATTCAACGACTTGAAGCATAAATCCTCTCACATCTACATGTTGCAACGTAGCCAGCGCATAATGCAACCCGTTTCTTCTCAGCTTGATCTCTGACGCGACCGCGAACTTGCGCCTGACTCCGATTTTAACATATACCAATTCTTCGTCACAACAACACCACTGCAACGACACACAGAACAATCTCACCCGCATGCAGCAGTGTACTTTGAATCAACTCTCAGACGACGGACCAGGATTGGAAGACGAGAAAAGAGCTACAGCTGTGCACTTTCACCCAACTCTCATACGACGGACAATGATTTGCAGAATGGGAAAGAGGCTCTGACGCAGAAAACAGGGATAAAAAGCTGGTATCTTTGATGAAAGCATCCGACAGATCAACTACAATCGGATCTACTGGGCCTCCTCGTCGGCCTTCTCAGCAGCACCGACGGCCTGGTCGATCTCACGCTCCTGTTGGGTATGAAAACATCGACAGAGTTCAAAAGGGTATCAGTCACTGCACATCCTTAGTCTCGGGTTCGATGGCGCAAAGGCACTTACCTGCTTGGTAGCGTCGACCTTGGCACCACGGGTGGAAACACCGGGCGAGTCGTCAATGATGTTGGACTGGTCCAAGTCCGAAGCCTCGGCCTGCAACTGCTTCTGGTCGGATCCGCTCGATACGACCTCGTCTTCAGCCTGGGCGTCGACGTTGGTGTCCTGGACCGACTCGTCCTGGATGGGGATCTGCTCTTCTTGGGCCGACATGTTGATGAGAGAGTGTGTGTATGTGGTTGAGTTTTGAGTTTGAACGAGTTTCGTGTGGTGTAAAGACCGGAGTGATGTGATGATAGGAAAAAAGAATTGAAGAAGAAGCGGATGTTGACAATACTTATAGCTTTGCGGCACCGCTGCATCGCTCTCTTCATGCGAGCCGAGGGGGCAGCAGAGGTTGCGTAGCGAAACAGTCAAGGGTGCGGAAGGGCGCAACATACCACCACGCAGCGAGGACGACAATCGTTATCGGGGGCCAGAGCAACTTGCAAGGCGACACGAGCTGTAAGTACATGAACAATAGGCAACGCTTCTTGAGCGCAAGGCTAGATCGACACGACATCACAGGAACTCGTAACCTCTGAAGCGGTGTTAAGCTGGAATGCTGATTCATGTCATTGCTCATTCAAAAGCAGTACCAACACCTGGGCTGCGAGAGCAAAGGACCAGAAGCACGTCCAAACACACAAGGTAGATGTCACGCGAGTCCACCGCAGACGACGCGATACGATGATGTATACGTTCGCGTAAAATGCATTGTGCAGTCGTGACTACTATCGTCATAACATACGTCAGAGGCTACAAACAGTCGAGCTCATCATGTCCAAGCAGACTCTATTGGCGTTGACAGCCACACTTCTGGAACGAGAAGAAAAGGAACGCCGCAAAAGTGAGAGGAAGCGGTGGACCCTGACAAGCTTAGCAAAGCCGATCTTTCCACCTCGGCTACGGTGGTTTTTGTGCAAAAGTTTACGGAAGCGCATGTTCCAAAACGTCAACGAGAGCTTCTTGGCTTCAATCTGTGACGCTTACCAGGGTCTACTTCAAATCCCCTCAACCCACAATCACCGGCGGCGGATCTTGACATGAGACCCCAAGTTGCGGCTGTATGGTTGACGCAGCTGACCAAATCGCAGACGTCAGGACGGCGTCGAACGAGGCTCGTGACTCAGCGCAACGGGTATGGAACATAGCCAAGAAGTTCTACATTGTCATGTGAGGGGAATCAAACATTTGTCAATTGGCGGCTTCTATTGTTGTCGCCATGTCAGAACGATCTTTACGATGATAGACCGCTCCATCGTCAAGATTCGCTAGTTCTGGCTAGCCTGAGCCTGATTCGCTTCGTCAGACTTGGAGTCAAGCTGCGAGGAGGTGCCTTCGCTCGATGCGGCCCTATATCGTTCTTCAGCCAGTGTCAGGCGTTGATCAAAATCGATCGGGACGAAGCCCTCTCGCTCAGCCTCCTCGACAGTGCGGATCCTGAACAGCTCTTCAATTTACTCGTCCGTGAATACACGAGGCTTGACGAGGTCCATGCATCCTTCTCGAGCACCTACTTCCGCTAAAAGAGGGTAAGCAGCGCAAAGAACTTTCAGCAGGAAAACATGCAAGACTCAAAGCTGTGAGCACAGGCGAACAAACTTGAGTCACAGCGATGGCAAAACAAAGCTGATGGTATTATGCTTTTCTTTTGACTATCTAAGCAGCGTTAATTGCAGACGCATTTACTTGATGGGAAGCTTCTGAACCGCAGCCTGAGACTTGGCGTCGTTCTCAATGGTAGCGCACCACTTCTGAACAGCAGGGTAAGGCGAGAGGTCGATGTTGCCGAACCCAGCGATACGAACCCAAGTCCAGAAGGCAAAGTCAGCAATAGTAGGACGGTCGAGAGCAATGAAGCTCGATCCGCGCTGCTCCTGCTTCTTGAGCTGTTCTTCGAGAATCTGGTAAAGACGAGCGGTTTCTCCTTCGAATCGTGTGAACGCAGACTTCTGCGGCTGCTCCCCGTAAGCTCCTGTCCAATAGTGGTGCAAGAAATTGACGTTTCCCTGTCGAGAAAGAAGGTGGTGGTGAAGAAGGAAGATGTGTTGAAGGAGGTTAGCGAATTGATCAAGTCGATGGTGAGGGCACCGAGAATTCTTTCAGCGGCGAATTTAAGGTTGGTGGGCGGCGTGCATTGACGAACGAAAACTTGTCCGAAATGAAGTCGGATCGAGCTGCTCATCAGGACAGCAAGATGCGGGACCGCTCTCCCTAGCTGGATTGATCTACTCACCTGGACAGGACCAAGACCGGACAGCTGATGAGTGAGCCACTGCATAACAATGCCCCGCTCTTCGGGGGTCTTGCCAAGGTAACGTCCTTCCTTGTCATGCTTGTCGCAAAGGTAGTAAAGGATCGCGCCGCTCTCCCAAATGCTGTAGCCGTCACTGTCGTTGGAGACGAGGCAAGGGACTCGACCGTTGGGGTTGATCTTCAGGAATTTGGCACCTTTGACGCCCTTCTCGGGATCATCGCCAAAGTCGAGGGGAACAACGTCGTACGAAAGGCCGAGGTGCTCCATCAGCACGGCAGCCTTGAGTGGGTTAGGCCCGGGACCTCGGTGCGAGTAAAGGGTGTATTGAGCGGGCATAGTGGGATATTTCCTGCTGTGAGACGAATCGGTTGAGGATGAGAATGGTAACAGGTCGAGATTGTAGTGGGAGACAATCTATATATGATTCTGTTGCCGGCCCTCAGCTGCGCACATGAACGAGGAAAGTCATCTGACTTCCAGACGGAGCGAGGGCAGTCAATGTGTTGATCTACGGAGTTAACGAACATCGCCGGCTTCCTTCATGCATCATCGACAACACTTCGAAGCTTGCCCCATGCCCAAACCCTTTCGAGCTCTCCGCTGTACAGAGTCAACTGGGCAATTGAACATCCTTCTCAATGCGTTCTTGCCTGGCATTACAAAAACCAGTAAGCTCAAAGCTATTCAAGACAGTCAAGTATCGTAGCTTGTCTGTGCGAGGAGGGTTGAGTGGAGGTTTGCACAACCAACGGCGAACGGCAACTAAAAAAAAAAGTGTATTTTAGGCTTCAAATCCCGTTCACCGACTTGTTTTCATTGCCGAGCCTTCTGATCCGTGCGTCTTCCTGTAAGCTCATGCCCTGACCTACATATTGCAAGTCCGTCCGTCTTGACCTTCTTATGCTCGAGCTATGTCGGCCGTAATGACGATGCTCAACGGATGTTTGACACACTTCTTCCACAAAAGACCCTTGATCTTACTGGAAGACTCCGCTGTGGTCAGCGCTTCGACCTCGATTGCTGCATGCAGGATTGTATCAAAGGCAGAGCAATCAATTGTAAGTCTAGGTGTTTACAAAGCGGTGGTGCCGATAGCAACACCGTGGTTGAGCAGCTTGGCAGCCTGGGTGAGACCGTAGAGACACGTGATGTTACCAGTCCACCAAGCGACGGTTCGAGCCCAGGCCAAGGTTGGGTCTTTAATCGTAATGTAAAGCGCAGCGAACGCAGCACGAGCGGTGAGGTAAACACCGGCCACACGGTTGATCAGGCGGTTGGGAGCACCAGCGAATTGGAGCGACAGGATGGTTCCGATGAAGACGGGAAGGTTCTCGATTGCGTTGTAGTGAGCAGCCTCCCATCGCTTGAGACGACGGAGCTGAGCCGGGGTGATCTTGCCGGAGGCAACGTGCTTTTCACCATGAACCCGAAGGTCATCGCGCGGGTAGGACATGTTGTCGAGACCGTAGAACACCATGGGCAGACGGTGCTGCAGCAAGAGGTGCGATCCGGCAAAGGCAGCAAGGATCGAAATCGGTCCATAGTTGTAGTGCAGTGTTCGCGAGGCATCCTGAGCAAAACCAGGGTCCTTGAGCGGGTTGACGCGGGAGATGAAGCCAGCTGCTCGTTCGGTGATGGAGCTCATGGTGATCACTTTTGTCTGTATGAGGAGTGAAGTCTATAAAGCGTCTCGGGATGAAGGTTGGAAGGAAAGATGTGAAACGCGTACACGAGACACACGAGCAAAGTCTTTGGAAGAAGTCAAGTTAGGTTGAAAGCGTTGATCAGTCATGGCTGCGTTGCGTAGCGTTGCGTAGCGTTGCGTAGCGTTGCGTAGCGTTCCAGCGGAAAACCGAGTCCAACGGAAGTGATGCTCGATACTGTGAGCTAGAGCACGTTCCCCGGACGAGGCGCGCGGCTCTGGCATACCGTGGCTGTCATGGACATGCACATAGACACGTCAATTTGTGAATGAATGCCTTTGGCTTGAGCGGAGACTTCTTGGCCCCGATTTGTCTTTGATGCTCCCGATGTCACCACTTCTCTTCCTGCTGGACCCTGCAGGAATTCATTCTGCACTTGATTCCGCCTCGAATCTTCGTTGGCTGCTTCCTTTCCCGCAACAAGCTCGATCGTCCACCATGACAGCGGCATCGACATCAAGAGAGCCTACAGCAACAGCGGCCGGGATCGTGGAGCGCGCTGGAACGCAAGAGAGGGTCATACCCGAATCGAGAAGAGCCGACGGATCGTAAGTATCGATGTGGAAAGCACGTCCTCTGATGCCTCGAGTACTGATCGTCTCTTGCTCGAAATCGTGGTGCGATATCTGCACATCGCGCCTCTCGCAGGATAAGGAAAGAGCGCAAAGTGCGTCCAGGCTTTACACCGGTGGAGGATGTGGTGCGCTATCGTCCAGCAAAGGCAAGAGAGGCCGAAGAAGCGCGCAAGAGGGGCGTCCCCGGAAGTGCCGCACAGTCGACGGCTTCGACGGCTAGCACATCTTTATCAACGCCATCGCCCTCCTCATCCCGCACATCTCTTCCCGAAAAGGCCGACTCTGATACATCAGCGTGGCGCCCGAGCGCAGCAAGAATGTCAGCAGCTTCCGGGGGCAGAAACGGTATTCAACAGCCAAGGGGCAACTTTGCTCCGCTCGAGCCTGCAAGGCAACCGATAGAGCGCAAATCCGCTGCAACAACTTCACTCGGCACACCCGAATTGTTATCTTCTGGTGCCAAGCCATGGCAAAACTCGCGACTACGCAAGCCACAGCAGTCGCAGCCAGGTACGGCGGCGCCAACAGCAGTTACGGAAGCGTGTTATCAAGACGATGCTGAACAACGCGGCAAATCCGTCGAAGTTGGAGATACGAGCAAAGCCACAGCACATAGTAAAGCCTCACCTGACGAGTTGGCCTCTCAGCTCGACAGCCTGCGCATTGGCAAAAGCAAAGACGACAAGGACGACGAAAGCTGAGAGCCTGTTTTCGCCAATCTCACTCCTCTTCCTCCGCGATTGAGAATGTGGCATCAGCTGAAGAACACCAACGACCGGCTTCGTCCGCAAACCTCTACTGTGGCAAACAGAGTCGCTTGGAAGGAGTGTGATGAAACGAAATGATGCTGAGATTTTTGCGAGTGTTGGAGGGTCGAAAAGTGGAAATCTCCGAAATTTTTAGCCGACGCTTTGGTCACCTTGCAAGGCCTTCCGCATTGTCGGTGTTTCCGCTATCGCAGAACAAAGGGACTTTGCAACTTTGGCTCAGCTCAACCATCTTATCGTCCCTTATCAATGATGTGAGGCTACCGTTCGATCACCGTCAGTCGTCCAACAGGCTCGTTCAACCTACACCTCGGCGAGCTTTGTCAAGCCTTGCTGATCTCACCGACATGGATCCCACTGGCGGGGTTGACCCTCATACAAGTGATCTTACCACCCAGCTCGACGATTCGTGTCACATTGGTATCGCAAAGCTGCCAACAGAACTGCTCTACCACATCGTTCGCTTAGTAGCCTCTTCTGATCCCAAGACTGCGCACACTTGCGCCTACGTCTCCAAGCTCGTCTGCAGGTGGACTGCGCCCGACCGATGGAGAACCATCATCTGCACCTCTGGCGACCAACTCGAAGCCCTGTGGGAGATTCTCGAAGTTCAGTCACCTCATGAAACTTGTGGCTTCACATCCTTACCCGGTCGTCAGCCAGGAGCCTTCGTCGAAAACCTCTTCATCGACACAAATGGCTCGGCATGGACGGTCGAGCATCTCGAGCAAGAGCACCGCGATCTGCAGCCTTGCCTTGAATACTCTTGCCCGCATCTCAACGCGCAAAACGTTCTGGTCTGCGGTGAAAGTCACGCCCCCCACCAGATCAACGACTTTCTTCGCCACTTTCAGTACGTCAATTACTTGGCGTTAGGAGCACGAGAGGCATTGGTCTTTCGACTCGATTGCGTCTCCCCCTCCAAAGTGCTCTACGCATCTCAGAGCGAGTATGATCTCGCATGGTTTGTAGATCGAACCGGCCCACATCTCAGCAACGACCCTGACGATCTGCCAGACGTCGACGACGCACTTTGGCGCGCTGATGGCACAGGCTTCTGGAACCCATCGCTACAGACTTTCCGAAGGAGGCTCAATTCGATCCATATCATCGCTGAGGATCCACAAAGCGAGCTTTCGGGCATTCCAATGCCAATAAAACAGTTAGAGGCCATGCGTTCCGGAAGCTTTGCAGAGCTTTCTTTCGTTCAGCGCATCGTAGATCATCAGGAAGGTGGCCCTCCGCCTTGTCTGAGCCGCAACGATCGAGAGGAGGCCGTGGCGTCGAAATGGTATATCTGGCCAGCAGAAGATCGCAACGGACAACGAAGATATATTCGTGGTAGCGAACCTTTGCCGTCGTGGTCGACTGACTCTCAATCAGAGAACAAGCCTTCATCCCACGCCAACGAGAACGGCGGCTTACATCCATTCGACAACAAGTACAGCCGCATATCCCCTGCTTTTTGGGACGAGTATCAGCAGGGTGTGACCAAGATTCGGTATGATACTCGCAGATTTGCATTCCGCCCATGCGAAATCACCGCTAGCCGACTCAAGCCCTTTTTCGAAGAGCTCACGACTACGGGTGTCAATCTACCAACAAGGGATGGTGACGCAGAAACGAGCGCTACAGCCTCTTTCACGCACAGTGGTCCGAGGCACGCCGCGCCGCACAGAGGTGCCGGTCACTTTTCGAAACCTGATCGAGGCGGGCAGCACGAGAACGGTATCCGAACAGCGAAACAAGCAGCCTTGAACACCTTTGGCTGCGGCAAGTTTCAAACACTTCACTTGTGTTGGGATCCCGTCCCACACACGAGCAGTACGTCCGATGATGCGGCAGCAGGAAGTCGAACGAATGGAAGTGGGGCACCATCCTCCTCGTCTCTATCAGGCACGGGTGCAGACTCGGACTGGCCGGTTGAGCGACAGGATATTTGGACCAACACTTCGTCCCAGAACAACGAAGCACAAGCACCGCCACCCCATACGGCCCAACCCCGCGCCAACGCATCATCCACCACTTGCAAGGCGAAATCGCATGATCGATCTGAGCCTAGTGCGGGTTCGCGCAGCTCGTGGATGATCCCAAGCTCGATCGAGCCCAAGTCGTCCAAAAGCTTGCGAGCCGACCTCATCGACTCGATCCGCACCACCATCGGCTGGACTTGTCAGGACCAGCTACTGTTGAGCGATACACCTTGGCTCGCCAACGGATCCAACCTGGCTCGACGCATGGGCGACCCACAGAGACTCGGTCGTCTGGAGAACATCGTCTCTGAAATTGCGTATCAACAGACCAACCCTGCAGCCGCAGAGCTCTCCGGCACGTCTAGATGCGTTGCGGCTGATGATAAAAAGCTGGCGATTCGCATGATCCCGCCCGCGGAGCGACTCAAGCTAGGCGGAATGTATGTTCCGTACACCAAGGCGCAGCGTGTGCAGTGGTTTTTGGACAACATTGACACGGATGACGCTTGACCAAGCTTTGTATTCTCGCAACGGTTGAATGCATTCGCTTCGGGTGTTACACAATTGTGTGCCGAGCGTCGAGTCTCAATGCAACCTTTGTCAAACACCAGATCACTAACTCGACACTGACCAGCTTTCAAACCATCACAGCTGCACACGCTCTTTCCTTCATGACTTGTGAAATGCAAAAAGATCTCCCCCTTCCTCCTTACAGCTTGGCTAGTCACTTCCCCTCCACAGCAGCCGGCGTGATACTCAACCCAGACATACCCTGGAGACTCGCCAACGACGGCCTCTCCCCCCTCTCCAGTGCGCCCTGACTCTCCCTTCTCAACTTCTCCCTCTTACTCGCCGACATGTACACCCTGGGATACGAGAGCGGCGTGATGGCGCCGCTGTGCCACCCACTCTTACGACCGTCTTCGTAGTGCTTGATCTCGTGCTCGACCGGTTCGCCGCGGGCGATGCGTTCGCGTTCCTTCTTGATGCGCTCCTGGGCTTCGTCGCATCTCGTCCTGAGAAAGTTGATCACGTCCTTGGGAGAAGGGTGGTTGAATATCGCCGTACCAGCAACGATGATGTTGGCTCCGGCATCAGCACACCTATCGATGGTTTTGGGTCCTACACCACCATCGACCTCAACATCCAAATCCGGGAACCTCGCCCTCAACTCGGCCACTTTGGGCATACACTCCTTCATGAACTTCTGCCCACCCGCGCCCGGCCAAACCGTCATGACCAGAATCATATCCACCGCATTTCCCAATTCGTCCGAAATCTCGCTAGCCGGTGTACCCGGATTGATAGCCACGGCCGCCCGCATCTTGGTCGCTCGAATCTGTCTCACAACATCCATAGGGTCATCCGTCGCTTCCAAATGGAAAGTATACGACGCACCCCCTGCTTCCGAAATATCCTTAACCCACTTACCCGGGTCCGAAACCATCATATGACAATCCATGAAAATGTTCGGCACCGCTTTGGACACGGAAGCAATCACAGGAGCCCCCATGACAATGTTGGGTACGAAATGTCCGTCCATAATGTCCATGTGGAGCCAGTCGGCGCCGGAATCCATCATGCGTTTGCACTCGCAGTTGAGGTTGCCGAGGTCCGAGGCGAGGACGGAAGGTGCGATCTTCGTTGCTGGCATCTTTTGAAAGAGCTCGAGATGACAAAAGTTGGGGGAGGGGTGGGAAAAAGCCGGTGGACCTTTCTTTGTCGGTTGTCTTTAGTTGCAGCAAAATGTGGACGTGCTCTGGACGGTTCCGAAAGAGAAATGCCGAGACGGTTCGAATGTTACGCAGCGGATGTAGAGCCCGTGCAAGAGATTTTTTTTTTTTGGGCCTGGAGGAGACGCTGCAAAGATGCTTCAAAGCAGGATGTCGTTCCGTAAGGCGGTGGACACGTACAGCCCTAGACCGATTGGAACCCGATGGTAACCGCTTGCTTGCTCGAAAGTCGATATCGCCCTGGACTTCCTGACTGACGCTTATCGTTCCGATTCACGACCCTATAACCACTTAAGTGTCGTCCGGCCGATGCGCTAACCTTGGAACCCGCTTCGAGCGTTTTGCTTAACAAGAGATCACCGGCGCAAAGTATATCGAGATGTTCGAGACGATTGAAGTGGAAGAAACAAGAAACACCCCAAAAACGATGAGTGATGTATGGTAAAAGTCGAAAGTCAAGCCAAGCCAATCCCGTAACTCTCTCTTTCGGTGAGATGAGATAGAGCTGCATCTTATTCAGTCACACACACACACTCTCTCTCTCTGCTTGCTCTAAAAATGGCCCATTCGCCCGTGTCGGCGGGGCGAGGAGGGCGGTGTATCTCCGATTATTTTTATTTTTTTTGAATTTTTTTCCCTCAGCCCAAGCAGCTCTGCTCACTCACTTAGACTGGGCTGGTAATCGATGATGTCGCTCTTTCCGCGTGTTGCTCGCTTGGCGAGAGAGAGATTCCAAGAAAGAAAGCCGAGAGAGAGCGAAGCGAAGTGGCCATGTTGAAGACAGAGTCGAATCGCCGATTCAAACAAAACAAAAAAAGACGCCGGACCGCTCCTCCGAACTTTTCTCTCTCTCTCTCTCTCTCTCTCTCTCTCTCTCTCTCACACACACACACACTCTCGGCTTGATCACCACGAGTCAGTAGGAAAAAGCGTCGATTTTTTCATTCATTGCAGTCATGGGGTATCGTACAAAAATATCCTCCTGCTTCGCTGCTTCAGAAATGTGAAATGCCTTCAGCTTCCATCTTGCCAAGCCGCCTCGACTGCTTGCTGGCAAATTGGCGCTTCATCTTGGCTACTCCATCTCCGGCGTTGGTCTTCATCCATGTGAGCGTGCGGAAGCCTTTGATCTGTGCAGCTCCTCTCTGATTACGATGCAGGGCTCGGGCTCGGGCTCGTCGGCCTTCTGGGCTGTCCGAGTCGCCCTCTTCTTCAGCGAGACGATCCAGCTCGGTTTCGGTCAACGATGGCGCGTAGAGCGAATCTTCGTCTCCTCCTTCACCGTTCGCTACATCTTCTCCCAGTCGGCCCGGCTCTTGAGTCAGCACACCTCGCGATGAGGTGTTCGACACGATGCGGCGATGTCCTCCAGGCCGAGTCTCGGTTCCATCTCCATTGCTCGAACGCAATCGCTCGGTTGCCAGCGATCGAGGTCGTGCTCGTTCGCCTGCATCTTGCAAGGCCATGTAGGTTTCAAAGGCGAATCGCATCTCTGAATCGCCAGCAGTGCAAGATCGGTGCTCAGGTGCAATGCCTCGATGGAAGATCATGTCGATCTCCACCCAACCAACTGTATGCAAGTTGGCAGCGCGGACCGCCTCGTCCGATATGGTGGAAGCGCCAGTGTGGCACAGGTCTTCGAGCACCGGCAACAATTTCGACTTGGCAGGTGCAGCTCCGTCTTGCGCTTGCAGCAACTCTGGATCACTGATGGCTCGCAACACGTCCTGCTCCACCTTGTGCCAGTCTGACGGATCAAAAAAACGCAATCGACGCTGGATTCGCGCCTCATCCGACAATCGATTGAGCGGCAAGAACGCCCATCCGTGGTGATGAGTACGTCCAGGCAGGCGCGAATCGGTGCGCAGGCTCAGATAGAGCGAGTTAGGATATCGTTGACGAACAGGCAGGCGGATCGGATCCTTCAGCGGCCACTCGTAGCTGACCGTAGCCTCACTGCCCATGCCAGACTCGTAGTCTTCGATGGGGTCGGTGTCGTCCGTGCTCGTCTTGCCGCCCACCGTCTCCAACGAGAGGTGGCACGCCTTCTTATCGAGCAACGTCTGTGGTACCCCTATCACCTTAACGCTGGCCACTTCGATAACACCAATGTTCCAGCCACGCAGAGGGCGAGGCATCGAGAGCTCGACGCTGCGGAACAACAGCGTGATGCGGATCTTGCCGTAGCCGAGACCGCCAGTGAGCGTGTACCAACCGGTGCTGCGGCTGCTCTCCGTCAGCACATCAGCCAATCGAAGCCCAACGCAGCCCAAGATCGCGTCACTCTCACGCATTCGCGCATCGCGGACGGTAAAGTCCAGCCTCGCCGTCATCCAGTCCCCAACAAAACGTTCGCTGCCCGCATTGATGTACGGCCGCGGATTGAGCGTCTTGGTCCTTGTGCGGAAGATGGCCTCGTCGTTGAGGAACACCTGCACGTAAGACGACGGGAGCTTGCCACCACTGCCACCTTCCGCCTGGCTCTCGTCGGTCGGCGCAGGACCGTGCCTCGACTTCTGCGACAATCGCTTCGAAGCGGCTCCGAGCGACTTTTGCGTAGATGGCACTTCGAGACCACTGATCGAGTGAATATGGAAAGCGAGGATACCAGATGGTAGCTCTGCTGTAGGAGGATGCACAGTCGCCTGCTTTGCTCCTTCGATCATGGTAGCCAGCTTCTGGACGCGTTCCTTGCGCACCTTCCTCTTGCGCAGCACCTCATCGTCCATCGGCAGTCCAAGGCCGTGAACAAGTTTGTCAAAGCCCGTCATGTAGGCACTCAGATCTGTGTCCACACCAGGATCGGACGACGACTTGTCCTGCTCCGGTAGCGGAGGCAGCAGCTTGTCATCATCCTTGGTCTTCTTGCCGTCGACGGGCGATACTAGATCGATGGAAGCACTCTCGTCTTGGACTGTGCTCGAGACACTGCTGAACAGCTTGCGTCGCAAGGGAGCATGTCCTGTACCGGGCGCATGGGCAAGACCAAAGAAGCCGACGCTGTACTTGAGCGTACCTTGAACAGCTGCGCCCTTCCTCATGGGTAGCAGCTTGTCTGTGCGCGTCTCGAGCAAGTTGGTGCTGCGTGCCTCGCCGTCTGGGCGGAACTTGTGGATCAGTCGGTGCAGCGAAATTTCCACCTTGCCAAGCGGATCGTCGGCCGAGAAGCGGTCGGCATCGAAGACTGTGAATCGCAAACGATCGTGGTCTCGTACCTCGTCCGGTGACACGAGCAAGAAGCCGGTCTCTTGCCACACTGCGTCGCGTCTCTTTCGAACGATGCGAGAGGTGAAGAGCGGCTTGCCGGCTCGAGCAAAGGAAGCCTGCACGAAAGGATCGCTCCGCCCATTTGAGTCGGCAGCGGCGAGATCGTCGGCCTGGTGGAGCACAAAGCAGATGACGCCGATCGAGTAGACGTCCTGCGGACCATCGCCTGCACCCAGAAGAGAAGCTACATCGACTGTGTACGACAGCGGAGCAATGAAGCCCTTGATGACATCCTCTACGGCATGGAGCACATACGAGGACATGAGGGGCAAGTTCATGGCGTCAATAACCATCTTCTTGCCCAAGGGCTTGGCTGAGATCTCGAGCTTGGGTGCACCGACAAAAGTGACAGCCGCATGCTTGACGAAAGGAGCGACGGGCGTCATTTGGAGACGAACACGTGCTTTGCCTTCAATGCCGACCATCTCGATCCAGACCGGAATGTCGACGGCTGCGATCTTTTGAAGACCCACGCTGAGGTAGAGTAGCATATGGATTCTTTCAGTTGGCACATCCTTGAGCTGATCAAAGTCGACATCGTCGTCGGCTTCGTCCTTGTTGGCTTCACCTGCTGCAACGGGACCAGATGTGTTGAGTGGGCCGCGATGAGAGTTGGTAGTGGAGCGGAAGAGGCCCTTCCTCATGGCTGCTCCTCGATACGCAAACGTGACTTCGAGATTGACGAAATCGCCGACGTCGACGCCAGCATCATCGTCGTCGCTGTCGGCTTGGTGAGAACTTGGCGGTTCGACGCCGGCATCTTTGTGCGCCTGCTTGACGGCTCCTTTGAGGAAAGAGGCGTCGTCCGAGGGGAGCACACGGAAGCTCTTGACTCGGAGTGGGATGGAGCCCTGATCCATGTCTTCCACTCTGACATTGTGGACGACGCCGGGCACCTGTGTCATGAGACTATCCTCGAGAAGATCAACGAAAGGGGCAAAGTAATCGGCGTTGATGAGGGGCCAAGCAGTCGCGAGTGCCTTGTTGAGCCACTGGACCGACTCTTCACCCTCACCAGGCAGGGCATTGCGCCGAGCCACGGCTTCCATTTCAAGCGCCCACTTTGCATCGTCGCCTCTCTGGGTGAGCTTCTTGTACAGGACGTGACCGCTACAGCCAGCGATGAGTGCAGCTGCTATGATGCTGAATCTCGCCAAAACCAGTGTGGCCACGACGGTGCCGCCAAAGAAGAGCATAGTCATGGGGATGGTGTCTTTGAAGGCTGCCTGTGCATCATAGCCGCTGGTGCTGCTGTCAGGACGAGTGGCCTCAGATTTGTGTGCCCCCAAGGTCAGACCGAGCGAAGTCTTGCCAAGTGCGGAAACGTCGCCTTGAGCGGGCTGCTCCGCCTTGACAGATGATGTTGTGCTGATGACTGAATCACGCTCGCCTGCAGCCGGCAACGGCTTGTCGAGCGAGGCGACGTGGTCGCTTGTTCGAGAAGGACTGGACTGAAGGTAGGCGAGGTTGTTGCTGCTATCGGCATTGGCGTAGATTGGGCGAGATGGAAGGGGTGGGACTGGTGGGATGAAGCGGTCTGAGGCGGATGAGAAGCGTTTCGGTCGCTGATCGTCATACTCGCCTTGGAGGTCGAGGTTCTCGGTATCGTCGTCTTGCATCACGGATCTCCTCTTGCCGCTCTGAGAGCTAGACTTGCGCAGTCGTGCCTTTATCGAGCTGAAGCTGGGTCGACGGCTCGAGAAGCTCTTGCGAGGAGAGGTTTCGGCGTCAGACATGGCTCGAGGAGTCTTGAACACAGTCGCCACGGTGCCGCCTTTCCCGAAGGTTGAACAAGTGAGCCAAGGGCAGTAATGTGGTGATGGAGGCGTACTACTTGCTGAACTCGACTGAAGGACGCTGAAAACGGAGATGGAAGAAACAAAGATGACCATGAGAGCCGCCTTGAAGGTCGTCGTTGACCGGTCCTCAGCGATGTTGCAGTAAGGCGCTGTTAAACTGAATGCGTCGGTCTCGGAAAAAGCTTTTGAGCTGTTGCTCGAGTCGAGTCTTCGCACAGCCATGTCCGCTGTGACTTGTGACTTGCAAAGAGGAAGCGAGCGTCTTGTCTTCTTGGCTCGGATCGGTTTCTTGGCGAGCCACGACTCGGGCTCGCTTGAGCGCTGCAGCAAACCCACATGCACACGGCCACAAAGGCGCAGCACACTCTGCCAATCGCCATCGTGTTTCGGTGTGACATGCCGAAGCTTGTGTACAATAATAGCTCGGCTGTGCCGATTCGTTGGAATGACATTTTATTTTTTTCCAGACCTGTTTTTCCCACAAGATGCACCGAATTACAGTACATACGTCAATCATTGTGCTTCGTGCAGCACTTTTGTTTTGTTCACGCACTGGCCATTTACAGAATTCTGAAACACAAGAGCCAAGAAGTTGCCGAGTTGCTTTCTCTCGCCGTATTCCTATCTTTGCAAAGTTGAGCTTATCACGATGACAGTCTTGTCGTAGCCAGTAGCAAAGAGTCACACGAATAAGGCACTGTACATGAAGCATACTGATTCTTGCTCAAATTGCTGTTCTTGGCTTGCGGTGTGGGAGGAATCACAGTGCAAAACAAAAGGACTGAGAAAGTAAGGATGGCAGCTACGATTCTGTTGCCTTTTCGAAAACATCACCTCCGTTGTTGAGCAATAGCAACGATGCTTCGCGAACACGCAGCAGGTAGTCTTGAACCAAGTTCTGCGCGTTGCTGCGGATGAACTCGAGATAAAGCTTATGACGTTCGTCGGCTACAATCTCGAAGAGCCGCATCGCCATGTTGAGGTTAGATGGAACGGCGCCGGACGACTCGACCAGCATGTCGTGAAGTCGCAAGACAATCTCGGGAATATAAGTCTGTCGAATGTCAAACAGCTCGCGCGCTCGTCGTTCGGTCTCCAATCCACCACCAGCTCCATCTAGCGCAATCTTGAGCCAGTCTCGTTCAAGCAGCACCAAGTCTAGATCGCGTGCCTGCTCCACCACCTGGCTCAGCGCCTTGACCCAGTTCATGCGCTCCAGCTTGGACAAGCCACCTGTTCGAGGTCCGCCAGCAGAGACATCGGCAGGACGAGTGGTCCAGAAATGCTTGTACGCCACGTGTGCTTCCAACGCCGTGAAGAACGTGTCCCAACCAACACGCTCGATGTTTTGGTCCATCGAAATGTCGAGACTGTCTAGGCTTGACAGCACCTCGTTGGGCATACGGTCTCGGAGCACTTTGGCGGCGTGCAGGCGTCCTGTCGACAGGAACAGTCGTGTGAGAGCATTGGACTGGATGATGGCATCGGCATACGTGCTTGGATCGAAGGTGAGCCAATCGATCGACCGCACCAGAGCCTCCTCGTTACCGTCCAGGCGTACATCAAACCGGGCCGTGTCCAGCTTTCCTGGCCCGCTCCTCGTCTTGAATGCGCCGCCAAAGCCAGAAGGCTCGTCAAAGTCGGACATGATGCTGGGGAAGAGCTCGTCGAATACAATCTTGACCGTGCATCTGGCCACGGCTGCCAGGTCGAGGTTGTGTTGCTCCGCTTGGCGAAGCGCGTGTGCCTTGGCTTCGCGACTGGCGTTGATGTCCATGGAGCGCAGGAAGTTGGCATAGCTCCTCGTAGCAGATTGCGGCTCGAGCGAGCTGGCGTACATGGCCACGAGATCGTTCTCGCCTGCAGCTTCCAGCACCTGCACGTAGCATGAAAGGATTGCATTGCAGGCAAAGTCCGGTAGCGAGATGGACAGCAATCGGAGGTAGAGAATGAGATGCGCAAAGAAGCGCAGCAATCTTGCAAAGGTTGCAGCTTCCAGGGATGCCTGCATGTCGCCGAGGTTGTCGGCAATTCTGTTCAAGAGTTCGGGCAGATTGTTGGAAATGACGCTCCTCTGCACAAGGCGGTATGGGTTATTGGCTTGAAGATGGATGTTGTGAGATTGTGTCTGGCTGAGCTTGTCGAACACGCCGTGCAGAGAACCTAGCTCGACCTCTGCTGCCGGCGCACTTCCGCCTTGGATGCCAGCCGCGCCACCAGACGTGGCAGCCGTAGCGGCAGCAGAGGATGTGGAAGAGACACCTTGTGAGAGCTTGACAGCACCGTGCTCGCCCTCGCCGAAAAGGTCGACGTTGGCATCCTGACTCCACCAGCTGTGCCTCTCATCCAGCTTGAGGTCCACTGCAGCTTCCAGCTTGGCATTGACGTGCGCCCACAAAAATTCCTCCCAAGACTGGCTGACGTTGGTTACAGACTGCAGCTCACCTGCCAGCGATCCGTACAGTGCTCGTTCGAATTCGTCCAAGTTGGGGTTGGCAGCCAGCTTTCTGCACGCTGACTTCCACAAGGATCGATTTCGGTTACCGACAACGCGGTCGACGTCCTGCAAGTCGATGCTTACGGTTGGGTCGTGATACAGCATGGCACCACGAAGTGTTGCAGCTCGCCAGCTTTGGTCGGTTTGGTGGCAGAGATCGAAGGCAGCGTCCAAGCGTCCTGCGCGAGCATACTCGAACAGGGTCCGCAGCAGTGCCTTTTCATAGGTTGCATCTTCGAGCTCGAGACCGCCTTCGCCTCGGGAGACAGCATCGGGGTCAAGATTCTTGACGGCTTTGCCACGGTTCTTCGGCGCGAAGCTCGTGCTGGCAGCCGACCCGAATGTCAGCTTGCGTCCATCACTGGACGAAGATCCTCCTCCACCGACACTAGCACGCTTCTCTGCGCGTACTCGGTTCTTTGTGAAAGCCAGATATCCTTTGCGCACTTCGACAATGTGACTTGGTGATAATGTCTCTTGCAGCCATTCGCGAATGATTCGAAGCTCATTGAGATGCTCGTCCCTGTCAAAGATGCTCTGTATCGCTGCGAGCGGCGTTTCGTATGGTTGGAGTGCGTCCTTTTCATTGTCGTCTGATGTGGATTGTGACTTGCGTTCAATCCGGTGCAGCCTCTCAGAGGTGAGCATATGTACGAGTCTCCAGGTGTTTTGCTCGAGTTCCCATGCTTCTCTGTCATCGTCTTCGAGGTTCTGGCCTTGGCTACGGGCTACGTAGCCTGCATCATCGAGTGCTTCTTCGCCCAGACCAGAACACAGGTCTGCGAAGAGGAGAGCGGTGCCGTTATCGGGATCAATCCTTGCAGCCGGGTCAACATCTTTGCATGACTGTAGCACTCGAGCAAATGCGTTGAAGCTCGATTCGCTAGGGCGTGTGGAAGCTGCCTGCGCAGATGCGCAAGTCGAGGCGGCGCCTTGTGCAGACTGCGTCGCCACGGCCATGACTGGATGTGGAAACACCGGACTGAGCCAGTCGAGATGTGCGGATTGTATATGAGAGAGTCCGCGAGAAGTTGGCTGTCTGGAGCGTAAGCCTTGATGAAGAAGCACGTGAGTGTCGAGAGAAGATCACCAAGCACAAAAAGCAAAGTGTTGATCCTCAGTCGCGAACAACTCTTCCGCAATCCGAGTCTGCGCAGACGCGCTTCTCGCACGACAATAGATCTCGACCAGCTGAGCGCTCACCTGCTAAAATCCGGCCAAAAAAGGCTTTCGCGGCAGTTGATAATCACACCCGCATCCAGCGACTCAGCCAAGGAACCTTTGCCTCTCGCCACCATCATCTGCCTCATCCTTGCAGACGACACCCACCGCTGATACGGTTCATTTGCTTCAATTTGATCAAATCTGAAGTGATACTTGCCATCTCGACATATATCGAGACGTTTGCAATCGACAGCCTCGGTCAGATTCTCGATTTGACAAAACTAGCACTCTGGCATCCGAGTCCTACAGCTTTGCTCGCTCCTTGTCATCGAATGATCGAAAGCTCTTGTCAGAAGCCATAGTATCGAACCCTTACATCAGCAGGGTGTCGCCAAGGGCAGGTATTTGAAGAACGCTCGACAGTAATACATCCAAGCTTGTCATAGTCTCACATCCGCAGCCATGACAGCCGACATTGCCAGATCCTCTCAGGTTAGCATCCCGCATTCTTATTCCGCCCCAACGGCTGCATCAGCGTATTGCGTAGAATCCACGCGCTTCGCACGCAGACGACCCTGTTTGGACATGTCTTGTGTTGATACGGAAGACCCTGATGTGCACTCGTCCAAGAGTCCGATAGCTGACACTATTTTGTTTGCTTTTCCTCGCCGCGATCCAACAACATCTTCATCTCTATCGCAGAACGCCTTTGCTCAGCCCTTCGCTCTGAGCGCTAGGTATGCCGCCGACCGTGGTGACGCTCCCAAGGGCGAGGATGATTTCGTGCCCGATCTCAACGTGCGCCTCATCTGCCGAGACTGCAAGACGGATCCGCCCAATTTGGCCGAAGAGTTCGAGTCAGGTGACCTGGTCTGCGCCGATTGCGGACTCGTAGTGGGCGAGAACATCATCGACACTCGATCGGAATGGCGTACGTTTGCAAACGAGGATGGCGACGATCCGTCGCGTGTCGGTGCGGCAAGCAACCCGTTGCTGGATGGTATCAACGAGCAGCTCGAGTCGCGCATCGGATACAGAGATGGCGGCACAGGTGCATCGAGGGATCTGCAGAGGACCATGAATCGCGCTACTGGAACCAGGGATCGTCACATGTTGGATGCGTTTGAAGATATCCAGCGCAAGTGCGATTCGATCCACCTGCCGAGAACGGTGTCAGATGTTGCCAAGCAGGCGTATCGACGAGTAGAGGAAGAGAAGATCTTGCGTGGAAAGAAGCCGGACGCCATCATCGCCGCTGCCATCTATGTGGCTTGCAAGATGAACCACGTGCCTCGAACTTTCCCCGAGATTTGCTCGCTCACGAGCGTCTCCAAGAAGCACATCGGTCAATGCTTCAAAGAGATGCAGCAGGCGTTCGGACTCAACGCCACGGGCACTGGATCGGTGGATGGACCCAGGGCGAGTGCCAACAACAGCGGCACGTCTACGCCCATTGGTATTGGACCGACGGGTGCAGCAGATCTGGTGGGCCGTTACTGCAACCACCTGGGTCTCGAGATGCGCATCACACGATCCACCGAAGACATTACGGCGCGTGTACACGAGTTGGGCATCTTGGCAGGTCGTAGTCCTATCACGATTGCCGCTGCCTGCATCTACTTTTCGACGTTGCTTTGGGGTATCGATAAGGGAGCCAAGCGCATCAGTCAGGCAGCGGGTGTGAGCGATGTGACGATCAAGAACTCGTTCAAGGAGCTTCTCAAGCACAAGGACAAAATCGCTACCCCCAAGATTCTGTCCAAGAGCCCTCAGATGGACATTTCACGACTCGATGCGTGAGCATTCCGCCCTTGTCTTTCGAAGAGCTTCCCCAAAAGAGAGAAACACATATGAATATAGTCGACAAGTGATCCCTACGCTCCCTTGAATGATTCGTGGAAAGGAATCTCAATTTCATCTCGCACCTTCTTGTTGCTGACAATGTGGCTCTGCCGCTCGATAGTCATTGAAATAGTCCTGCTGTTGCGTGTGGTAGCAGTGAATAGAAGACGACGACCAACAAGGACAACCATCCAGAATTTTGCCCTTCTCAGCGTGAGCAAACAAATTTGAAAATCGGCGCCTTCTCAATGACGGCATTTGCTTCCCCACACACCTCTTGATTTCCGAAACTCTAGTGCACGACCCTGCGTCTAAGCCAACCAGCATCCTAAAGGATGATCTTCGAACTTGGTGATTCTGCAACGTAAGTCTTCATCCGCTATGCACCGCCCTCCCTCGATCTCAGAGTCTGGATCGATGCGATGCGTCACTCGGTGCACGTACGTACACCCCAGTATATGCAGTCGGTCGCAAGATCTTGCCGTCGGAGCTTCCATCGTCTTATACAGTCCGCCGTAAGACCTTCCTCTTGGTCTATCTATCTACCTTGTCACGGCTTCGTCTTTGCGAGCGCCCGCTGATCTGCTTTTCATTTGATCATCGACACCGATACCTTGCCTCGCCTTCGAACCCTATCCTTGCCTTTGAACCTGCCCCTTCGTTTCGAACCTTAGCTCGCCTTCGAATACTCCTTCTACCGTACAACTTTACACACTTTCGCAGGTCGAAAACGGTTTCATTTTCAAAGACATGAGCCACTTACTGCCTGAATTGGAACGCAAGGAGCTCGACCTCCTCGGCAAGATGCTCGACGAGAAGCTCAACGCCGACGTCGCTCGCATGTGGCACCAATTTCGACTCATCAGCGAAACGGACCTCGCCTTCATCGGCAGTAGGGAGGCGACACCGGTCAAGTCTATTTTGAACGAAGCGGATGCATCCAGCTATCTCGATGAACATCTGATGTATCCCCTCATCCGAACCTTCGATAGACTTGGTGAATGCGCCAAACGCCGTTCTGCATCCGATCCAACCTTCGACTCACGCTTGCTCAATGCTCTGAAGCAGGCCAACAATGCATTCGTAACCCATCAAGATACGCGGAAATTGTTGGGCACCCTCAGGACGTAGCAGACGCTCTTGACCGCAAGCTTTTGGGTGAGATTGTCGAAACGGACCCGTTATTCCCCGCTGTGAACCAATTGCTGACAAGCTCAAGCGCCTGCAAGCAAGGTTTGGACACCGACCTGTACGACTATCCGGATGCCGTAGCCATCGAGTTGGCCAAGGCTCGATACACCAACCCCGTGCCTGACATGGTTCTCTGCTGGTTTGGCACCCCGGATGCCACCGGTGTTCGGGGTGGACTACCCTTTCTCGTCGTTGAAATCAAGGATCCGAACAAGCTTGATTACGACACCATGTCGAACATCCTGCTCAACCTCGTCGAATATGTCGACCGGGATGACGAGAAGGAACTTGTTCGTAACAGCGGCGGCGTTATCCCTTTACGCTTTCTCTTCTGTCACGAGCATTCCACGTTGGGTACGAAGGCCGACAGGTTCTTGGGTGCCTTTACGCAGCTCTACCACGAGCTGCTTTTCACACGCCAGACTTTTGGCCTGCTCACATCTGTGCAGTGTGCGCTCGCCATGAGGATCGACTGGGACCATATCGACGAGCCAGGCCAACACGTGTATTTCGCGCTCCTGGATTGTCGAAACCAGGTGACGGAACCGGCCTGGCTTGATGCTACGGTTGGATGTGATCTTTATCACTACAGTGGGGGTCTAGCTGGTCTACAGCTCCGAGAGGGTTTGGTGCCCATGCAGACGTTTGATCGTGCGCTCACGAAAATTGACGAGGAACACAGAAAGGGTAGAGAGCTGTCTGATGGCGAAGGCAGTGGTGATGCAAGGCAGATCAAGAGGAAAGCCGAAGACTCATCGGCAGAAAGCAGCAAGCGCAGCCGAACCACCTCGCAGCAGCAAAAGCAAGCCGCAGACATGGCTGAGCCCTTCGACGTGAATCAAGTGGTCTTGGAACTCTTCAAGGATCCTCGCTGCAGAGCCGAAGTACAGCGCTTCCTTGACCTAGACGAAACCAAGGTGGCACTTCCCTTTCGCAAGACCGAACTCCTCAAGATCGTCTGTGCGGCATACCCTCTCAACCTGGACAAAATTGCTCGCAACTCGCCAGACGGCGAGGAAGTCAAGCACAAGCTCTTGCCCTTCGCAAAGCGTCCCAGGCCCACTATCGAGTCGATCAAAGATCCCAATCTGTTCAAACTCGGGACTCTTCGAACAGGTCATCTGCCTGACAGATTCAATCACTATCACGCATGGGCCGACTTCCCGGAGACGGCCAAGAAGATGGCAGCGAGGGCAAAGCAAGACCAACAATTGCGTACGGGTGAGCCAACTGGATCGACCCTACCGAAACAAGAGACGGAGACAGAAACGGACTGTACTTCGAGTCGGTCGAGCGCAGGTTCTTGTGCTACAACGCCGCCTACTCTCGTCGATGGAATCTCTGCTGGTCATGACTCGCAGACTTAGGCCTCTCATTTGATTCATCTGTCCCTATGTTGTATGCTGTATCTTTTTCTCATGTGTTAATATATCAAAGACGAGAAGAAACACGACAAAGACGAGGTGAACCGTGACAAAGATGAGACGACAAAAGACGAGGAGGACCATACGATTGCTAGAGATGTTGCAGGAAAATGCCAAGTCCGTGGAGGTGGGCTTTCGAAAAGCGCGGGCCGTTCTGTTGGCCAGAAAAATGCGTCTTGCAGATCGAGGCAGGATGACAGCTTTAGGTCTCCGTACGCGTCAACTCGCTTTGAATGGGATTTCGACCTGCTTGCCTTTCTGCTTTGCGTTTTTCGAGCTGTCTGTCAGGGTCGCTGATTTGCAGAGAGAGTCGGTCTGTGCTTTTTCCGCACGCACTCGGCCAAAGAACCCAACACTTTTTTTTTTTTTTTTTTTCCCATTCGAGCCGAGCCAGGTTTGTGTCCTCTTTGTCTGTTGACTACCATCATCTCGAAACGTCGACCTTGAGGATTGCATACAAGGCACACTTCGAGTCGTCACTGCACACGCTACACTTTCTCGTCCCCCGCTTCATCGCAAACGCGCGACTCGCACAACATGTCTGGTTGGGGTTCTTGGCTGTAAGTTAGCGCTCCTTTCTTTTCATGACGTTCACGCACTGAACTAACTCGAGCTCTTCTCATCCCCAAAACCCTTGGCGAATCATAGCAAGGGCGACTCCGCTGCTGGTTCAGCTGGTAGCACCACAGCCGCTTCCGGAAGCAACTTCCACGCCATCACCGACACCGTCCCTCAAGACGCCCTCTTTGGCCCTCTCGAAGCCTCGGACCTCGAATGGACTTGTGCCGGTGGATTCACCACCGAGACCCAAACCTGGTACTCTGTGCTCCAAGATGGCTCCTTTGCCACTTCGCAGATCATCCACTCCGCTGTAGGTCTTTGGTACCCGCAGGTGCAAATGACGTTCAAGTACTTCAACCCCAAGACCGGTAAAAAGATCTGGAAGTCGGTCAACGTCACCAAGTTTGCCGCACAGAACGACAAACGTTCGAGCAAAGCCGCCGAATTCAGCGTTGTTTTCTCCACCACCGAAGCAGGCGACGACAA
Organism: Anthracocystis panici-leucophaei; assembly: GCA_014826065.1. Lineage (NCBI taxonomy): Eukaryota > Fungi > Basidiomycota > Ustilaginomycetes > Ustilaginales > Ustilaginaceae > Anthracocystis > Anthracocystis panici-leucophaei. Next base: position 240,252 of record CP060314.1, on the reverse strand, counting down.
GCACACCATCACTGCCAACCTCGATTCGGATCTGCAGCTCTCTTGGTCTTTTACCCGCCCGGCCGCGATTAAAGGTTGGAAGCTCGGCTCGGGTCCTAAGGGTGGATTCAGCTATTTCGGGTCCAACTTGGGCAGTCCTGAAGGCTATGTCATCCATCGTTTCTGGCCTGTAGCTGAGAGCGAGGGACACATTATCTCGCAGGGTGCTGCTATCGATGCCAAAGGTAAAGGTATGTTTGTCCACGCCATTCAAGGTATGCGACCTAACTTGGTGGCTGCCAAGTGGAACTTTGCCAATTTCCAGACGGAGGATGAGAAGCTCGGCCGTGTCAGTGGCGTCATGATGGAGTTTACTACTACTCCGGACTACGGTAGCGCTGCGGAGGCTGCGGAGAAGCGTCAGTCGCTTACGGTCAATATTGGATCGATTGTTGCCAATGGTAAGCTTGTTTCGGTTACAGCTGCTACTCGGGCTGCGGGTGCGGCTGAGAACGAGCCTAGCCGTGGCAGCAACTCGTATGTTAAGCATCTTGACAAGATGTTGGACCAGGATACGGGATACCAAGCACCTCAGGCGATCGAGTATCACTGGCAAGGACCGGTGTTGGATCTCTCGACGGGCAAAGGAGACGCATCCAAGCAGGTGGAAGCGTCGCTCAAAGTGGATTTGGGTAAACCGTATCCTTCGAGCGAAACGCATGGATTGGTGGATAAGGTGGATGTACTGGCCGAAATTCCGTATATGGTGAGAAAGTTGGTGAATTATGTGGCGGGGACGAAGCCGTATATTTATCAGACGCTGAATGAGGCGGTTCTGACGGTGAGGTTGGAGGGGGAGCAGAAGGAGGTCAAGGGTACGCTGTTTGAGGAGCATACGTTTATCAGTGGTTGAGCGGGGTTGGGATGCAGCAGCGACTGTGTATATATCTTTGGCTAGCTTTCATTTTGATTTTGGATTCGGGAATACCACTCTCACACAAAACAAATGCTTGCGGACGCTGTGACGGATGAGGTATTTGGACGAGAGACGCTTTTACATCTACACCTTTTGGAACCTGACTCAAATCCTCTCTTTGACCCACTTCTCCAACCCACCAGCCGTATAGATCTCCTGTACGCTCCTACCGATACCTGCAGGCTTAGCCGTATACTTGTTCTCCACCTTTTCGCCCTTTGGACCCGTGAAGCTCAACTCGATCGCTCCCGTACTCGAGTCGATCTTGACCGTCGACTGGTGCAACAGGATCGCTTTGTGGTTGCGCACCCCACCCTCGACGTAGAGCTTGGTCAGATCCTGGACGAGCTCATGACATTCGAGGCAGATGAGACCGTTGTTGATCGCGTTGCGCTTGAAAATGTCGCCGAACGATCCGGCGAGGACGAGCGGGATACCGGCGTACTTGAGCGCGGTGGCGGCTTGTTCGCGCGAACTTCCGGTGCCGAAGTTGTAGCCGCCGATGAGTACGGGACCTTGCTTGAGTGGAGAGGGGGTAGAGGAGGTGGTGGAGGAGGGGCGAAGGGAGGCGACGGTGGAAGCAAAGGAAGGGTCGTAGTTCTCCATCACGACTTCGGCTTGCTTTGTAGGGGTGATGTCGTCCTGGTATGTGTATTTGCCGGGATAGATGCCGTCTGTGTTGAGGTTGTCTTGCGGGGCGAAGATGAGGGGGCCTTCGAAAGCTGTTGGGAAGCTCGGCAGGATCTCCACTCCACCAGCGGCATCCGCCGAAATACTGCTGGAAGAAGCAGCCTCAGCAGTAGAGATGGAATACTTCAAACCCCTCGAAGGCGGCAACAGTGCCGGGTCCAAATCGTTGGGCCCACAAATCTTCCCCTCGATAGCCGACGCAGCCACCACCGCCGGACTCGCCAAATACGCCTGAGCATTGGGACTTCCCATCCTCCCCTTATAATTCCTATTAGTAGCACTGATCCCCACTTCACCATCTTCCAATAGTCCCACGCCCAACCCGATGCACGGTCCACATCCAGCCGGCAACGGTTTCGCACCCGCAGCCATCAACGCTCCCCAGTCGCCCGCCTCCTCGGCTTCACGTTGGACGACGCTGCTCGCAGCGGCGACGTAAAACTCTACGCCCGAGGCTACCTTCTTACCGCGGATGACGTCGGCGGCGGCTTTGAGGTCCGAGGCGCGTGAGTTGACGCAGGAGACGAGGTAGGCCTTGTTGATGGCAATATTTTGGGAGGTGAGCTCGTCGAGAGGGGTGGAGACTTTGACCGAATTGGGGCCGGAAACGTGCGGGACGAGGGTGGCGAGGTCGAGTGTGAGGTGTTTGCTGTACAGTGCGTCCGAGTCGGGTCGGAGGAGGGTGCGGGAGAGTTCGTCGAGGCGGTTCATGTTGAGTCGCGGGTGCGAGTTTGAGGGAGAAGGAGAAGAACCAATTTGGAACTCCAACTTGTCCCGTTTACGAATCTGCTTTTCGTACCACGAAAGAGTCACGTCGTCCGTAGGGAACAGACCGGCCAATGCACCCCATTCCGTAGTCATGTTGGCAATCGCCAGCCGCTCTTCGACGGAAAGCGAGCTGAGCCCAGACCCATGGAACTCAATCGCAGCATTAAGCACCTGATCCTTGTTGAAATATCCACACAGCGCCACAATCACATCTTTACCCGTCACACCTTTCGGCAACTCACCCTTCAGCTCCACCTTGACCACCTCTGGGATCTGCCACCACGTCTGACCCGTCGCCCAGATCGCCGCCGCATCCGTCCTCACGATCGGCGTACCCAAGCATCCCACACCACCGTACATGTTGGAATGCGAATCACTCGCTACCGCCAGCGTCTGCGGGAAAGCATACCCTTCTTCCACCAGCACCTGATGACCGATCCCTCGTCCGGCGGGGTAGAAATCAATCCCGTGTTTGCGAGCAAAGCTTTCAATCTTGCTGTACTTTTCCAAGTTCTTGGCGGACTTGTTTTGCACGTCGTGGTCGAGCGCGAACACTACTTGGTCCGGGTTGTAGATCGATGTAGCACCAATGGAGCCGAACTTGGAGATGACGGGTCTGGTGTTGTCGTGCGTCATGACGGTGCCGGGACGAATGGAGACGTAGTCGCCAGACTTGACGTGGGAGCCGGGAGCGAGGTCGACGGCGTACTTTTGGACGATCTTTTCGATGAGGTTGTAGGTGCCGCTGGCTGGGTTGATGGATGCATGGGTGGCGAGCGTGCGTCGCAGGGAGGGAACGGAGAGCCTCGTGGCCACGCTGAAGCGGAGGATGGTTGATGCCCTCATTGTTGCTGCTCTATCGGGAGGGGAGTTGAGAGGAGATGGAGGGGTTGAGGTAGGAGAGAAAGAAAGGTGGAAGTGAGCGCATTCCTGCTTCCCCTCCTCGGCGATTCCCCGAACTTGATTGACTCACGCGATTCAGAACTTCTTCTGAAAAAAATGAGACAACGCAGAGGAGCGAAAGATTAGATCCTCGTCAGTCCGCTCGCCAAAAAATCGCACAGTGTTAGGTTTGCCGCTTAAGGTGGTGACTCGTCAGCCAATCGGAACTCACGGATTTCCCATTTTTTTTCCTCACCTGCCCTTCTCGCTTACAGTCGACCCTGTCTGATAGCGCACAACCTCAAACACCCCCTTCACCAGCATCACTTTCACCCTCACACGAGCTTTAGGACAGAGCACACGATCAGCCAAACATCGTTTAAAAAGATATTTAAAAAAAATAAAAAATAAAAAAGACAAAGAGTTTGATTGTGCGAGAAAATTCCATGCGGCATGAAGATTGCGGTTCCGATACAGATGAGAGTTGAGCAAACGTGAGCGTCTAGATCGTGACAGAGGCGGAGAAGGTGAACAAGGTTGAAATGCTACGCGAGAGAGAGATAGAAGAGATTGCATACTAAAAACACAGTGTTGAGACAGGGATCCTGAGTGAGAAGCCAAGAGAACCAGGGAGAAAAGACTTTTGATGCCGGAGCGGGAGGAGTGTGGGACAGTGACAAGAGGTGGGTTTAGAACTGCTGAACATTGACGTTCCAGACCACGTTTCCAAGGGGTTTCCTTGCGCCAAGGACGGGCTGCTGGACTGTCAAGTGAGTCGAAGAGCTCTTACTTGATGGCAGTTGGGATGAAGGTTCCTTGGAAGGCGTGGCGCGGTTCTCCTTGTTCTGCACAGAAGCGCGAGAAGAAGGCATGGGGACAGCAAGGCCAGCAGCGTTAGCAGCGGCAACCAAAGGGTCGTGAAGCGAGTAGAGCGAAAGAGGAGTGACGGGCATATCATCCTCCTCATCCTCGTCTTCGTCCTCGTCCATCGAGCGAGACGGTGTCGATTGGGTCGAAGAAGCAGGAGTAGTCGGGTGCGAGCACATCGACTCGTCGTCGTCGGCCTCTTCCGCACCCACCTCGGCATCGCGTGTAACAGCCTGAGCGGGAAGCAAGCCCGATGGTGGCGCCGACTTGGCAGCGTCAACACGGGCACGGTACCAATCGCAAATGGTGGTCGAAGCGCTCGAGAAGTAGGCGTACGAGTACTTCTTGATCAAGATCAACGAAAGATCCTGCAGGTTCCCCGAGATGTAGGCGTCCAGCATGTGGGCTGCTTTCGCCGCCTCTTCCGATGGCGAAACCTTGCTCGACTGGGGCTGGCCGCAGATGAATCGAGCCAAAATCAAGGCACCCTTGGTAAGTGCCGAGGACTTGACCGAGATAAAGTCGCGGTGGAACAGGCTGACCTCGAGCAAGAAACGAGCCAGGTTGACCGTCTTGAGCTCTTCGCCGCCGCGAACGCTCTCGATTCGAAGCCACGACTCGGCGGTAGGGTGACCCAACGTCCAGCAGATGGTCGAAAGCACGTGTCCCTCCATCTGAGCGAAAGCCGACTCGTCGTATGCATTGCAGCACATCTGGCTGAGCTCCTTGACGGTAGGAACGCGGTCCTTGGCGTCCTCGAACTTGGCAGCAATCAGAAGCGCTGCACAGCCTACAAGCTGGTAGTGACGCTTGTACACGATACGTTTCGAAACGTAGCGGTCGACAATGTTCATGGTGAGGAAGAGGGTTTCGGGTCGAAGGCGGAAAGTCTGGTGGATCTCGATGAGGAAATCAACCAAGTAAGGACGCATGAACCACTTGAGTTCGGGCTGAACATCCATCAGCTCGACAGCTGCAATCGTCTGCAACTCCATGTGGTGCATGTGCTCGATCACTTCCTCTTGATACTCTTCTTCAAAGAGCAACGCGCGAAGATCGGCGGGCATCTTGCTGCTCGATGATGAAGCCGACATGGTCGAGGTGGCTGCAGTTGTGTCGGCCGCCTTGAGCTCGGTCGACGAGGTGGAGTAGCACGAAGAGGCTGTCGAGCCAAAGCTCGATGCTGATGCGCGCTTTGCGGCCATCTGCACAGACGCTTCCTGCTTGGCTGGGTTGAGCGGCGAAGTGCTCTTGCCTCGTGACGAGCGAGGTCGTGAGCTAGATGCGCTTGCACTCGAAGATCCGGAGCTGATCCGGCTGTGTCGGTTGTACGATGTGCGACGAGACAGAGGAGCTTGACTAGAGCTGGATGAGGAAGTCATGGTATATGCTGTGTCATGTGTGAGAAGAAAGGATTGAAGAATGTCGTATCACGAGTGTTGTTGGATGGTCATGAAATGTGCAGGTGCGGTCGTGAATGCAGCCGAAAGCAATGGGCGAAGAACGTTCGAGATGCGATGAGTCGAGAGAAAGAGCGATGCAAAGAGCGTATATAGAGTTGGCCGGAGACAGATGCAGGCAGAGTTGTCGCAGGGAAGGCGAAAGGGAGCACAGTGTCAGAGAGAGGAGTGAAGGGATCGAGTGTCAGCAGTCAGCTTCAGGGGCGGGGAACGGGAATTAAGTTGCGGGAGCGAGGGGAGTGGCTTGGGGATCATGAGGGACGTTCAAAGGCCGGCAACGAAGTCAAGGCTTTTTAAGAAAATCCCAACGACATCCACCTTTGGCCGTCGGCTGAACTTGTCCGAGCTCCAAAGGGGCTCCAACATGAACGCCGCTGCCACAGCGGGCCAGCGTCATCTGAGAAGGAATGGGGAAGCCCAAAGCCAGTATAGCAATATGTGAAGGGGAGGGAGGGAGAGGAGTGAGTCGTCACTTACCTTGGAGATCAGCGAAGCCGCAGGTAGGCACGGTAGGGAATGTAATGGGCGCGCGTTGGCTGGAATGGCGGAGGAATATCGATCGCAGCGGCGAACCAAAGGCAGGCACTTGAGGCTCGGCGTGCGGAATGCAGTCTTCGTCAACAGTAGCGTAGGCGAAGGGCGGTGGCGGTCGGAGCCTGAAGAATTAAAGCTCGGTAGCCAAGACTTGGGCAGCTTCGGTGTTGGTGAGGAGGCGTGTGAGGTGCTGAAAGCCTGGTAACAAACAAACGACAATGGGCGGTCGTTGAAGCGGAGCGGGAAAAGTGAGAGATCACTGCAGCGGCTGGCGATGGCACTACGCGCATACCAAACACAAGTACATGCCACACGCAGCAGCATCATTGTGAATGAGGAGAGCAGAGGAAGGGGTAAGGAACGATGCAGAGCGACACCATAGGCGTGCATGATTGCAGAGTGATGGATCGCATTTGATCACATGCAGTCATCATGCATCCATTTGTTTGTCGGGAGAGAGGGAAGAACGCCGAGCCGACGTTGCCACAGGGAGAGGCGAGTCAACGGTAAGTTAGCCCAGAGGGAAGGAGGGACGGACGATTGATGGGTGATATCAGAATTTGGTGGGAACCGACGACGCGCCATTTTCGACAGGTGAGAACAGACAGAGGACGTTCCAATGCCACGAACCACATGAGGCGTGAAACGAGGAGACGCGCGGCGGCAGCGGAAGCGTTTCACAAGTGCGTGAAGCGAGGGGGCAAAGAAAGGGCCATGCATGAAACGGAAGACGTAAGCCGCGAATGATTAACCAGGGACGACGACGACGACGACGACGATAGACGATGCAAAGATCGACAGAGAGAGGGGGAGAATGTATTTGGAAAAGGAGGAGATAATTTGGAGGTTAGCGGACTGGAGCACTTTCGGAAGAATCTCCGACGAGACTCGAAGAGAGGCACTTACGTGTAAAGAAAGGGGAAGAAGAATGCTAGATGTGTGCTGACGGTCTGGGCGGAATGGATGCAACTTGGGCCGAGACCTGTGTAGGGGGAAAACCCATAGACAGCGGAGGTGTGCGGCACCACCGAGGAAGGATCGACGTGGCGTGAGAGTGCAAGGGGCAAGGCACAATTCCCGAGAAGAACATCGGCAATGCGCAAATTAATAGCACATGGATGGGCACATGACGCATTGTAAAAGTGAAGGCGAGGAGGCAGTCCACAGAGAGATAGAGAGAGAGACCGATGGCCGTGACGAGAGGATATGCATAGCGCGAGAGCGTGCCCAGACAGCGCAGATATGTCAGGTAGTGACAGCAGCGAGCGAGCGAGGAATCGACATCGCAACAATGTTTGTTCCAGCAGCAGCGCAGGGAATAAGCGGTGGCGACAAGGGCAGGATGGCGGTGATGACGATGACGGGAACGAAGGGGGGCCGATGTATCACAAAGTGACAGATCGAGTCGCGGGCATTGCAGTGTTGAGCATGTCAATGGGGTGAGCGGCAAGGAGTCCAAATCGAATATTTTTGTCGGCGACCAGCACGCGTCAAGCAGCGCATGCCAAGCAAGGAGGCAAGGACAGGGCGTAAAAAGGGTCCAAGAAATAAAAATCGAAAGACAAGAATTTTCGAAAGTGGCACCCGATCCACAGCCGAGTCGGACCGATGGGTTTGTACCCGATTGAAAATGTCAAGCGACGCGCAGTGCGAGACAGCAATCCGGGAGAGCGCGCAGCGTCCAGATGCAAGGGCAACCCGATCGCCATGATACAGCCGGTAGGAATGAAGAAGTTGATTCACGGCATGCAAGCACGAGGTGGGTATGCAGCAGTTGCAGTGTCGGAGGTGTATGCGGTGTGGTCGAGGACGCAGTGATGAACGGCCAAAGGAGTCAAGGAATGCGAAGGGACGAGACGGGAAGAGATGAAGAGAACGAAAGTGTCAGAGATTGATCGCTACTCAAATTTAGCATTCGTATGGGAGCAGAAGCGCTTGCACCTCGACGCCTTCCAATAGTCAAGCTTGCTGGTGTAACTGCATATATAAGCCCTCGACGTCCATCATCAGGACCTTCCCTCCGTCTTCAAGTCCCACCGCCATTGCAAAGGACATCACATCCTATCCCGAGCACAGATAGTATGTCTGTTGGTGATCCGACGTGGGCTAATCCTTTACATTTCCCCATTGAGATTGCTAATCTTGCCTTGACTCCTTCAGCTAGCTATACCAGCTTCGTTGTGATGCTGATGTGATGCCCACAATGGTGGGTCGGCTCCCCGTCTTCTTTTGCTTGCAAGCCTTGCCTTCCACCAACAGTTGCGTTGCTGATGCCATTCCTGATCCTCTCTACAGCTGCCGACGTTTCTGCTCTCGTGCTTCGAACTTGTATCAACTTACAGGGATTAACAAGACATCTGCTTTGTCAAAGGAATGTGTGTTGTGCAAAAGAGCGTGTGATATCGAGTTTCAGAGGCAAAGTCGACGTTGGCAGAGGGCTGATCAAAAGAATGTGGTCGTTCGAGGTCGATGTGGTGGAGACTGGTGGGGAAGAGTGGATAGGGGAAAGAGTATGGTGTCTAAAAGAGGAGAGGGGAAAGAGATAGTGATTAGGAAGAAAGGAAGGATGGCGAGCGACAAGATGGACGACGAGTATATACCTCGCTAGAGGTCTTGGCAGAATAGTATTATTCCTGGTGGTATCACGAGGACAGTTGAGGCTGTCTTGGGGTATTGGGAGTAAAGGACCAGCCAGAATGGGAGGAACTCTTTGCAAATAGAGTGCAGCGGTTGACAGCTCCAGAGTCGGAGCAGGAGTCTTCGACAATAGCAAAGAATCGGTGGTACGAAGAGCGAATGCAGTCCGCGTGAATCTGCAACTCCCAGGTCCGCTCGGAAGCAATGTCGATCTGTCCTGCGTAGGAATGCGTCGGAGAAGCGATGCTGAAGGTGAGTAGAATCCGAGTCCAATCAAGGAACTGCCAGAGAGGAAAGGCTTGAGTGGCGCTGAATGCAGTGCTGCGGGGTCTGCGAAGGAGAGGGGGTTGCACAATGAGCTGTGACGAACGTGGCAATGTTGCAGTGCCTCGGACAAGGACGCTGAGAATGCAGCCGGCAAACCGAAGGATATGCGGTCCAGGTCGCTGGGTTCGTATCTTCCGACGAGCAGGCGAAACCTGAGATGGAATCAAAGGAGTGTGTGAGAGCAGACGTTGTCGTCGATCCTCCAGGACTGCTGCAGATAGGAACTCGAGGCCGATCGAAAGATGCCAAAGAAGGCGGACCTGTATTGTGCGGCTGTCGAACCTGAGACGCAGGTCCGATCCTAACTGGCGATTCTTGGAGCGTCGGTGCACAAGCAGCATCGGCATGAATCTGTGAAAAGTGCAAAGAGCAATCCTTGTTGACCGGTCTGGGGGATGAAGCTTTGGTGGTGTCTTGTCGTTGATGATGAAGGGAGCTCGGGGCTCGCTATGCGGGTCGGTGTCGACAACAGCTTCAGCTGGCGGAGGAAAGAGACACTTGAGAAACAGAGCTCGAAAGCTCGGGCAAGACTGCAGCTGACGCCGGAACGTCGAAGTGGCAAATCGAAGGCTTGAGCTTCCTTCTCAACTCTCTGACCATTCCGTGCACCTGCATTGCAATCGTAGCTGCACAGAGGCACGAATCGAGGAGCGCTACAGTAAGTTACACAGTGCAGCCATTGAAAAAGACCGAGCATGTCTGCAGAGTGCAGCTGCGTCGTCACCGAGCAAGCGAAGCGCAGTCTGTGTCGTGGAGGCAAGCGTCTCGACATGTCCGAGCAGCAGCACATGAGGCAAGAGTTACACAGACTCCCGAGCAAGTTGAGGGAATGGCAGTGGGAAAGCGCGACAGCGAAACGGGAAGCGAGAAGAAATCAAGAGGAAAAGAAAGTCCGCTTGACGTCAAGTGCTATAATTATACATGACACCGATGGACTGCAGCCAAAATTTCCCAGGTGTCGGCGAAAAACATGCAGGTCGCTGCACGTCTCAATGCATTTTGGTCTTCGCTCGTCTGTCAATTGCATCAGGATGGCGGTGATCGTGTGTGTGTGTTTGTGCGTGACTTCTAGGAAGGGTCGGTCAGCTCGCTGCTGTGTACTGTACTAGTGCACTGCTAGGTCCTTGTCACAGCAGCTGCTGCACATCTTTCATTTCGCTTGGCCTTGCGATTACATTCGCTTGTTTGCTCTCGCAGAGGCATGCTGACTGTTTGCTAGTACGCGTTCCAGACACCGTCGATCAGCATTGCAGATGTAATCGAAAGATTGTTCAGGAGACCCTTGATACCGTACAGTACCTTCGACATTGTTTGTACACGCTGCAACGTGGCGTCGACGTGATCATAGCGTGCTATAGAGCGTGCGAAATGGTGCTCACCCTCGTTCCGGAACAGGCGGTGCATTGTTGTCAGCGAATGATTCCCACATTGCTTCTAGTCTCTCAACGACAGATGCATAGCGGGATCGATGCTATTTGCTGCCGTCGCTTGTGTTGGCTTGTACGTCTTAAAACAGTATTCGAAGAAAGGCCCAGTGCCTGGCCGCTTGCAGGCGAGCAAGCCCATTCGAAACCAGTTGATGGCTGTCAGCCTCGTGGCACTTTCATCGAGAAGCAATTTGCGCGGAAAAGGGAAGGGATGAAGGAAGGTTGTTTGCGCAGGAAAACGAGCTTGTTCCTCGCTTCGAGTCGGAGGCCGACCACCCCCTGACAGATTCGTCCGAGGGTCCAGATCTAATTTGATACGATATTTGGCACAACCTCGATGTCGTTGCCGGTGGCGCCGAGAAGCGAATTTGGCTCTATGCCAGCGTCTATCAAACAAATGCAGAGAGCTACTGTGGTCTTCGGCTTGATCACTTCGAGCGTTGTTGAGTATGATGCTCGACACAAGCACACTGTTCTCGCATGTCACCTCAAGCAAGTCGAATGTCGGGTGAGATGTGACTTTGTAGAGGGATGCGGCCTCGCTAACAGCCGCTGCAGGTGCAGGTGTCGATCATCTGGGACCCACGCGCAATTCTGAAGGATTGCAACCTCGTCTGGCGATAGTTACTATATCCGGCCAGCGTGTCAAATTTGACGCCAAGCCCGTGTGATCGCTGGACCCTTTCTGCTCTTTGACTCTCGAAAACAGCAGCAGCGCAGACACAGCGGTGCTACAACGGCACTCGGTAGGAAGGGGGGGCAATATATTGTATGTCGCTATCGGATCAGCGGCTTGCGTTGATCAGTGTCATTGGAAAGACGACGATGGAATACGCATTTTGGCGTGCGGTTGGCATCAAAGCGAGCCTTGCCGGTTCGGGACAAACAACTCGTTCGCCTGCACACTATTGGCAAACAAAAGAGCACGCTGCAACTGGCTCGCTTGTGGTTTCGACGAAGGAAAAGAAAGCGTTGGCGCTTCGCTTACAGAGTCTTTGCACTTTCATCGACGACTTGTGCGCCCGCGCATCATTCGTTGCTCTCCGGAATTGTCGTTCTGTTGTCACTGGCCACCGATTTTAGATGGCGGACAACGGATCCCGACTAGAATATGTCGCGAGCCTGCGCTCGAGAGCCCGGCCTTCTCATCCCGTGTGTTTGCAATACTGTATGTGCGTCGTATTTCGGATCCCGATTAAATTGGCAATCTATGTACGAAGGGCTGCCTCTTTGTTTGTTCTCCACAAAGATTGCCAAACAGGCCTTCCTCGGAACGTCCTGGCTCGTAGCGAGTACGGCTACTCATCCACCGCTGGGTGAGTCGAATTGCGATCATTCAGAGCCGCGAGAGCTAAGCATTGGTAGCGAGACGTCCCTCAATGAGCGATCGCTGGCGACCAAACGGCTCTAACATGTGTCGGTCTGACATGTGTCTCTGAGACAAACCCTCGGCCATGCGTGCACTCGCTTGGCCGTCGAGAACACCGAAAAGCCTTGCGCCTCGGCGAATTCCAACATCCAACTGATATGCGATCGATATTCCTGTTCCAGCCTTTCGAGCATGCTCGGCGAGCGCAAACGATAGGTGCGAATTGGTATGTGACCATCTGCTAAATAGCAGCGAGAACGCGAGCATAGGCCAAGTTGTCTGCGAATTGCGTCTCTTGGCTAGCATGCAAATCGTGAAATGCAGCTTGAGCAATGACATGTTGCGGTTCCACCAAGCCGTTCGAAAAGTCGAGTAGGCGAGGCATTCGAATGCTGAAGCGAACCGCAACTGCCACACAGTCTTGTGCAAACACACTCGAGGCGATGTCCGAGATGCACTGAGACCAACACTGAAACGCGCTGCATGTAACGCTAGAGAGGGAAGGTGCATTCCGACTTTTTGTAAAGTCACTTTTCTGGTTAGACCAAGGCGCGCATCGGGTTACGGCTTCATTCAAAGGAACATGGCAGCCCGATTAGGGCATATCGGGTGTGCTTGCAGCTTCGCTTCGATCCCCTGGCCTTTGAAGCACGCCTGCGCTGATCTTTCAGCTCTGGAATGGAATGCAGCTGCGCTATGCGGTGTGTCGACGGGAATGTCTCCTGCGCGGAATGGGATGCAGTGTCGAAAGACGACTGGAAAAGATCAAGAAAATCCCAAAGAAAAGGAAAAAGAAAAAGGTGGCCACAAAAAGCAGCTCGAAAATCGCCAGGCCGCAATTGTTCCAGCATGTTAGACCGCCTGACTCGACCGCCGTTTCCGTTTCCCGCGAACCGAACACCGAGCCTCTTTCGAAAAAGCAAAAGTCAGGCTTCGAACTTTTCAGAATCTTCCAAACCCACTCCAACACACAGTTTCCACCTCACACCTTCACCTCATCCCTCTATCCCTATATCGACACGCTCTATACATCCTCAACATGGTCTCGTTCAACTGCGACGGCTGCGGCGACGTCGTCAAGAAGCCAAAGCTTCAACAGCACTACCAACGCTGCTATGCACCCGTGACGTGTCTCGACTGCTCGATGCAGTTCAACTCTCCGAACGAGTTCAAGAGCCACAACAGCTGTATCAGCGAAGCGGAAAAGTACGAGAGAAGCGTATATCGCGGACCCAAGCATCAGGCTCAGAATGGATCGAGCAATAACACGTCTCAGAAGGGTCAAAAGCAGCAGGCCGCTACACCAGCCAAAACGACGGCAGCGACCCCGAGCAAGCAGGAGAACACCGAGAAGGTGAACGGAAAGAGAAAGAGGGATGAGGAAGAGCAGGAGGCAGTAGTAGCCGACGCGAAGTCTTCGAGCTCTGTCAAGAACGAGAAGAAAGAAAAGAAGGACAAAAAGGAGAAGAAGGAGAAGAAAGAGAAAAAGGAAAAGAAACAGGAATTCACCGCCGAAGCCTCCGACGCAAGCGTCGACAGTAACGGCGAAGTCGACTCTGAAAACGACGCCGAAGAGCACGTCCAAGACGATCCCATGCAAGCGCAAGCCGAAGAAGAAAAGATCATCAAGCCACTTTCCACTTCCGAACTCGAGGCATTCAAGAAAAAGCAACGCAAGCTCGGAATCATCTATATCTCCGCATCCCACCCGGCATGACGCCCGCAAAAGTGCGTCACATTCTCTCCAACTTTGGCGGGCTGGGACGCATCTACCTACAAGACGGCAGCAAACCAGGCGAAAGCAAAAGAAACGTTCCGGCGTAGCCCGTTACACCGAAGGATGGGTCGAGTTCACCTCCAAAAAAGTGGCCAAAGCAGCAGCCGAGATGCTCAACGCTCAACCCATTGGAGGTCTTGCCGCATCGAGCTCGAAAAAGTCTGGTTCGGGAGGTGGAAGCACAAAGATGGGGAAAAGCAGCAAACGCTTCCAAGACGACGTGTGGACGATGAAGTACCTCAAGGATTCAAGTGGCACATGTTGTCCGAACAAATGGCGCAGGAAAGAGCCAGTCACGCTGCCCGTCTGAGAACCGAGCTCAGCCAGTCGGCCTACGAACAGAAGGATTACCTGAAGAAGGTCGAACGTGCACGTGTACAGAAGGACAAGCTGGAGAGGAGGAAACGCAAAGCTGAGAAACTGGGTACGGGTGAGGTGGATGACCAGTCGGGGATGGAGAAGAGTCGAACTTTCAAGCAGAGGAAACCGGTGCAGAAGGATGTTCGTGATCAGGCTTGATCTCCAAGTCGCATTCTGAATTGCATTACATTTTGCTTTAAGAAGTGGACTGTCCGAGCTGCTCCAAAATCGTCTGGTGTACAAGCCTAGCATCCGCTCTGCCGTTAGCATCCTTCATCACCTGCCCGACAATCCGCATTGCTACTTTGAGATTACCCTTGCGGACCTGGGCAATTTCGTCCGGTAGCCTCGCAAGCGCAGCTTCGACCAATGGCAACAAGTCTTGTTTGGTCGAAAGCGCTAGCAGGTCGTTCTGCTCGAGCAAGTCAAACACGGGCGACGAGGATGTCTTGGCCAGATCGCGCAGAGCCGCGAGCGAGATGTCTTTGCTGCTGTCAGACCCAACTTGAGCAGAGGAAAGAATGTCAGCAATGGCAGCTTTAGCAGTAGTACCTGTAACCTGTCCGTTTTCCACCAGATCAATCAGCTGGCCGAGATATTCCGCTGGCAAAAGCCATTCCTTGAAAGGGAGGTTTCTGGCATTCAGACCCTTCATGAGCTCGTGAATGATCCAGTTGAGCGCCGTCTGTGCAGACCGACCCTTGGCCACGGTCTCAAAGTACTCGACTGCGTCCGTTCCTTCTTCCTCCTGCTGTAAAGCCTCTGCCAAACGACCATCCCGCTCATCCTCCGACCCAACCCGCATCAACACGTTGACATCTCGCGATGTCAACCCATACTGCTGACTCAACCGCAACCTCCTAGCATCTGGTAACTCTGGCAATCCTTCCCTCAACTCTTCAATCTGCTGCTCCGAGAGCAGAACAGGCGGTAGATTAGGATCTGGCATGTATCGATAATCCGGAGCATCCTCTTTGCCACGCAACCTGAATGTACTTGCATCCGACTCGTTATACCCCCTCGTCTCCTGTTCCACTTTACCCTGCTGTTGGATGAGCTTGACTTGTCGATGCGACTCGTACGAAATGGCGTTCATCATGAAGCGTACACTGTTGAGGTTCTTAACTTCACACCGTGTACCGAAAGGTTCGCCGATCCGATTGACGGATACATTGACATCGCATCGCAAAGACCCCTCTTGCATATTACCATCGGACGCACCGACCCGACGAACCAGCTCCTGTAGCTTACGAACGTACGCACCCGCTTGCTCCGGAGTCCGCATCTGCGGGCCACTAACGATCTCCATCAACCCAGCACCTGCGCGATTGAGATCGACAAAACTACGTCCCACACGATCGTCATCCGCCTCGTGCAGGGCGGCCTTTGGCCTCGCTTCTCCATGGCTGTCGTCGACCAACACCGCATCGTCATCGAAGCGCGAAGTCGTACCGGTATCAAAATAGCTCGACTTGGCCGTATCCTGTTCGAGCTGCAGCTGCTCAATTACGACCGTCGCTTCATCCTCAGGCCTCGGAAGATTTCCCTCATCAAAACTAAGCTTTACCTGACCATCATTCGCCAAAGGAGCATACTTCTGAGTGATCTGATAGCCTGCAGGCAAGTCCGAGTAGAAGTAGTGCTTGCGATCGAAGCGACTCTCCTGATGGACTTTGCAGTTGAGTGCTAAAGCTGTTCGAGCGGCCAAGCGTAGAGCTGAGCGGTTGAGTGTGGGAAGAGTCCCGGGATGAGAGGCGTCGAAAGGTGTAACGAGAGTGTTTGGTGGGGTGGAAGGTGTAGGTAATTGTGCGTTGCTGAACAGCTTGTGCTTGTCTTTGATCTGAATGTGGCATTCGACGCCGATGACTGCTTGCCAGCCGTCGGGTAGGGGAGGGTATCTCGATGGTCCAGCGGAGGGGTCTTCGGCCGTGGTGGATGAAGAAGAGGCTTTGCTTTTGCCCTTCTTCTTGGCTGCCGGTGGAGGCGTGGAGGCGAAGTACCTCTTCCACTGATAGTTCGAGGTTTGGCTCCCTTCGTAAGCGCCTGTCGGTAAGCTGACGTGCCACAGATATCTCCTAGAAGGGCCCGACCCGTCCTGCAGACTGTGAGAAAAGTTGCTCGCCGACCCCGCAAGAGCCGAAGTCGACCCAAGGCGTTCAGCGCCGATAAGCTGAAAGCATCGACGACAGGTCCCGAAAACTGCCGAGCATCTTGACGCCGTCATCAATCCCGAGCAGAAAGCGATAGTGAAGTTGGAACTTGTCTTGTGATGCTGTTAAGGTCAAATGCGAATCCACTTTCACTTCTCTTGACGAAGATCCCGAAATCCGAAAATTGGCTTTGGGCTTCGCGGTGTCGGTGAATAATTAATTCTCTTTGCTCGATTGGATTCTGAGCTTGACCTTTGCGAAAGAAGCTCCAAGGGACAAACAATGCCACGGCATGTCCGATACTCTTGCTTCCAACCTTACGAATCCATGCTCAGCATTGATCGATAATCCTTAGCCAAGAGCGAAAGTGGAAGGTCCTCTTTTCCCAAAGCCGAGCCAAGACGTGCTCCTTTCGTGTTTGCTAAGGTCTTAGAAGTACAATTCATCGGGCAGAAAGCTCGACAGTCGAAGAGCTTTGCTCCTACATTTATCGCCATGTGATCTTCTTCAAATATGAGCGTTTGTTCGATTGGCGATCATTATGCTTTGGCGTTTCCGTCGGTCGGGCGTCTCAGAGCCGCTCGGTCAATGTTGCAAGCAAGGTCACAAGATCCATCACCAAAAAGTAATTCAAAGCCGGAAAATTGACCGAAGAAAACAACGCGCGTGCCGATAACGAGCAAACGTTTTCTGACCGCCATGGCCGAAGAGCCGAAAAGGAACAAAGAAACCAGAGCTTTGCTTATCTCGTTGCTCGTGGGCGAGTGCCACCCCTTCTCATCTCGGATTCGAGGTGCAAACAAAAGACTGTGATGTGCGGGTCATCCGAGGGCGGTGTACTTGAAGAGAGTGAGAGTGTCAAAGATGAGATCTTCGGAAGGGTCCGCCCCGTCGCTGACTGACTGGCGGTGGAGCCGAGAAGGAAAATTCCCACAGAGTACATAGTGTGACTGAGGACGTGACTGTGACTTTTTGGAAGAAGAAGCTGGGTTGCGCCTTCACCTTCGCACGACCACCGCCGAGCTGTTTTAAGATCGTGAGCTGCTCGTTCCTTCTCGTCTCAGTTCCACATGCATCGGTGCACGACCATCTTTGTATTGCCCACTCGCCACCTTCCGCGCTTCGTCTCATCCTCAACAGTCTCGCCCGTGCGCCACTCTTGGACCGTACAGAAGCCAACTCGAGCTCAAGCACTCACTGCTTCCTTCTCGACCGCACGCTTGCCCCTCAACGCTCTCCCTCGTGACGGTCAGGCCGATTCGATCAACATGACCACCTCTTCTTACCCCCTCCAGCCCTCTGAGCCCGTCGACCCGGTTCACGGCCCATCCAAGACTCAAAAGCCCATCAGCGTTCAAACCAACGGTCACGTCGGCTCCACACACACTTCTCCCAGCCAGGCTGCCAAGACCGCTCCCCTCCTTCCTGCTGACCCGCTGCAGGGCAAGATCGACAATGCTCGCAAGCTGCAGCTCCTCGCAAGAGACTTTCGCTCCGACACCATCACCGCCCCCACCGAATCCATGATTCGCGCCATGGCAGAAGCTTCCCGCGGTGACGACGTGTACGGAGAAGACGAGACCACCAACTCCTTCCAGGCCGAGATTGCCGCTCTCACGGGCAAGGAATCCGCCATCTTTGTGCCCTCCGGAACACTCTCCAACCAGCTTGCTCTTCGCACGCACCTTCATCAACCACCTCATACGGTGCTTTGCGATACCCGCTCGCACATCCACCGCTACGAAGCCGGCGGAATCGCATTCCACTGCGGAGCATCCACCGAAATCGTCGCCCCCTCCAACGGCCACCACCTGCGATGGGAGGAAGACCTCAAACCCAACTTGAACCTCAGCGACGACATCCACTTCTCACCCACCCGAATCATCTCGCTCGAAAACACGCTCAACGGCACCATTTTCCCGCAAGACGAGATCGTCAAGATCTCCACAGAGGCACGTAAACTCGGGCTCATCATGCACTTGGACGGTGCACGAATCTGGAACGTCGCCGCTGAGACGGGTTTGTCGCTGAAAGAGCTCTGCGATCCTTTTGATAGCGTATCGCTGTGTTTGAGCAAAGGTCTTGGCGCTCCGATCGGAAGTATCCTCGTGGGACCTTCTCAGTTTATCAAGAAGGTCCGACATTTTAGGAAGCTCTACGGCGCAGGTGTGAGGCAAGTCGGACCACTGGTTGCTGCGGCGCGTGTAGGGGTGGTGGAGAACTATCCCAAGTTGAACGCTACGCATCAGTTGGCCAAGTATGTGGGGGAAGAGTTGGAGAAGTTGGGTGTACGATTGACTGCGCCGGTGGAGACGAGTATGGTGTTTTTGGATACGAGCTCGGTTGGGATTCCCGTTGCTGAGTTGGTGAGTCGGGCGGCGCAATTGCAACAGCCGATTAAGTTGGGCGGTGGAAGGATGGTGATTCATCATCAGATTGAGAAGCGGGCGGTGGACGATCTGTTGGACTTGATTCGGGTGATGAAGCAAGATGGCAAGGGGAGCGGTGTGGTTGCAATCGGCGAGGGGGTGGGACTCTATTCGAACAGCATCACCGCTGCACCCACCAAATCGAACAACGTGATCGAAGACAAAAACGTCGTCTTCCAATCCATCGGCACCTCCCGTCCCGAAGACACCATGAAACACAGCCTCTTCCTCACCCTCCCCTTCCCCGACCGATCCTCCGCACAAACCCTCACCCACTCCATCTCCGTCGACAAGGAACTCAAACCCACCCAAGTACGCAAAGAATTCACCATCACCCCTTCAGCAGGCCACGTCGAGTTGGGCGTCAAGATCTTTGCCTCCACCGTACGCCAGTTGAGGTTGAGCGTCAATGCGTTTTTGGAAGACGCGAGCTTGGTCTGTAGGACAATGGCGCAGTTTGATCCGCTGCAGAGGGGGATTGAGGAGGTGCGAAGGATGGAGTTGGAGAGCCAGTTGGAGCAGGGGAGTGTGGGCATTGCTGGTTAGTGTAGCAAAAGTGGCGAAGTTGTATGGACGGTTGAAGTTGAAATAGAAAGTTTTTTTTTTTTTGGATTCGATGCTGCCTGTGGTGTCGATCGTGAATGAGGAGCACTTCCTGAGAAACACTGTTTCACACCACACACACCACACCCTGAAGGACCTGAACGATATGTCAAAACACACTTCATTTCAATCTTCTAACGAGCCTCAGGCAAACCCCCAGCTCCACCACCAACACCACTATTGCCACCCTCATCGCCATCCTTACGCATCTGACCAGCCACACTGTTCACATCCTTATCGTCGCCCCTGTCGTCACCATCGTCGGCAGCCATAGCAGCCGCGATGGCAGCCGCGTCTTCGGGACTGATCTCGTCGTCGTCGTGGTGTGCGGTAGCATCGCCAGTGGGCGGCTGAGCGTTGGCGGTGGTTCCATCGTCATCACTCGAATCGCCAATCTTCAGCGCTCGGAATTCGTCGTTCGGCTTACGGTCGACCATCAACAAGATACCACCCGTCCCACCAATAGCCGACGTAAGTATGCTACGCGCTTGCTCGGCTGTCGGACCCGATCCGACCACACCAGCTCCAGCCGAGGTAGTATTCTCACCACCCGCAGAAGCCGCAGCATTCGCAACCGCCTGCTGGTGCAACGACTTGCCCCCAACACCAGCAGCAGCAGCGGTATGCGCAGGCGTCACGGTCCCACTACCACCCGGCGCAGGCGAAGCATTACCCAACAGCTTACCAGCCACCGTCAAAGTGTTGTACACGTCCTGTCTCACCTTGCTACCCAAACCCTGCACAGGTCGAATAGGTACAAAGCGCGAATCGGGTGGGAAGGTGACAAACTTGACCTGCGCCGGAGTCACGCGAGAGTAGTTGGGCAACAGCTCCGATCGCGGTTCCTGCTTGCGCTCCTTCTTAGGCTTATCAGCTTTAGCTGTAGGCTTGCCCGTATCCTCATCCATAGCCACATCGCCGTCTTCCTTCTTCCCAGCTGCCGCGCCGGAAGCATCGTCGAGGTCCATGGCATCAGCACCGCCCTCGGCCTGCGCACGCTCCCGCTCCTTGTTGCGCTGTCGCGCTTGCGCCTTGGCCGTAGTCGAGAGCACCGCCGTCTCAACACGCTCCACCTTCTTCTCCGATGGCGGCTTGAACGACGTCGGATAAGCAAACAGGCTGGGCTTGGCTTCCGAGACAAACTCGAACTCGGGAATGCGCAGCTCGCGGTTGAGACCGATTAACGCCGTCGGCGTGAAAGCCAACGCCGAGAAGTGAGCAAGCGGGAACCAGTACCAGAACTGAGTGAACAACGCCATACCGACAATGGCAGGCATGTTGGCATTACCACCACGACTCTGCAGCGAGATGGTGACGTTGCGTCCACCGGCATCCACCAGACCCTGAGCAAGCGCAGCACCGAATTTGGTCATGGCATCCTCGTGCTTGTCCGAGACAATCTTGTCGAAAGTCTTGCGGGCGTTGGTGACACGAGGGTTGAGCGCCTCGTTCTGCTGGATGAAAATCATGGCCAGAGCAATGCAGGCACCTTGGCGCACAAAGTCGACGGGGTCCTTGGTCATGGGCTCGAGCAGGTCGACAGCCTCGTCGAGACCAGTTCCGGCGCAGGCGATACCGAGGGCGAGCGTGCTTCCGTAGCGTACGTGTGGGTTGTACGACTCGGACAGCAGTTGGACGATGCGAGGTACCTGAGTAGGGTTGCGGAAGAGCAGGAAACCCAGCGAGGTCACGGCAGCACGACGCACATCATCGCTGACATCCGAGACGGCAATGTGAAGCAGACGTCGTATCGCCTTGTTGTTGGCAGTGCCGGCGTAGGCGAGGGCAATGGTGTAGACACCACCGTATCGGAGGATGGCATCCTTGTCAGCGAGCAACGTGTCGATCATGGCCTCGGCCTTCTCCTCCTTTCCGTAAAAGAGAAGCGAGATACCGATGGCGAGACCACGGATGATCTTTTCGTGCTGCGTCTCGTGTGCGTACTGGAGCATCTCCTCGACGGCACGTTCCGAACCGGTGCCAAGCATGACGAGACCCATGGCGTAACCGCTCGCCTCACCAGCAACAGCCGAGTCGGTGTAGAGGACGTTTCGGAGCTCCTCGTAGACTTCTTCGTTGCCAGTAGCCATGCCAGCCGCACCAAGACCGAGAGCCGCACCGTGCTGGACAATCTCGGCAGGGTTGCTCTTGAGCGTGTTGGTGAGGAGCTCCATGACTTCTGCACCGTGGTTTGCGTGGATGAGACCGAGGGCGAAAAGACTGCCACCTTCAGAGTAGACACTGCTGGTGACGCCGTCCTGGGGCAAGTAAGGTCGGAGGATGCTGATACCTTCCTTGAGGTTGCCCTTGTTGAGGATACCGAGGGCAGCAGTGGCGGTGAATTTGGACCAGTTGGAGGCCTTTGCGAGCCACTCGAGGTTTTCGCGCAAGAACTTGTCCGAGGTGGTGCCGGCATTCATGAAGGCGTTGGCAAAGCTGAGCGCCGAGTGGTAGATGGAGCTTCGAGCGTCGAGGGCTTCCTTGGTGGCTTTGAGGATGGGCAAATCAGCCTTGTTGGAGCGCTTGAGGAACTCGAGGTAGAGCTGAATGCTCTCTTCACCCTGGAGGATAGAGCGGACGCGTTCCACGCAGGAAGAGATGGTGGTGGCTTCGGAGTCTGTCGAGCCGTTCATGTCGGCGTCGGCGTCAGCAGCCTCGGTCTTGACGACGGAGGATTCGGTCGAGGCTTTGGTGGAGAGATCTCTTCGTACATTTTCGAGGAACTCCTGGGTAGCACTCTCTGCCAAATCGAATGCAAGCTGATATGTGACGAGAAGGGGGTCGTGAGGAGTGTTGGCTAGCGACGAGCTCGAGGGCTGATGCGCTTGCTGAATGAGGCCAAAGAGGAGTTCCGAAGCGAGGTTGGGCGCGTTGAGATAGACGTAGCACTGGCCGATGCTAAAGTGATCTGGGTTGGGAAGCCTCTGGAAGAGCTTGACGAGGAGGTGAAGAATCTGGTTGCGGGTCTCGATGGAAGGAACGACACCGATGGAGCTCTCGAGGACATAGGTGAGGAGTTCTGCATCTTGAGTGACCGAGTAGACCTGCTCGATGATGTCCAAACGTTGTGTCTCGAGAGCAATGCCGAGAGCCTGTTTGAACTCCTTGTCTGTGATGCAGCGTGCAAACATCTGGTCGACAATGCTTTTGAGTCTCGGGTCGGCTGCGGATTTTTGAGCGGCAGCTTTACCAGCAGCAGGAGCAACATCCGAGTCCGGTGTCAAGGTAGCAGCTGTGGCAGGAGTGTTGCCCTGAATGTATCTGTCGATGGCTTTGGAGACGACGGTATCGACATATTCGTCCTTGACCTCTACGTCAAAGAGGGGGCCGGCGCCGAGAGCAAACATGAGCGCCTCGTCGTGCTCTCCAAGGTGGAAGTAGATCTTGGAGGCGACGAGAGCAGCGAGTTGGCGGTCGGGGAAGCGCTCATCTTCGTAGAGGATTTCGATCTTGGAGATGGCATCTGCAATCTCTGCCCAGAACTGATGAACCAACGAGTCGAGGCGCTTGAGAGCGTAGGACTGGAGCTCGGGCTCTTGCTCGTCTAGCAGGGCGACGATACCCGCAGCAGAGGTGACGGGTGCGACCATGACTGTGATAGGAGCCGTGCTTGTATCCGATTGTGCTTGATATGAGCAGACGATTGAACTGATTCTGTCGCGATGCTGGAGACCAGAAAAGGGAGCGCAGAAGCGGCTGCGATGCGATAGCACGAGGTTCTGTCCAGTTCGAAAGTCGAGAGGAAAGGATCAGGTTGAAGTAACGAATGGAAGAGATGAAAAGATGGTGTCGAGAAGGTGTGGTGTGTGTTGGAAGAGAGAAAAGTGTTTCTTGCGAAGCTCTCAAAGAAAACGGCTTGTGCTCGCTGACGACGCGACGAGAGAGCAAGCCAATTCAACACAGCGACACTCTCTCTTCTTCTCTCTGCTCGTGTTCTGCTGTGCGATGTGATCGACGCTGAAAAACCTCCACCAACCGAATTTTCGTACATTGTGTCGTTATAAGATGTAACACTGCTGAGCCGTCAAAAAAAAAAAAATCCAGCTTGACCCTCCACAAACAGAGACCAACACTTCGAAAGGTGTGATCTTAGCCCTCGCCACCATCATCCTCGGTTCCTCATCGAACTGCCATATGTTCCGGCATCGGCGACGCATGCGTATCTCTCACTCACTTCGCTAGGCTCTGCATTCAGCTGGGCGGCTTTTTCCGCGCCCCTTGTCGCCAAGATGAGGTTTCGAACACAAGTAGCGGACGTATCCATCTTGACGCGTGTGGTCCAGTCGATCGGCAAGGTAGCCAACAAGTGCATTCTCAAACTCACTCCAGACAAGATCCACATCATCTGTCTCGGAGATACAGACGGCACGCAGATCTGGTCCCAGATGCAGGTCGACTCAATCTTCCAAGACTACCGCATCGAATCCAACTTCCAGAACCATATCAACCTCGAAGTGTCGCCGGATACACTGCTCAAAGCGCTCAGATCCGCCCACAATGCGTACTGCGTCATCCTTCGTCTAGCCAAACGTAACAAGGATCCTCTGCTCAGCTTTTCCATCTCTGCACAGAGCCATACGGGTGCCAAGCTGGAAGTGGTGCAGGATGTGCTCATCAAGGTGTTGAAACCAGCAGAGATGAGCCGCATCGTCGAGCCACTCTGCCCAGAACCAGACGTTCACATCATCCTGCCCAAGTTGCTTCACCTGCGCACCGTCGCAGATCACATGCGGTCGCTCTCGGATGTCGTGACGCTATCTGCTAATCGTCAAGGCGAGCTGCGTCTGGCTGTGGTCGAAGATGAAGTCAGCTTGGACACTACCTGGTCCGGTCTCGCACACCCTACCATCGACGCAACACAGTCGAGCACAGCACAGAACCAGCAGAGTGATCCGTCGGAACACAAGAGCGTCAATCTCGAGATGAAGTCGTTGCTGAAATTCTTGTCGAGCTACATTGTCGCGACCACCACGATCGCTTGTATCTGCGCCAACCACTGCGCCATCTTTTACGTCTACATCGGTGACGTTGACAAGAGCAGCGGTGTCATGACGTTCTTCCTCCCCGGCGTTGTCCGTGAGGATTGATGTATCAGGCTGGACATGCTGCGATGCATTGCTCGTGTCTCCAATGACACGCATCACGTTCTTTACCGACCTTTCGTTCTGTATCATTTGTATCATTAGTTACCATCCGCATTCAGCCTGTTTTCTTTTTCTGCCTGAGCCTCAAGCGTGATCTCACCCGGCTTGAAGAATGTTGCCCGATCAAACGTATCCATGGCTGTCCCTTGGTTCCAAGATGAAATGGGCTAGTCCTGCAGAGCGCGGAAAAAGCTATTGTAGGCTCCTTCGACGTCGAACAGCATCTGTCGCGCTTGATCCTCATCGATCTCGTCGCTTGCCTTCATCTGATTGAGCGTGATGAGCCACTTGAGCAGCTTGGCGCGCGTATCGCTTGCGTCCTGGTCTTTACCAGCATCGTCGCTGCGGCTGTATCCTCGCATAAGTTCGCTGAGCATGGGATGCAGCTGATCCTTGGCTCGCAGCTTGAGCTTGAGGGCGTCCATAAACGTGATAAAGTTCTGCGTGGTCTCTGCGACCCATTTGGCCCTCTCGGATGATGTCTGTGAGGACAAAGACGAAGCGTGCTCTACTGTAGCCGGAACACCGACGTTGAGACGATGTACTGCTGCGAGATAGTTCATCTTGTAGATGCGCATAAAGTCGGCGAGATCGTTGATGGGTCTGCTCGAATTCTTCTCCTGATCAACGATGAGTTTGAGCATGGTCTTGTATTGTGCCAGAAGTCTTGTGCATGCGGGTGCGTATTCCTTTTCTGAGATGGATTCGCGCACATAGGCACGTTCGAGGTAGTCGAGAGCAACGATGAGACTGAAGAGCGTCGCCATGTTTTCGTAGCGCTCTCGATCATGGTTGTTGGTGTATAGCCGCGCCTCCTCGTACGGATTGAGCTCGCCATAGGATGAGCTCGACATGGTGACGGATAGCTCGTCCCGCGATGAGCGAGGTGCTCTGATCCTGTCTAGAGGATGGGAATCGACCGCCAAGCTCGGATCGTGTATGATGGTTGGAGGAGAGAAAGAGAAAAGAGGAAGGAAAGGATAGATCCGTGCGTTGATGGGCTTTTCCGTTCGAGATCGGTGATTTGTACAAACCTGCATGGAATTTGGCGTGCTCAGAAAGGGTTGTCGGCGTTTCCGCGCGTAAATCTTATGGCCCCGTGCGCCACAAAGGTGATTTTAGAAAGAGAGAGAGAGAGAGAGTGGCCTCCACGTCAGAACCAGCTTGGTGCTTCGGAAGGAACCCGGTTGTCTACCAGGATTGAAACGATTTCTCAACCAGACTCACTATCCACCACTCCATCATCACCTTGATCACAGCTCAGTCACGGCGCTTTCGATCTTTCGACAGTTTAGACGACACTTCGACAATTCTATTGTCGCATTTGCGCAGCACGCACGAACGACATTGGCAAGGCTCTTCCTGGTCGGATTTGCGCAACACCTTGCTAACTTGTCATATCTTTGCTCGTCGATGCCTCGCTGATACCATATCCAAGCGCCTCGAGCATCTCCGCTTTACAAGATGGATCCATCTTCAGATCCATCGCTGGGCTTCCAACATCACCGTCAGGGTCAGCGAATGGGTCCTTCACAGCCTTCTGGTAGCTCGTCAAGCCCACCGAGCTCCCACTCTCAGGGCCCCGCATCTCCTTCTGGATCGACAGCTGCTTCGTCCAATCCCTTTGTGCGCTCTCATAACGACGACTTGCCCGCACCGCGATCCGAGTCTGGACAATCAGCCTCAGAGCTTCACCAATCTCGTCATCGTAGCCAACACCCACGTTCTGCAAGCTTATCACGCACTACCAGCTCGTCTAGTCTCACCACCGTCAACGATATCCTCGTTGCGATCAAGTGTCCTTCGCTCGACAAGGACTCAGCAGTGGTCAGGGTCAAATCCACCGATACCGTCCTCGCTCTGAAGCAAACCATTCAGTCCACATGGCCCGGCGCTCCTCGTGCAGAAGGCATGCGCTGCATTCGATCCGGTCGTATTCTGAGCGACAGCGAAGTGTTCAGTCAGCTCATAGAGACGGTGAGTATCATACCAGCAAAAGGCCCGTGCATGTCCCACAGTATTGCTGACCTGTCCCCTTCAACCCTGCATTGGCCTCGTAACAAACCCACTTTAGGTTGATGACGGGGAACCTCTATCGCTTCATCTCGTCATTCGTCCTGACGCGTGGTCAGACCCACAGAATCGACCCACTCCTTCCCGCCGCAGCTCCTATCTGCGACAGCAGCAGCAACAACAGCGTGAACACAGTCTCCCTCGCTCTGCACTGGCCACACAGATCACCCCACAAGGCGTCACCGATGACCACGTTCCACCTAGACACAGCGCCACGTCAACTCAGGGTCCCTCCAGCTATGTCCCCACATTCGGACCATACTTTTCCGATCCAAATTCTACCACGGCGCCTGTCACCTCTGAAGCACCAGCAACGGACGACGAACCCTTCACATTGTCCAGCAACACCAGCAACAGCATGTATGATTCGGATCGGGCTCACGATGGTGCTGATGCATACGCTGTGCTCATGGAGACGCTCCGTGTCACTGCTCCCGAGAACTGGCCTCTGGCGATCGAAGCGCTCAAGCAAGCCCACGATGAATACGTGCTCATCTACGAGCGTATCTACAACCAGGCATATGCAGCACAGAAGGGCGGCGAGTCTGCTTCTGCGACAATGTCCGAAGAAGCGTCGACGCAAAGCGAGCTTTTGACCAGCGTCGAGACCACCTTGCTCGGCTGGGATCCTGTTCAGCTGCCCACCGAGGATCACACCGCCACTTCGGCTGCGTCACCCAGCACTGGCAACGACACTCAACATCTGTACCAGCAAGTAACGCACCAAGGTCTGCCGTATCTGCTACGCATCTCTACAACGCCCTTGGCCATACAACGCAGCGAGGTAATGGCCACACTGTTGCAGCGCATGTCGGCTCTCAAAACTGTCATTGACAAGCTCGAGTACGTTGCCATGCTCGGCCAGATCGCCCGGGCACAACACCCTACCTTGTTTGGTACTCGTGACAGCGTGTCTGGCGCGACCGCATCGGCACAATCAAACGGATCTGCTGCGGCAGCACGGACGATGGCGCTCGAACAAGGCGGTATCGTCGCCACTGTGAGTCGGTTAGCCCGAAGCACCGCCGACGTCTTTCGAAGCATCACGTTTGCCGATGCGTCAGCTGTGATCCTGCCGATGCTGTTTGTTGGGTTCAAGGTGGGCGTTTTGCTTTCGGTCATGCTGCGCGGTGCGGATACGATGAAAAAGTATTTTGTGCTTGGGATGGCTTCGGTCTATGTGGTGTTTGAGAGCTATCGGATCGTGCAGCGTCGGATGCGGGCTCGGCAGCGGATGGCGCCTCGTGTTCCAGCGCCGGCGCAGCAAGGCGATGGAAATGCTGGGCAGGCTGCTGCTGCTGCAGCAGCAGAGGGCAACGGCACACCAGCACCAATGGGAGCCAACGTCCCCACGGCGCCTTCGCACGAAGAAGCAGCCGAACGTCAAGCCTCCGAAGACCCATCGCGACCGCTACCCCCACCCCAAGCACCGCTCCGGATCACCGCGCGCCGCTTCACCTACGACTGGTGGATCGACCATATGGCGTTCGTCGGGCTTGATATCGAAGATGACGAACTGGGGCTTCTGCCCGCCGCTTCCACCCGGGCGAATCGAACCAGCTGGATCTACTCATTCGTATGTTCAAGTTGGATCCTCCCACCCCTCTTATTCTTCTTCACCATGTCGCCCGCGGTCGATCATCGTCGCAAGCGCGCAATCGAAGAACGGGAAAGAGTCATCCGAAAGTGGACCAGATTGGAAGCGGAGCGTCGGGAAAGAGTGTTACAGATGCAGCAGCAGGAACCGAACGAATCCGCACCAACCGTATCGATCGCGGATCTAGACCTGCAGCAAAAAAGATCCGACTACGCAGACCGAATCCTACGTCAACGACGCACCACCGAAGCAGTAGACGTCGACGAGGATGAGGTCGTGGCTCGTCAGGTTGCCCGGGAGATGCAAGAGGATCAGATGGATATGAACATTTTTTAGCCTGCACCAATTGTCAATGCTAACCCAAAGTTTTTTCGATTGCTGAAAAGAGTGGGAGAGTAAAAAGCTTAGAGAATCTTGTTCATACGGTACATTTTGGTCTCGACGGGCGTAGCAATGTTGGTGGTGATGATGGGAGCGTCGTACATGTTGATCTTGCCTTTACCTGTGTCGATGATTTCGGGGAAGTGGGAGCTGGTGGTGATTGCTGTTCCTTCATCTGTAGCCGCGCCTTCCTTCCTAGCAGCGATAGCACCGGCCAATCCCGCCGTAGCAGCAGCTACACCTGCACCGACGGCGCCAGCAACGTACGCCACACCATCCCCCCTTTCCAGTGCCTTTTTCTGTTTCTTCTTAGCCTTCTCTTGCTCCTTCTTGGCTTTGGCGGCTGCCTTTTCAGCTCTAGCTTTGGCAGCTGCGGCTTTTTTCGCTTCCGTATCGGCGTCCGGTGCAACCTTTGATGCTGAGGTAGCAGCCTTACCGTCCGGGATTCGGATGAAATCAGGCTTACCGTCCTTGCCAGATACTCGGTCGAGGATGAAGTAGCCTTTACGCTCGAACTGGATCGCTGCGCCTTGCGGCAGTGACGCAACATTGTGGTCGGCGAGAGCGATAGATCGGAACTCCGAGTTAGGGGTGACAAAGTCGGCGAAGTTGTCCTCCTCCTCGAGCTTCTTTTTGGTGATCAGATAGTCAAAGTCGAGCAAGTTGACTTCGACGAGCGTCTGCTCAGGAGTGGTGGAGAATGAGGCAGCAAGCCACGTAACTTTCTTTTTGGTCTTCTTGAAGTCTCCGTCGAGATGGGCGGTTGCAGAGATGGAAAGCACGTTTCCTGCCGCGTCGGTCTCCTTCGAGTTGATGATGACGTTGCCCCAGTCCATGAAGGTGACTTCCTCGCCCTGGCCGAACGAGCGTGCGTCGGCCTGCTCGACGTAAACCACTTCGTCAAAGACCGTCACCTTGGTACCCAGCTCCGGGTTCTTCTTGTGCCTCGGCATCTCCTTAGTATGACGCTTAGGTGCGCCCTTGACGCTGACCTTGACAAGTCCCTCCTTGTCCAACGCAACGTATCGGGGCACAACAGGATCAATATTACGCTTGTTGATCGTCCAAATGTTATCCCACTCCATGTTGATGATCTGCTGCGATGGTCCCTGGGCCAAAATAAACTCTTGGATCGTCTCGATCGTCATACCTCGCCTACGAATACCACGGACGGTAGGGAAACGCGGGTCATCCCAACCAGAGACGATACCGTTGTCCACAAACCACTGCAGCTTACGCTTGCTGAGAAGAGTGTAGACAAAGTTGAGACGGCCAAAGTCCCAAATGTCGACCTTGCGCAGGTTGAGCGCGTCGAGCATCCAGTAGTACTGTGGGTTGCGGTCGCGGTACTCGTTGGTACGAAGAGCGTGGGTGACACCTTCGATCGAGTCGACGATGGGGCATGCGAAATCGTAGGTCGGGTACACCTTCCATGTGGTACCGGTTCGGTGGTGCGAGACGTCAGGGTTGCATCGGTAGATGACGGGGTCACGCATGGCTTTGTTGGGGTCGTCGTATGAGATCTTTGCACGCAGGCACCACTTGCGACCATCGGCAGAACCGGTCGACATCTCGGCGAAGCGCGTCATGTTCTCCTCGATCGAAGCATCACGACGCTTGGAGGGAATCCCGTCCATACGCTCGGCACGCATCTGCTCCTGCAAGGTGTCATCGGCGTACGCCTTGCCAAGCTGGATCATCTGGATAGCGAGCTGGTAGAGCTTGTCAAAGTAGTCCGAGGTGTGGCTGGTAGCGTCACCCTTGATACCGAGGAGCGCGAGATCCTCGATGATGGACTGCTCGAACTCCTCCTTCTCCTTGCTTGGGTTGGTGTCATCGAATCGGATGATGAGTTTGCCGTTGTACTGACGAGCAAAGTACTGGTTGAGAATGGCGGCCTTTGCGTGACCGACGTGGAGGTATCCCGAAGGCTCGGGTGGGAAACGAGTGACAACCTGGCCCTGCTGAGCATCCTTGAGAAAGAGGTCGAAGCCAGCAGCGGTCTTCTTGTTCTTGAATTTTTCGGCCTTAGCATCGGCGAGCTGAACCAGAGCGTCCGAGATGGGTGCGAGCGAGTCAATGTGGTTGAACCATCGTTGAAGGTGCTTGTGGAGACCCTTCCTAACGAGACCAATGACGGGTGAGCTGGCACGCACAGCGGCCCAGATAGCTACATCGGCAGCAGTGACAGCATGGCCGATCAAGAAAGTGCGGAGAGCGAGATGCTGGTCGAGGTTGTCAGCGATGGCGGTAGCGGTCTGGAAGTCGGCAAGTGCGAGGTTGTCACCCTGGCTGACGTAGAGGTTGACCTGTGCGCTCTGATCCTTGTCAGCACCAGACAGGCCAAGGTGTGCGTAGTGAGAGGCGAGCTCACGGATGATGTGGAGATAGCCTTCGACGGGAGCAGCGTTGGGAAGAACGAGGGTGGGAACGATACCGTCTTCGAAGGTAAGGGTGAGCGACTGAGCGGGGTCAGCAACAGAGACGAGCTTGGCGAGGGCAATAGGCGCGAGAGGCGCGACCTTTGCCTGAGGGTCGAGCTTGAGCGTTGGAGTAGCCATGACTGTGTAAGTATGACGGCCACTCGTGTCCAATGATCGATAATGATGGTGGTGGAGAGGCGCAAGTAAGAAATCAATGTCAAAGCGCTCAGCCTTCTTTTTGGCTTCGATTCCACATTTTCTCAGAGAAGATTACGAGGGAGAAGGGTCTTCGCAATTGATTGATCTCAAACTGCGCCAAGCCTACTTACGAGTTGGTATCATTCAATTTCTCTTTTGGCTTCCATTTTCGAGTCAGCGTTATGGGCCGCAAAAATCGGAACCGAAATTTGGGTCTTTGAGCGTCAATTAGCGCTTCAACTTGACATCCTTCCACCAATCTTCCACCATATCGATAACTGGCGTTCCTATCTCCTGCCACATCTACGGTCGCTCAGAGGTCATTACAATGAGGTAGGTGCTCATCGGCCACCAACAGTAGTGACGATCCATCCAGCCGAATGTGCACGCTGACAACCTTTGCTTTCGCTCTCTCTTTCTCCCCCCTTCCGCAGTCAATACGTCAACGTCCCAAAGTCCGAACTGGACCAATCACAAATTCGAGAGCTCGAGCAATACGAGATCTCTCAAGGTCCTCTTTCGGTACTCCAGCAATCCGTCCGCAACCACACTCAGATCCTCATCGCACTTCGCAACAACAAGAAGCTCCTCGCAAGAGTCAAAGCCTTTGACCGTCACTCGAACATGGTTCTGGAGAATGTCAAGGAGATGTGGACCGAAGTGCCCAAGGGTAAAGGCAAGAAGCCGGTCAACAAGGATCGATTCATCTCCAAGATGTTCCTTCGCGGTGATTCGGTTGTTCTCGTTCTTAGGAATACAGCATAAGATCAGCACCAGCGCAAAGCAAAAACAGCAGCATTTCAGTTGCTTCTTGGAAGAAGTCAAGCCGAAAGATACCCGAAAATCTCTTACACATGCATCCATCGGTAGAAGCTTTCGAGAAGCACTGGTCACTGCAGACTTGAAAATCGGAGCATCTCAACACAATCACTGTATCACTATTGCAATTCGATTCACTACACCGAGATCTGCACCTGGACCGTCCAAACGTATGGTCCAGTCCCAGAGGAAGATCGGCGAAGACATGCTGTCCTCAAGTTTCGGTGTGCAAGAACTCTTCTCCTCAGATATCATCCCCGACAATGTTCAGCTCTTCTCGAACCCACTTCGTTGCACCATCAGCAGTGTTCACACCTCGCACGTTTCGGAGCGATATCGGCCATCCCAACCATACCTCACCTCACATACAACGTCGCAGTGGGTTTACTTACAATTACCGACACACCGTCGTCGCATCATTTTTGAATCGCCGAATGGTAGGGTGGGGTGGGAAGGATTCTCACGCTCAGTGGGGAGGGGTTTTTTTCTGGAGTCTTTTTCTTGCAAGGGGGATGAAACAGGGTGCCTCGTCGTGTGATTGAGGGTCGACGCCCATTTGCAGGTTACCCACCATATGGGAGTTCATCTTGGGACGTTCACAGTGAAAAAGGCTAGTTCCCACCGTCGGTCTGGCTTTTTTGAGCCCCCCACCCTCCCTGCGTCTGATGGGAGTGCCTTACAGCAGCACCAGCAGCAGCACCGGCGGCCACTGAAAGGGCCGTTTTCGTCTGCTTCGACTGTTGGAAGTCGTGTGCAAACCCCCTGAAAATACTCCCACCGCTGTTCGCTCCGACGTTCAGCCTCTCACCTTTTGCGGATTGAGATATATATCTTTCTCTTTTCCTTCTCACTTTTCGTCTGCCATCTCCTTCTCCCCCTCTCTTCCCTTCGCTTCTGCTGCGATCTCCCTTGTTAACTTCCTCACCAATCGAGTTGGACTCGAACTCTCAAGGCTTTCATGATGCGTTTCTCTTCCTCAACAACCACACGTCAAAATGGTATCACCATCGGTCTGGTCTTCGTCATCGTACTGCTGAGCGTTGTTGTTGCGACGTTGCCCGTGACCTTGCCTCGAGATGATTCGGTCGTTGCTCGTCAGGGTAAGTTCTGATCTATAAAATCGAGAGGGATGGAGGAGAAAGAATGCTGACGAGAAGTTTTACTTTGTAAAGATGGTGCGGGGTATAAGTTAGGAAGGCGTACGCTTGAGGATTCTCCCCCGTCGTCGTTGTCATTGTCGTCGTCGTCGTCTGGTGGCAGTAGTGATGGGAAAGAATTCGTTCCTGGTAAGCCCGTTGGTGCGCATCGACCGAACTATGGCCAATTCGGTGGACCGTCACCTGCTCTGCCAAAGGATGCGCCTGCTCGAGCTCAAACTGCAAACTCAGGCGAAGATCCCAACGATCCTCCTTCTGGTCAGCCTCATCAGCCGAACGAAGGACAACCTGGCCAACCGCACCGGGAGACTGCGCCAGCAGCGGCGGGCGATTGGAGGCTGTTCCTCTCTGCTCAGTTCTAAGCCCTCCTTGCCTTTTGGGTTTCTTTCGATGCAAACATGATACCTTCCATTACTTCGCCTTTTTGCTCGTCGGTCTGGTTTGAATGAGAATCCTTCACCAACTTTCTCCCCTTTTTTTGGAACGTGCACGCTGTGATATAGATGGTGATGAAGGGGTGTCATATTGATCGGTGCTTTCTCTTCAACTTGGAACTTCGGTCTTGCTTTTAGTTCTAACTCTTCGTGACAGCCTCATGCCCAAACGCTCTTCTCTATCTTCCCCCTCCTTCACCAGTCTCCTACCTTCGCACCAAACCCTGTCACAACATTCCCTCGGTACGTCCTCCTGTACTCTCTCCCCGACCAACCCCCTTTTCGCCCGCCTCCAAAGCACTCAAACCAAATCGTCGAGGTTTTTACGCACCCCCAAACTGCTCCAACATGGCATCGATCTCGTCCTCATCTTCCAGCCCCACTCCTCTCACCGTTGCGGTAGGGTTATGTTTCGGCAGCTGGATACCATGCTGAGAGATGAAACGGAGGGAGCGAATGTCGACCTGGAAGCGGGCTGCGTAGGCGTGGAAGAGCTTTGAGATTTTGGCTGTGGAGCAGAAGGGGAAAAGGGTTGGAGGGTGTTAGTGGGGGCAGTGCCACGGAACGACAAAAAGGTGTTAGTAAAGCGAACGGATGGAAGTATTGGAGGTGAGACGGTGTAAAAACGCAGGGCGGGCGGGGGTTAAGATAGAATGGTGAGAGTGGAGGGAAGAGGAAGTGTGTGAGTAGAGGATACGAGAAGAAAGGGGCCGGGGCGGGGGTGGAAAAACTTACTCGTAGGCTTGCATCGCAAAAAGGTAGTATAGTTGTTCGTGTCTCTGATGACGATCGAGATGGTTCCGTCGTGGCGGTTCGGGGTGGTAGGTTGGACAGGAGGCGGAGCGGGGTCGGAAGAAGGACCGGGGGGTAGCGTTCCTTTCGTGAGGGTTGGGTTGGATGTTTTCGGCGCCGTGATTGGTCGTGATTGTTGGCTGAGCGTGAGCGGGTGCGGAGAGAGGTGTAGCGGGAAGAGGCCTAACTTGAAGAAGAGGTGTAGCAGGGAAACACGTAGCGGGAAGAGGTGTAGCAGGAACATTATTGGTTGCATTGCCGGCGCTAGACTGTGCGACGGTGTTGCTAACATCAGCAGTGGCAGCGGCGTCGGTAGTAGCAGCGCCGACGACACCAGCGGCCCCGACATCATCATCCACCACAACAGGCCGAGAAACCTCAGGCGACGGCTTCCGTTCCCTCTCCCTACGTCTCTCCACCTCTTCCACCGTACTTTCATCTAGCAACTCGTCCACCTCCTGTTCCTCCCTCTCCTCATCCTGCAACTTTTCCACCTGAGAACCATCGTTCATCTCCACATCCTCCGCATCCGTATTTTCCTCCCCTGCTCGCTGTTCAGCTTTCACTCCACCCTTGTTCTCCTCATCACTAGCGACGGTCTGCTCAGTAGGTCCAGGATGACCAATAGCAGCATTGGCCCGCTCAGCAGCATCCAGAACGGCTTTGATGCCGTCATCGATGGTGATAGCTTTGCCGTCGGCGATGTCGTCGTCGATGTCGGAGATGGGCGAGTCTTCGCGAGCTGGCTGCTCTCGTTTGGCTTTGGCCGAGGAAGAGGCGGATTTGCCGAGGTGCCGGAAGTAGTCCATGGTGCAAAGTGTGCGGGTGTGAGGGAGTGTGAGACGCTGGGAATGCGGATGTGGGTGACAAGGTTAACTGAGAGGTTGAGAAGTGAAGAACAGCGGGAAGGTTCGCTTAGAACAGGATACGGGGATGGTATGCGCGATCGAAGAGATATGAGAGCGCTCGAGTGTGTGTGGGTGAGCAGATGGCGGGAAGGAACCTCCAGAGGTGCTGAAGCGGAATGACGAGATGATGGTGCGCGAGAGCGGGATAGTGTCGAGTGACGATCCTGAAACAGGTTCAAGGACCGGTAAGTGAGTACGAGGTTGCACGAATGCTCCAATGTGCGGATGATTGCGAGGATGCACGACGATTTACAATGGCTTCTAGGTGCGAAGAGCTCCAACCAGCAATGTCGTCGTTACGTCGGTCTCGAGACGGTGCTGTTTATGAGGAAAGTTCCCGAATGTAAGACGAAGAGGAAAAAGCAGAGAGACGTCAGCTACGAGAGCACCACCATCAGTGAGGACGAGCAATAGGCCTACCTTTGACTTACGCTCGTATGCTTGCGGATCGTTTTGGAGGATACGCGTATCGACAAGAAGCTAGACAAGAAGCAAATCGTCCCAACCTGTCGCTATATATATCTCTTCCTCTTCGTCCATTTCTCGCTGTAGACTATCCTTTCCGCACATTCCGCATCTTCCAAATCAAAGTTCCGCACTTTCCCAGCTCCAACTCGAAGCGTAACACCTGTCAGCTCAGGTAGACACTCGCCCAAAATTTAACTCTCTCCGACTCGAAACGTCGTCAACGGCCGTCGCTCAACGGACCTCTCTCTCACACAGCGAACATCTCTCGCACACACTCACATCACACATTACGACGAGCAATCACGTTTAGAGTTTCTTCCACACTGACGAGCTGTCTGATACCTACAAACCAACCAACTCAGCCACCACATATCCAAAGATCGGCAACACCAGATTATCATGCTGATCACTCACCCCCTCCAACAGACCCAACGCACTAATCACCACGAAATACTTGCCCAAATCAAACCTCTCACACCATCCCACCAGTCTCAACAACCACGCCGCACCCATAATGCTCGTCACAAACGCAACTGTTCCTTCGACCGTCTTACTCGACCCACCTGGCCAATACAATCGACCATACCTCCGTCCGACTACGGAAGCAAGCGAGTCTCCGATGCCCAAAACAAGCACACCGGTCTGCTGCAAGATTCGCGAATGACCTTCCAACCACAACGGACCGGCACAACCGGTGAGCAGGTAGAAATGCGACAGAATCACTGGGCCAGAGTCCTTGTGGTCGAGAAATTCGGACATGAAGACGTGTAATGCTGCTCCGAAGGGGTAGAGCGCGTAGTAGCGGACGTACTCGGCGAAGATGAAGATCGAAAAAGCGAGCGAAAAGGCCAGATGCGTGAAAGCGGGATCCAGAGCGATACCGGGAAGGAAGAGTAGCACAGCAAGAGCGTGGAAGAACTTGCGTCTCGCGTTGAGAGACAGATAAGAAGCCTTTCTGATGGCAGCTGTGTTGTGCTCCTTTGCCAAAAGCGATGCGCTTCCGCTTAGCGTCGACAACTTCAAATTGACCCCAACTCCTCGCTTGGCATTCGAGCTGCCTTCAGCCGCTCCTCCGCTGCTTCCGTTGATTGCGTTCCCACTGACTGCACCTCCGACATGATGAGTATTTGGATCCCCCTTCTCACCCACCGCACTCGCATCAACACCTTCGGCCACCACTTCCGCACCACCGGGTGCATGCGAGCTGGGCGATACGGCAACGACCACATCCGACGGAAGCGCATTATTGATCTGCTGCTGATGTTGCTGTTGCAGCTTCAACTGAGCAGCCGAGCTATTCGCCGCAGCAGCCCCGATCGGCATCTTGGAGCCAAGCATAGTTCGATGATACGAATTGCCGAGACCTCTAAACCTCTTTGCATTGGCCACTACTGCCTGCCAACCCGAAATGGAGACCGAGATCAGCAAGACCCAGTAAGTCACCAGCACGGGGCGAGACCAAGGCTTCACACCTTTCAGCATGAACGAAAGCACCCAAAGCCATGGATCGCGACGCACGAGCAGCCAGCGCACCCACATGCCGAGCACTCCGACCACATAGATGGCCGCAAAGAGGTAGAAGAAAGCGGCAAGCAGTCGGCGGTGCAGATCACGCTTGTCGGGCCAGCGAAGGCGATGCGTCGGCTTCTGTGCCAGGTTCCGCGAGAGGTAAAGCAGCGGCGAGAGCAGGAATCCAACCATGAAAGTGCCGACAATGAGTGCAAGCTGGAAGATGAGTAGCGGCGTAGGACGGCGGAATGTCTTGACGTACGGCGTAGTGACGGGCAGCAGCTTGGCGACAAAGAGGTTGAGAGTTTCCATTGTCAGCGTGACACCGACTGCGGCAACGATGCCGAGTTCGCCCAATGTAAAGCTCTTGCGTGCAAGTCTAGAGATGGTGTACAGGTTGGCCTGATAGAACAGCGCTGCAGTGACGACTTCCCAGCGCGCCAGATTGGACCACAACGGGACACCGTAGAAAGCGGCAGCATCCTTGACGAGCTCGAGTGATATGGCAATCACCGTGGAAAAGACTGTAAAGCTGCGCAGCTTGACCCAATTGCTCTTGGGGAACTCATGTGGACGGCGGATGAACTTGGTGGCGAGAAGATGACAGAGCAAGACGGTCGAGGTCATGCACATGGTGCTGACAAGGGAGTACTGCGACACAACCAGCGTCGTCATTCCTCCTCCGAGCTTACGGTCGTGGTTGAGGATGACGGGAGGGCCTTCGACCAACCAGGGAGGATTGGGAAGCGCTTCGCCAGAAGCACGTGCGCTGCTGCGTCCCGCAGCCTGATCCTGGAGAGCGGAGAAGAGCGTTGCACATGCCAGCAATGGCGGGAGAAGAAGAGCATTGAGAGCACCGTCCTCTGGGCAGGAGCGGTAATTGCGATGGTCGGTAGCCCAGATAGCCGCCTGCTCGTCAGGACCACGAAGGAAGAAGTAGAGCGTGCTGATGATGGCGACAAATCCAACCTCGGAAGCGTGGCCTTGTGTTTCGCGCCTCTTGTGCGTTTTGAGACCGTAGTAGGCAATGCAAGCAGCAAGGCTGGTGAGTAGAGCCTCGACAGAAGGATTGACGCGCATACGTCGCCAATGGGAAGCAAAGCCTCTGTAAGACGATGCTGAGGATGTCGAGGAATGCGCTGCACCGAGCCCTGTTGGACTAGGTGCGTTTGAAGCCGAAGACGAACGAGCTGCGTCAGTGCCTGCTTTGCTCGAATGGATCGCTGCTGTTGTGCCATTTCCTCGAACGATTCCTAGTCCTGGAGCCGACTTGTCCTGACTGCTTCGCCTGGTCTTTGATGCGGCACCGGATGATGGGACAGGACTCGATGGCACTGCGGTGTTGGCTTTGCTGGAAGAGGTCAGCGAGCCCGCTGCTCCGATGGCGCGGGACAGAATGGATTCGCGGTTGGATCGCGGCGCAGACCGAGAAGAGGCGTGCATGTTGGCTGACGTATCCGAGGGTAATTGATGTGAATGCTTCCTGGGGGACCGCCTCTTGGCATTGGTAATCTGCGCAGACCGAGATGAGGACTGCCAGTTGCTGCCTGAGCCTGGCACGCCATGAGGTGGTGGTGATGAGGAAGCAGAGGCACGCCATGCTGCAGCTGCAGCTGATGCTGTGGTATGATGATTGCTTGCGTGACCCGAATTGCTGGATGATTTGAATGCGTGATGATCTGATACCATGGGACGAGGTCGATCATGGCTTGTTCGCTTGCGACCGACGTCCCAGTCGAAAGGCTCATAGTCGGAACTGGAAGAATGCTCATCGCTGCTAGATGCATATCCACCAAGGCCGTCAGCGGAAGGATCGGCCGAATAAGCTTCTTTGGATGTTACGGTGGCAGAGCGACGCCTGCGGGTGGGACGGTCGGTGGAAGAGCCGGAGAAGTCTTCAGACGCGGCAGGCCAAATGCTGGAGCCAGGCAAAGAAGCAGGCTGTGGAGATGATGTGGGCGAAGAAGCTGCATATGCGTGGCGCGTGATTCTAGACTCGTATGCGTTGTGTTTGGACGCAGCTGAGGTGGCCGCTGAATCGAGAATGTTGCGCCTCCTGATGCTGCCGGTTGAAGGTGGTTGCGCTGTGGAAGTGGCTGAGGTGCCGTGACTGAGTCGGCGCGAGGATGGACCGGCTTTGGCATTGCTTGCCGAGTAAGAATGGTGAGTGGTGCCGTTGGTTCCGTGGCTATTGGTGCTGCCGATGAGGTTGGCATGTCCATTGGAGATGGCGCTGCCATTGGACTGATGGGGGCGCGACTTTCTCCATTCTCTAGCGCCTTGAGCTGGGGCTTGATTCGAGAGTCTGCGAGCCGCCTTGCGTAAGTGCGTCGGATCTGGAAGCGATTGCTCCGGTATGGATGACACCGAGTCGGTGGACCAGCTGCGCTCCATGTTGGGGTACGTAGCGCAATCGCCGCTGGTTGTGCGTTGCGGTACCTGCAATCTGAAAGGCTAGCAGACGCGATTCGCCGATTCGCCGATTCGCGCGGAAATGAAGCGAAGAAAGCCACGATTGCGGGACTATGTGTTCATGTCTTTGGTGTCAAGGGTGATGCTACAATGGGTCGAGATGCAGTCGGTGGTGAATTGCAGGAACCAGGTGTGGACAGAGTCTCACGCCACGCCGTCGAGAAGAAAGCGTGTGTGCTGCCAGAAGCAAAGGAAAGAGATCCGAGGATGGTGATTGTGGTGGTGTGGAAAGAACGTGGTGGAGTGAGAGAGAGAGCGGCAGAGTTGGAATGCAACCAGCGAGACCCTAGATTTTGGAAGAGGCAGCTGAATGACTAAGCCGATTATTGAAAGCGTGAAATGACAGAATTGAAACCCACTTTGTCGGATGCAGACTCCGACTTGAAAGAGAGGAGGAATGGATGCGCTCTCTCTCTTTTTCGTGACTGTGACTGTGACTGTGTGATGCTGACCGAAAAATGAAGAGTGAAACGTCACACAGCCTGTCTCTCTCTTCTCTGTCTTTGGTCAGGGTTCAATCGTGGCTGCACGTCCTCTTCACACACTCAGCCGCACCGGCGCAAGAGAGAGAGAGGAGAGATGCCTCGGCTCTTTTCTTTTCTCTCCAGTTACCCACCCTTGCCTGCAGCACACA
Organism: Anthracocystis panici-leucophaei; assembly: GCA_014826065.1. Classification (NCBI taxonomy): domain Eukaryota; kingdom Fungi; phylum Basidiomycota; class Ustilaginomycetes; order Ustilaginales; family Ustilaginaceae; genus Anthracocystis; species Anthracocystis panici-leucophaei. The sequence goes on along the minus strand of CP060314.1, from coordinate 200,008 downwards.
CACACACACACAGAGTCCATCCAGCGGTCAAAATCTTACCGCAGGGTGGAAGATATGCAAGCTTGGCGCAGAGGCGATCTTCGCGTGAATTGCGGAAACTTTTTGATCCTCATGCTTCGTCGTCGCCACCGAAACCTTCTCAACAGATCTTTTCGACCGAGTCGATGCGTGTTACAGACATGGTTGGTGGCTTTCCTCCGTCCGTCCTTCAACGGCGACGTTCCGCAGCTTTGATTCGGCCTGATCCGAGTTGCCGACTGCTCTCGTCAACTGCAGACAACGGCCCACCCAAGGCTCATTCCCACTTCTTTCCACTCAACACATTCCCGGGCACGCTGCCATTCTTAGAGGTAGTAAACCAAATCACATGAGACATCTTGAGCGAGATATACAAGGGTACACTTATTCAACAGATGGCTTGAAGCTATCAAGCACTCGAACCGGACTGCTGCCACGAGTCAAACCTAGACTCTGATCCGTGAGGAGCAGGAGGAGGTGGCGTCGGCGAAGACGAAACATAAGCCGAAGTCTGGTTCGATTCGCTCCAAGCCGACAGTTGAGCATTGTTGCCGTTATCATACGAGGCATACGTCTGGCTTTCAAAGCCGTTGTATCCGCGACCTTCATCTGCCGATTCTGCCTTGGCTGGAGCCAGAGGCGCCACATGGTGCAAGTCGAAAAGGCTCGAAGTGGCGCCGTTGTTGGGGTGGCTGCTGCCATTGCCAGCCTCGAAAGCATGCGAGGGTACGGTCGGTGGTACCATGAGGCCGTAGCTCGTGGTCGAGCTTTGAGCCGAAGACGAGGCGTTCGACGACGGAGGCGAAGATAGGATGGGCGAGCCGCTGTTGCCTTCGAGGCTCACAAAGCTAGAGGCGTAAGGTGCATGACCCAGAGCTGGCATTGGTGCTCCTCCCCCTGCACCAAAGGTCGAAGCGCTGGGCCACATCATTGAGTCCATGTTTGCCGTCGACGAATGAGAGGCCAGCGCTTGATTGCCGTACCACTGGCTTCGGTCCGATTCGTATCCTTTGCTGTAATGGAAAGTTGCTACGGGCTGTTGCTGGTATGGGTGCGAAAGAGGTCCGCTCTTGCCCAGATTGCGCTCCACCGTTTGGCCATCGACGACGCTGTTGCAGAGACACGGGTATCGAGGTCAGTCAAGCTGTCCAGAAGTCTGCGTGGCCGTTAAAGTGACTTACGAGATAGGCATGCTTGGTCCGTAGCAAGAAGTCTGATGAGGACCGCCGTTGTTGTGACGTTTGCGAGCACGCTTTTGCGACATTCCGATCGCAAGCTGGCCGAAGCCTTCCGAGTCGGGGCGCAGGCAAGTCGAGGGGAAATCGTAGCCAAACAGAGGCACCAAGTGGTCGCGGATCTCCCAGGCAATGCGGCGAGAAAGCTCCTTGGCTAGATCGTAGGGTAGCCAGGTGCCTTGGATGCTGAGATAGCCGCCCTTCAGCTTGGTAATGTGAGGGTCCAGGGCTGGGCACGTTCTGACGAGTCGGCCGAAGTTGACTGTAGGGGAGAACGGCAAGAGAATCGTCAGCATATCTTGCGTTTCAAGGTTCGTCGGTGGCAGTTTGAATGTGCATCCTACCTTTGTTCTTGCCAAGAGCCTGAGTGATAGAAGTGCTGATAGGATCGAAGAGGTTAGAAAAAAAAAGCAACGTGTCAGCTGAAGGGGCTCGAAGGCGATCTTGCTGTGCGTTAGGGACTCACAATCGAACAAACGAAGTATCGACATCGATCATCATAGTGTGGCCGCGCACATCATATTCGAAGACTGTCATGCAAGACAATGGAGCGCAAGGTCAGTCACGTCGTCCATATGGTCCAGTAGTAATGGAGCGCTCTCTAACATACCAGTCATGAACCCGCGATCGCCTCCAGTAGTCGCATATTTGCCCTTCCTGAACTCGTGAATAGTAGTTGGGAACAGTCGAGCCGGACGCGGACCCGAAATGTAAAAGCTTCCAGGCGCATTTCCCACAGGAGCCGCTGGGTGGAGATGTTGTGGAGTGGTGTCGAGCTCGTTACGGGCATACGGATGAGCGCGCTTCTTCGCGATGCCTGCACCGCCGTTGAAGTTGCTTTCGAATTCAAGATTTGCTGGCATAGTTGCAGTCGCTGAGCTTGTCGGGCTCGGGGTCTTGAGCTTGAGTAGAAGGTGGGCTGCGTAAGCGATACCCTCCAGTCCGCTATTTTTCAGCTGGTGTTTGTCAAGACTGTTGGCGCTGTCTAGCTTTGCACCGTTGTACTGAAGTGCTGGATGATGCTGCTGACGAGAAGGCTGTTCGACTTCTGTCGTCTGTCCAGTCCACGAAGATCCACGATCCTATATAGAATCCAAGGAATTCAAAGAATCGAAGCAAGTAACGAAGTGTCAGTGGACTTGTGCGGGGCTTCGTTGCTGTAAAGAAGAATTGCGACAGAATGTGGGAGGGGGAGAGGAAGCGAAGAAAGTGGGAGAGAAAAACGGGCGGGCATATATACTGTACGCCTGTGCACAAAGATCAATGGGGCGGCAAGTCTTTGCGCAGAAGGCCGGGGGAAAGCGCAGACGAAAAGTTTTCTGAAAAAGAGACCGAAACGAGCGGCAAAGCAGCCGAAGTCTGCAAAGGCGGAGCGTGCTGTAACCAAGTGTCGTCTCTTCGATGCAAAGCGCCAGCCCCGCGCGCTCGCGCAACAATGGGAGGATGCGCAATGTGGGAAAAAAACCTCCCCTGGTTGCTGCAGTTCTGGTAAAGCAGCGAATCAAGCCCGGAGGTCCCGTGGACTTGACCGGTCACCAGTGGATGTATCAAGCCGTAAGCGCAACCACCCGCTCTTTCTCCCCTCGTCTCTCTCTCTCTCTCGAGAGAGAGAGAGATAGAGAGAGAGAGAGGCATGGTGGGTTTCATTCGCCGTGCAGAAGCTTCATCATACCCTGCGCACGTCCACACCGCCAAGCCTCACACCAGCCAAGACTTTGTCAGCTTGTGAGCTAGGATAATCTCTACCATTGCGCAACCCAACACATCGAGTGGGGGAAAGAAGAACGAGAGCAGAGACGCGCATCAGCCCGGCGAAGCTCAAAGTCAGCTCTTGGATCCGAGCACCGGCCAGGGCGAAGCATCGCATTCCCGACGTACCTCGTCTTGTCCCCAAGTTTGCAAAGGTTGAGCCAAAAAGAGAACGCAAAGGCTGACAATCTTCAGCCTCTCTCAACCATGGGACCGCCACTCTGAGTCTCGATCACGCCACAACTGCCGCCACCTACAACAAGAAACGACAGCAGGCAAGTTTTTGCCACCCTCTCTATCGGCGTTTCGCGATGAAGCAACGATGACGAGTGAGGAAAATTTTTACAGATCGACAGATGCGGCAAGAACAACGAGAACAACGCCAAGATCACAATGTCATGTCATGCAATCCAATGAAAGCGCTACGAAAGACCAACAACAAGCTCGACTTGAGACCAACTGAGACTCTCTGAAACCGCCCTGATTGGCAGGCACCGACCATGCTCGAGTCCCAAGTTCATAGAAAAGAATAAGCTCCGCTCTCACCGGCGAAGCTGACTGAGACCATCGGATCAGTCACGAGCCGGTGGGTCACCTTGTCCACCAGGGTGGGGGGCTTTTTTGAGCTTATTCAAGCCGCGGAATACTCGCGGCTCTGGACGAACTATGAAGGAGGGCCAGCAACAAGGTTCTGCGGCTCCTGAGATGATGAAGAGAGAGAGAGAGAAAGAGAGAGAGACGAAACACAAAGTCAAGCTGCAACTCCCCGGCATCTGTGTCCGCGTTGACGAGTCATACATGCACCCATGAGAAAAAGGCAAACCTTGATGTTGACCATCAACATCCGCCCTTTGCACATGACATGGATGACCAAAACGGGACAATAGAATTGTAACGAGAAGAAGCTTGCCTACCGCCGTGTACTTTATGTAACCACCGGTCACGTAACCGTTGAGCTCCGGCCTTGTGTCGCCGATGCTGCGGTTACTCTGTGCCAAGAGGTGGGCCGTACCCTCGTGTCTCCTGGTCACCCGCCGCTATGAGATCAAGAGGGGCATGATGCAGCCAGATCAGGATCCACGCGAATAGAGGGACACGAAGCATGCTCTGGCTGCAACCTGAGAAGGCAGGAACCGAGCAACCGATGAACAGCGCAGAGTGGGTCGAAACGATACCGAGAGCACTGGGAAGAAACGCCACTAGGCTTACGCCATCTCGACACGAAGCACCGACTGAAGATGAGACGAAGGATGACATGCAAAGAGACCTGGAGACGACGTTGGACTGGGATGCGATGACAAAACAGTCATAGTCATGTGGCGACGCGAAGCGTCCATACCACAGACCTCGCGTCATCGACCGTCGACGCGGAAGCTTACATCTCCTACAAACGAGTCTTCACACATATTCCAGAGGAACTGGACGATGCGTTTCCGACCCGTCGTCCGTCATCGTCACCCAGCATGACACATCGCAAAACGGATAAAACCCCATCCAAAACCCGCGGACGACCATGCCATAATGCTGCGTGTGGGGCCACCGAGACGAAACCACTGCAAGGGGACCAACGTGACAAGAGAAAACCGAGTCCAGAACTTACCGGTGACTGGTGCAGCAAACCCTGCTGTTGTGCGTGGGCAAGGTTTGCATCATACTTTTCCACCACGGCTTGGGTCGGGACCTTACCGCCAAAAGTCGTGGCGGACGAGGAGTGGTACCTGGAGCCACCAAAATACCAAGGTAGCGTGGTTGCTCTGGAACTAAGACGCCCGATAAGGTTGGCGCGCGGAGATGAAGGTGAACTGCACAACTCGGTCGACCAGTCTCTCGCCGCGGCAACCGTTTTTGCCGACATGTCGAATTTGCCTCCGAGGGCAACCAGGCGTTTGGATGGCGAAAGTGGGGTTGACGCTCGGCAAAGTCGGTGATCTCGATGGTGGTATATGTCGTCGAGAGTGTTTCGGTTCCGAGTCGTGGTGGGTGCAAAGGAGCGAGTACAAGTCGTGGGGGCAGCAAGAAAGTCGATCGTAAATGACTGATGACTGTTCAAGGAAGGCGAGGAGCACAAACGAGAGCTTAACCAGTAAGTGAAGGTGTGCTTGATCTATACGGTACGGATTTGGTGAACTTACTGTCTGGAAAGAACGTAGGATGTGACGGTGCGAGTCGATCAAGGTGAAGATAGCGTGTAGCGTAAAGAGCGGATGGCAGGCGCTCGTGATCTAGCCGATTGACGAAGAGAGGGCGTTGTAAGACCCATCTGACATCGCCAAGTCTTATATGGCGGAGGCATGTCTGCATGACGTTGAACAGGGACGAAGGAAAACCTCGTCCTCCGCAATGTTCGAAGCACTGTCTGGAGAGCAGCGTCGTTCGCAAAACCTCGACATCGTAAATACAACTTCAGCAGCACAAAGAGAGAGAGAGAGAGAGAGAGAGAGAGAGAGAGAGAGAACACTCGCAATCCCGCACATCGCTTTGTCGTCCTCACTCGACAAGTCGATCCGCGGTCTTGCATGCGCACATTCACATTCTCCGCAGCACACCAGTGTCGCCTTCTCCTTTCCCTCACGCTCACATCCGCAATCGCCATTCTACGCCCCCTTCATTCCAGAGGAGCCATGTGTCAATCCTTTCATCTTCATGTCTTCTGCGCAACACATCAAACATCCACTTCGAACCTTGAAGGATTGCTTCGAACACTATCCCGAAGGTGGAAGTAGATCTCTTGTTCAACGGCCGTGCCGAATCGGAAGCGAAAGATGGATGATCAGACATTTGTCACATTCGGAGAAGAGGGTGAAGGGAGATGAGATGATTGACAGTTCGGGCATTGCGCTCAGGTGTACCTGGTGCCTTGTGCTGAAGCTCTGTCGGAGCACAATCGGTCAAAATCGTCCGACAAGAACGTCTTGCGTCTTGTTCGAAGAAAACCGTGTGGGCCTCCGCACCGAACCGGAACCTGATAAGTTTTTCTTTCATCTCGTCCATCTGCAGCATCTGTCGTTCTTCCACTCAGCTTGGCTGTCTCGTCAAAAGTATGGGCAGATGACTCAAATGGTGTGGAGAGTGCGAGATGTCGCCGCTCTGTCATGCACGGTTGTCTGCGCCGGCTTCATGAACGACACGAAGAAGGATTCTGCGCCATTGTAAAGCGTGCATGGTGAGCCAAAACGACATTTTTAGAGACGGACGCTGCTGATGATTCAACAGGGTCACTCGCTGATTCAAGGGCAAGCTATAGTTCATGAAGGGTCGGTGATCGCACGTGTTGGCATATGATGCGAGACGGGTGGATGTGGATTGACTCGTTGCGTCCTACACGTTCTCGCAGCCTTGCCCCTGGGGACGCGATAGAGGGAGTCGGACGTCTCTTCCTTGCACAAGATTCTGCAGAGCTCTACGTAGAACATGAACCCGACGACGCAAAAGATGCACGATCCATCAACACTGGGCGATCTTACCTGACGAACAGCGCTCCTGCAGTCGACACGGATAATTCTCTCGAGAAAGCAAGCTGAAACGCTGTGAGTGCATCGCGAGCGACTCGTCGACACGAGATTGCTCAATGACTTACTCTGTGTGCATCGATGCTCGATCGTCGTGGTGGGTCGACTAGCTGCATCTCGTCACGTCGTCTTTGCCCCCATAGCAGCGAATGTTGTTGACATCGCCAGCAGCACTTCTCTCAGCGCTCAATCAGCCACACATCTCAAGAGACGTCGCGACCATAGCAGCGCATTCGATGCTCTCAACATCGTACGTATAACCACCAACCCAAACAGTTCAACACGCACCCAAAATCTCTATCAAACAAAACACTCAACATTGCTAATCCTCCATCTCATCATCCAACGCCTCCTTCGCCTTCCCAATCGCCTCGGCCCTCAAATCCGCCGGCACACTCGTATGCACCCCATTGCTCTCCGGACCGACCCAACTCAACTCCAACTCAAACTCTTTATCCTTCGCATCGTCATGCACCTTAAAGATAATCTTGGCAGCCTCCTCCACTGCCTCCTTCTGCGTCAGCTTATCCAGATCCAACTTTTCAATCTCAGTCTTTGCCAACTGCCTTCCTTTGCCCACCGCACACCCGTTGTAGCCCCAAAACACACCCGAGGGTTCAATCATGTAGATCTGCGGGCCCTGGTGTCGTCGATGCCCGCGAGGATCGTGCTGACTCCAAAAGGTCGCACTGACGAGTAGAGCGTGTATGCTTGGACGTAGTATGCGACTCGATCGGCAAGCGTCTTGACGGGGGCAGGGAAACGGTAGTTGTCGAGATGCGAGACGGCTTCTGAACGAGCACGGGTGGCAAGGTGCTTGCCGTCGGCGATGAGTCCGGCAGAGACGATACCGATGTGTGGGGCGACGTTGTAGATGCGTGGGTTGGAGCCGGGGACGAGCAGCTTGGATTGAACGAGCTTCTCGACGGCAACTACAACACCGGTCTTGGTTTTGATGGCGATGGCGGTGCCAGCGTTCTCGGCTGCTTTCGCCGCGTATTCGATCTGTCAAGGGTTGAAGGGGGGAAGGAGGAAAGGTGTCAGTCACTGTGAGCAAGGTCGTAAAGGTGAGAAGGAGCGGTTGGGCCGATTTGTGACAGAGTCGACCGCCGTTCTTCCGTCTCTGTAATCAATCTGGTGTGATAGGGCCATTCAACTAACCTGGAAGATTCTGCCATCAGGCGAGTAAGTACTCGCCGAAAGATCGTATCCGGTACCCTGCGAGGCCATTGTGAAGGATGCGTGTCTCTTGCGAGCTGTTGCTGAGACCCGGTCGTGTTAGGTGAGCGTCACCAATTCGGTTCGAGTTCGAGTCGGTTTTCTAATGCGCTATGCAAGCAGCGGTCGATGCAAAGATGATACGTCCGAAGAAGCAGATTCGGCTCGATGAGGTGAGCTTCGGTGCGCACTCGGTGGAGGCTTCGTTCGTAGTCCGCTGCGACCCTGAGCGATGTGGGTTCGGTGATGCGTTGACGTAGGGCGCGGAGGAGGACAAGCGATGATGTGGTAGAGAGAGGTTGTGTTGCAGTCCAAGATGTTGGTGTGGAGAGAGTAGCAAGCAATTCAACTTTTGCAAGGTGGCCTGCGCGTTCTCCTCTCTGTTGCGCTGAGCCTACGCAGCACCAAAAAGAAGGTCGATCACCGCTACACTGCTCCACTTTGGGCTGCTCTTTCGCGTCCCCTTGATTTTCTCAGAAAATGTTAGGCTAGATTTTGCTAACCAAACGCGCTAAATTGCAAGAGTTCGGAAGGCGGCCATCTGAGAAAGCGGCGCCTTTTGAAACAACAAGTTGAGAAGCATCCTTTCATCTCTCACGATCCTACGACCTTTACCTACCATCCGCACACATTCAACAGCGACGACAGCAAAGACTTTCAAGCAGGCAAGGGAAGAGCGGACGAGCCTTTCAAAGGTGTAGCATCGGTTTCGTGCAGAACAACGACCGCAAACATCCGACTCTTGAACAACTGCGCACAACTCGCACGCCTATGAACGAGCCATAGCATCACGTTCATCCTATTCGATCTTTAGGCTCGCTTCTTCGTAGGCCTCAACACGACCGTGAAGCACTCAACATCAGAGGAAAATCAAAGGCCTCGTTCTTGCAATCACAGAAACCGCAGAAATCGCAAGAACTCTTTTCACAGGCACCGAAACACCGACCGGCAGCTCGCACCTCCTTTTCGTCCAGCAACCGCAAGCATCCCGTCATCCTATCGCACCTCCAGCGAGGCTTGCTACCATGACCCACCTCCTACCCCCGTCATTACTCCGACTATTCGCCCCTCGTCCACCACTCGAACACCTTGCTCCCATCAGCCGCTACGATCCCGATCCTGCAGCCACACCGCTTCCCAAAGATCCCTCACTCATCTCTCGGCGCAAACAAATCCGGTCACCGCTCACCGGCGTAGCTTCGTATCTCGAACGCATCGCTCAAGACGCTGCTGATCGAGGAGAGTCGACCGATGATGTTGCCGACAACTCGGCTTCTTTCACCCTGTCCCGTGCGACGTTGAGAGAGATCGAGTTGGAAAAACGAAAAGCGGCTAAGGAATCCATCAAACAACGTGGGATAGAAACCTATTCGCCGTCGACCAATCCGAACGCCACTCCGGATGCGTACAAGACGCTGTTTCTGGCACGGTTGGCGTACGACGTGACCGAAGCAGATCTGCATCGAGAATTTGACATGTACGGTCCAATAGCAGAGATCAAGTTGATTCGCGATAGGGAGGGGAAATCGAGAGGATACGCTTTTATCGCGTATGAGAGGGAACGCGATATGAAAGCGGCGTGGAAAGATGCAGAGGGAATCAAGATTAACGGTAGACGTGTGATGGTCGATGTGGAGAGGGGAAGGACGGTTAAGGATTGGAAACCGAAGAGGTTGGGTGGCGGGTTGGGAGGAAACAGTCGCAAGCCAAAGAAGCAGCCCGAACCAGCAGAGGCGGCGATCGTACCAGGCGGGTTTGTGGGTGGCGCACCAGGAGGAGGGTTCAGAGGCGCAAGAGGCGGCGGCGGCTTCTTCAGAGGTGCAAGAAGTGGTTTCAGCGGGCCTCCAAGAGGAGCATTCAGAGGAGGCTACAACGGTCCCCCACGACAACCCTACGACTCCAACTACTCAAACTCACGCTTCCCACCCTCAGCACCAAGATATCCCACCAGCAATCGCGATTACCCTCCCCCCAACGGTTTCACTTACTCAAACCGCTACGACGACCCGCAACCCGGCCCACCAGCTAAACGCAGTCGTTATTAAACACTTCCTCATCCACAACTGCTGTATTTTCAACCTCATTCTGCGCAAACTTCATGTTTGTGCGTGTATGAACGTGAATGTGACATTTCAACCAAAAGACCCGTGAATGAGAACTGGAAACAAAAGCAGAAAAACGATAACGGTGACCAAGGAATCAACGTGCCCAGAAGAATGTGATGCTCGAAAGCGCCAAGTAAAAATGGAGCACAAGGCGGGTATCAAAGGTTAAAGAAAAGAGAAAAGCCGATCATGCGCGTCGCAGCTGTTGCTGCTGATCAGCCCATGTTCTTTGCTGCTGTTGCGACTGCTGCTGGCCCTGACTCGTGTAGTGCTGCTGCATCTGCTGTGCAAATTGCTGCTGCTGAGGCCGTTGCAACCCTCTGTGACCAAACATACCCGACGAGCTGCTACCCTGTTGCTGCTGCTGTTGTTGTTGTTGTTGTTGTTGTTGTTGTTGTTGTTGGTGGTGTTGCTGTTGTTGCTGCTGCTGCTGCTGCTGCTGCTGACCAAACTGATGTTGGTTCTGCTGATCCGGACTCCTCTCGTGATTGTAGCTGCTCATCCCACCTTCGCCCAACACACTCGTGAGCGACTGACTCGCTTCCAACGCCGCCGCCTTATCGCCACACTCCTTCTCGACCCTCCAGTGCCTTCGCAGCGCATCGCTGCGTGGGAAACCTTTACCGCAGATCTCGCAGACATACGGCTTGTCGCCCGAATGCACACGGCTGTGACGCTCGAGATCGTGTTTGCGCGAGAAGGCGCGTGGGCAGACGGAGCAGGCAAAAGGCTTGAGCTGCGAGTGGGAGCGCAAGTGAGCTTTGAGGTTGTACGATCGGTTCTTGGCAAACGTCTTGTTGCAGTTCGGGTATGGGCATTTGGCAATGCCGTCAACATCGATACGCGCATCCATGGCGTCGCCGAGCGCATTGATCATATCGGTCTGGTGCGGGTTCATACCGTGGTGTGGCATGAATCCAGACGAAGAAGAAGAAGGGTGCATGCCGTAGCTGAACGAGCGAGAAGGCGGCATCATGCCACCGGCATGCACCGACATCTCAGGCATGCCATGCGCACTGCCAACAAGGCCGGAATCTGCGAGATTGGCCGATTGCCAGTCTTGTTCGCCAGAGTAAGCTCGACCACTCTGCCAGCTCATGAGACGTGCGCGACCAACGTTCTGGCTGGGCACGACGGGATCGCGGCTGGGTCCACGAACAGCTCCAACACCACCAACTGCTGCTCCTCCGGTCGAGAGACGTCGGAGCTCCGGGTTGAATCCCTGTGGAGAAAAGTTGGCGGCAGAGTTGATGTTGCTGAGGCTGCGTTGGGCCTGGAGAGCAGGACGAACGCGTCCATAGGGAGAGTTGGCGTTCAAGAGCGAGTCTCGGGACCTTTGCAACCCACGCGATGGACCGGCTTGGGAATCGTACATTTCGTCGGCTGCGGCTTGCTGAGGCTGTCGCTGCTGCTGCATCTGGTTGGCAGTGGGACCGGGATGAAGCACAGAGGGTGCGGCATCCGTGAGGCCACCGACAGACGAGCCAGACATGGCGTTCAGGTTGGCACCGGTGGCAGCGACAAGGTTGTTGCCGGCAGTGTTGGTTGAGGATGCGAATGGCACAGCGATGCGAGGGGCAAGGAGAGAATCGGAGCTGGCATCGAACGAGTCATCGGGCCGCGCAGAGAGGTCAAAGTGAGCGGCGGTCCTTGGCTGTGTTTCGAGCCTCTCGCTGTCGATGAGGGAGAGCTCGTCGTTGGGATAGGCGAATGCAGACGAGGCGCTGAGATCGGCATTGTCAACACGTAGACCAGTAGACCAGAGGGCGTATTCTGCGGTGCTATCGAGAACCGGCGTACCGTCTTCGGCAAAGGTGAACGAGGGGATGTCGGCACCAAAGTCGGAAGCCTCGAAGACGTTGAGACGCGTGTGCGACGACTGCGGCAAAAAAAGACAAGAGCGGTAATTCGAGTTAGCATGCAGAACGAAGATGGTAGGATTGCTAAAGTACAGCGGAGCCGCTTTATAGAATGGGTCTCGGGCAAAACTTACAAATTCATATTCGGGAGCTTCGTCGAGGAGCGAGGCGGGAAGCACTGGGAAGGAGAGCGGACCAGCTGATTCGTCAAAGGCTGGTGCGTCACTAGAGCCGAACATGGGACCAAACGCAGCTGCAGCAAGGTTGGCATCGAAATCCGAGGTGGAGAAAGAAGGGCCCTCGGGCGGACACGAAGCCGAAACATCTGCAAGGGCGGAGGAAGCAGTGTAGCCGGCAAGAACGGAATCGAATTCTCGCGAGGATGGGATGGTGGCCGAAGGGTAGAGGGAGCTAGCATCCGAAGCGGCAACGGAGGAAGCCATCATGGAGGGCTGAGAGTGAGGAGTGGTATCGGAGTTGGTTTGTGCCGATGACATGGAAGTGGCTGGGGTTGCAGCAGCGAGCGCCAATGAGGAAGCCAAGGGGATGGTGTTGGACAAGGAACAAGTGGAGGAGGAGGAGGAAGCGGCAGCAGCGGCAGCGGCAGCGGCATCTGCGTGGTTCAGGTTTGAGGATGAGGTGGAGGAAGCCATTGCTCTTGATAGATCAGTGGCATACTGAAACCGAGGTTCGTTCGACATGCCGTTTTGGGAAAAGTGACTGCGCACGTTTGTGAGAACGGAGGTCATTGCTGGTTGCTTTGCTTAGAGGAGCAGCAGAACTGAGAGGAGAGCAGAAAGGAATGCTACGCGATGAAGCGACGACGATCGGAAGAGTGACCGAGTGATTGTATGACGAAAAAAAAGCAGCAATCGGATGGTCCGCTTTCAAGGCGAATGAGCTGCTTTTGGTGAATGGAGCGTGTGAAGATGTGACGGTGGTTGTCACATTTGACTCGGCAGATTGCGAGTAGATAGCGTGACTGTAGAGAAGTCAGTCGTATGCGAGTGTGACAGCGACGAGAGGTGAAGATGTGACGTGTAAGAGCAGAGTGAGTGTTGTCTCTACAGTCTGGGTGAATGTGTCGTTGGTTGGAGTGCAAATGAATGCGTCAAACGTCGAGAAGCCTGTCTCTACGTGTATGTGCAGCAAGTGAGCAAAGCGAGTGGGAACGGTGTGGACGTCGGTGGAGAGCCAGAGATGAAGCAGCTTGGCGGACGTTGGTGTGGAGAGATATAGAGAGAGAGGATGTTGTTGTTTGGAGAAGACGAAGAAGAAGAGGGAAAAGTGGGGAAGAAAAAAGTGCGATGGTGGTGGTGATTAATATGGATGTGGTGGTGGTGCAGCAAGATAGGAATGTTGGGCGTTGGGCTGAGACGGCGGGCGTGTTAGCGGGGCTGTCGATCAGGTGGGTTTTGGACGGTAATGGCGCCGGATCGACAGTGTACAGCAAGCCGAAGAGGGAAGATCTGCAGGAGCAGCAGCAGGCAGAGGATGCTAGCGGCAGAGGCAGATGGAGAGGGGGAGAGAGGGAGAGAGGGAAGAGAGGCTTAAGCGGCAGCTCGGAGGGGCGTACTCGAGAGAGAGCTTCTGAGCCAAGGGAGCGTCAAACGGTTTAGGAGTCCGTGAGAGGGACGTGTTTGGGGGAACAAGCTGACCAGTATCGTAGAACCGAACTTGGTGGACAGCAAAGTGACGCTCGTTTGTGTCACTGTTTGTCGTGCCGAGCTAGACGACAGGGAGAGAGATAAAGTGGGGACCAAGACCAGCGAGCTAGTGTGAGCGTAGTGACAACCACGATTATCGAGCCAAGCGTCGGAGCAAAGCAAGACCAAGGTTTGATGGTGCAAGAGGCAGGGAGCGCGGTGTGAGAGAGAGAAAGAGAAGCACAGAGCGACTCGAGCGTCGACCGCGACAAGAAGCGTAAGAAAAAGCGATTTAAAGCAGGTTTGGATGCCGAGCACAGGTGTGCAAGTAGAGCCAGAGGGGAAAGGAGAGCCGAACAAGAGCAGTGGAGAGCGAGAGACAAAGACGCGAGACAAGAGGTAGCGCTCTCCAACTGTGTCGGCTAACTAGGCAAAAGGAGCGACCAGAGAAGAGAGAGAGAGAGAGAGAGGGAGAGAGAGTGGGCAAATCTTAGACAGGGTGGAGAAAAAAATAAAAAATAAAAATGCAACACACCAGTGCATGTGCGAGTGCAGAGAGAGAGCCACCAAAAATTGTGCATCCGAGCCAGCTGCACCTGTTTTTCAATTTTATTTTATTTTTCTTCCAAAAAAAAGAAAAAAAAGAGAGGCTCGCGCTCGAGGCCAAAACCGCAGTGCAGCCAAGCCAAACGCACAGCAAAGCATCAGAACGTGAGTCCGAGCATGCCAAGGGTGGAAAATTTGCTCTAAATCTTGACACAAAATTCCAAATGAAATCGAAAAATAGAACACCACAGCGGTCGTCAAGGCACACCGAGACGTGCTAAGCTAGCCCAAGGTTCAGAGTTTCGAGTCTTGTTGCACCATGCGAGTCAAAAAAAAAAAAATCAAAAAAAAATCAAAAAAAAATCAAAGTCTCTTATCAGGGGACACAATACGCCTTCGCAAATACCATTCAAACTACACACCACCTTCAACGTTGACTCTTTCGTGCAACTTGATACCACAGACATACACTACTACACTACAGCCGAGTTGAGCCCAAAGCCACACTAGTTTGATTTCGCCGATTTCGCCATCGTCGAAGCCAAGTCTCACTGATAACAATGTGCAGCTTTCGATGTCATTGCGAAACCGAAGGCCAAGGCAGCCAAGGCAGCTAGGTTTACTGTACAGTAAGGGAAGCAGACGAGCTTGGACTGTTGCGGGTGCAGTTTTGCGTGGTGTGCCGTTGCGGTGACTGGGATTTTCCTGGTGGGTCCCGCCCGTCGGTGAGCATGCATCTGTGCAGTTGCTTCGAGGCAAAGTGTGGGTCAAGCAGCAGCACTTTTCTCACTCCGCTCGGGGTCATCATGTTCTTTGTGCAGACAAGAACAAAAGAGCTTGCTAGAAGCAAAGGGAAGTGCAGCGCTTCGGAATGCGAAACATCCCCCATTCACCACTTGAACTCGGTGAAACCACCAGATTTGCAGCTACAGTACAGTATTGTACCTTTGGGGGCTGCGGTCATCGTTCGGTTGCTTGTCGCTGTCGGATCTGCGACCATTCAACGCCAATGACAGGTACATTGTTGTACAATGTCTCATTCTCCGATTGACAACCTTTGACGTCAGCAGATTGCCGACCACTGCCGACCACCTAAACGAGCAGCAGGGTTTCGTTTAGTGCCAAGATCATGCAACGGCGTTAGCACAAACTTCTTCTTGCACATCTAAACTTTTGTTTAAACCATCTGAGACACCACTTTCTGACAGCAGAAAGGCGTAACGTGCAATACACATGCAGGGTCTTTTCGATGGATTGCTTGCTGCTGCTGCTGCTGCTGCTGCTAAAAGCAGCATCTTAGTGTGTGATTATGCCTGTCAACCCGCTTGCAGATAGATTGCGGTCGAGGCTGTGTTTGTTCCAGAACCGACTTGGGGAAATAGATTCCCCCTGTAAGCTAGATCACAGATGTTCAACGGATAAGGCAAGAGTGAGCTGCAGGAGAGCAATTATGTGCGTGATTGGCGTTCGGTCCGAAACCGGTAATCCGATGAAGTTTCGCTTTGTCTGTACCAGACAACAATAAAACGTCGTCACCATACATCGATCTAGAGCTCTACTGTATGTGACTCATCAACGTTCCACTGTTTCCACTTTGTTCATTTACCAAGATCTAGGCACGGATCGTTTGAGCAATCTCGATCTCAAACGCCTAAGCGTGCACATTCACTTTTTGCTACTGTATCTCGTCGAGCAACCCTGTTTTCTTTTCTGGAGCTGGGCCAAAGTCGGTCCTTGCGGTCACTTCAGGCAGACTGTATCCAGCTTTTTTGACCCAGGCTAGATGGCGTTTACCGCCAGGGCCAGCTGATGGAAGCATTGCAGATGCACATTCCTGCGATCATCTAAGGTGACGAACGCCAGCCGCAAGCTGAAAGAAGCATCGCAAAGGCCAGAACCTTGCAGTCATACAAACGGCAACGACATCGACAGCACCAGCACCAGCACCAGCACCAGCAAATAGAAGCATCGCAAATTCAAATCCTGTGAGCCGATCGGATCTCATCGCTCCGCATCAGAGACATCCGCGACACTTACCGGGACCAAGTTCTCGACCCTTTTTGGATGCAACTCAAACACAATCAACTGAGCATGCCGGGGTTTTGCCGAACTTACCCGACAAGATGCCGAGCATGCAGCCGATACAGTAGCCGTCCTGTGGGTGCATGTGTCTTACGCTAAGATAGTGGGGGATATCCTATCAGCTGCCAGGTTCAAGGAGGGGGGTTAGCGACTGCTTTTCCACTGCAACTTTCGCCGTAGAGTCCGACAGCACGAAATTATTGTATGCCTTCACGGACCCCCTTCTCCAGATTGAGAACGCGTTTCATGTTGATGCATCGCTTTCCGCTGGAAACAACCTTCCATTGTGTTGGGACGTTGTACAGCAGCTTGTCTCGGATTGGCGTTTTTCCCAGCGATCCTCAAGGCCAGTTTAGCGTTGGGCTAAGAGTTCGGTGCGCGGAAACATACTTCGCTTCTGTACGTTGGCGTTTGACAGGTGAACTTTGTTTCACTTTTGGGCCCTATTTAGCGCGCCCGAGCTTTCCCGAAGAGACAAACAAATTGCCTGAAACACCCAAGCCTTTCGGGGGTCTTGCAAGCGATGAATTCGAGACCTTTCTTTTCTGCTGGTCAACTCTTCGGCAGCGGAAGAGCGCATAAAGCGCATAAAGCGATTTCCGAACGTCATAAAGTTGTCTTTTGACAGCTTCGAGCTTCGTTCTCTCGGTTCTCCTGCCGTCGAAACCCTGCATGCTGCCGAATTTTTGCCCCAAGACAATGGAAGATGGTCCCGGGTTTGGTTCTCATGGTATCACCGCACTATACGCGCGAGATCGAGCGACCGCAGATTTGATTTCGTCAAGCACAGCGAGGGACGTTGAGACACAAGTGATTGTGACGATCCATCTCGAATATCTCTCTCTTTCTTTACATGACTGAAACGAACAAATCACCTCGAATCTCTCTTTTCTTCATATCGGTGAAATAAATAAACCGCTTGGTAAACCACCGCCGGTCGAATCTGTTTACCCTATGGGTTACGGAGGTGGCCGACCAAGATTTACAGGGGGCTGTGCTGAAGCAATAGACTCTCTTCACTCTGCTGTTGCCTCTCACCATCGGTCAAATCTTTCAGGCTCTGACTGACGAATCACCATTCTACACACACACACAAACCTGGCGTTTTCGGCGAGAATCTTCTTTCTATCGGTACCGAACGACCACCACTTTCCTCCATATCAAATCTCCCATACAATCTCATGCGATCATTTACATCTACTGTATCTCAAAGGGAAAACCGCTCGGAACCGCACCGTACATCGCAATTAATGCAACCATCCCACTTTCCCATGCAAGTATTTTCATTGACAGCTAGGGAAACGACGCAACATTCACTCGGAAGCGACGAACTACAAGCGGCATTCGAACGGGATTTGTTCCTTGGTGATCGGCAAAACTTTCTCTTCCGCTGCAATCAAAAATTAATTGGGGGTAATGTGATTGGGTCCTACGGGATGCCAAGATTTGAGCGCTGCCCGTGCTCACATTTGCGGACGGCTGTTTCGATCCGGGGTTGCAAAAATAGCCCCACACTCGCATCACCCCGATTTCACGCCCCGATTTTTCTCCCGATCGAAGTACCACTCCATCCTCACCCCCCAACCGCTACTGCTCTTCATCAAGGCTCACAACACCTCTGTCCCTTTACTGCAACACTCGGCAAAAGGGCTTTCCCCGGCCACGGTTCGGCTAGAGTGCGGAGCTCAAAATCTACGACTGACCTACAGGTCTCAGACGTGGAGATGTTCCCACAACTGTTCGCCGCCAGGCACGCCCAAAAGCCTCCTCTGTGCTGACTAGCTGACCGATTCATCACAGGAACCGGTAACGGAAAAGCATCATAAACCATGTGAAATTGCAAAGTGTAAAGATTAGTCGAGACTAGCAAAACCAAAAAGAAGTCTTTGTATCGACGAGTGGAAGGGAGGGGAATGATTAGAGGGATGTGTGTAGTAATACAATGCGACTGAGGTAAAGAGGAAAGAGGACGAGGTGTGCTGCTGGTTGCTACGAATCTCTGGCTGAGATGCTCTAACGCATCAGCATACGCAACAACGACGATAGCACCTTGAAGCTCAGTGGCTTGACAATATAGCCGTCTGCACCTGTCTGGAACGCCTGTCGCTTGTCTTCGTCCGTCGAGCGTCCAGTGAGGGCAAAGATCTTGGATCGATGCTTGGGCGGTGGCTTGTTGGCCGGTGCA
Source organism: Anthracocystis panici-leucophaei (assembly GCA_014826065.1). NCBI lineage: Eukaryota > Fungi > Basidiomycota > Ustilaginomycetes > Ustilaginales > Ustilaginaceae > Anthracocystis > Anthracocystis panici-leucophaei. The sequence continues at coordinate 181,856 of CP060314.1, read as the reverse complement.
CCTCGGCTGTTAGCGCTTGTGCTGTTGCTGTTGGCGCTGTTGATGCTGCTGCTGCCGCTGCTGCTGCTGCTGCTGCTGCTGCCGCCGCCGCCGCTAGCACTCTTGCTTCCGTGATGCCGTTCGAGCTCAATCTTGCGGATCGCAGCAATCGCCGAAATACCGTCGAGAACGGGCATCGACAGATCCATCAGAATCACGTCAAAGTGATTCGGTGGGTAGCGCGAAAACTGCGCGATTCCCTCTTCGCCGTTGGTCGCCTCTACAAAGTCGACGTCCAGCTTGGCCAAGAACGCAGCAATCACTTTGCGGTTGATCGCATTGTCTTCGACCGACAGGATCTGCATGCGCTTTCGAGACGCGCCGCTGCCACCCAAACCTGCGCTTGGCAGACTGCTGGCACCACGTGTCGATGCTAGAGCGCTCTTGAGCACGGCACCATCACCACCTTCCAGTGACACGGTTGAGCCGGGTGTGTTGGGCGTATACGGCGGATTGGGCGTCGGCGTGCGCTCAAAGTAAGAATCGCCCTCGCCATCCCGACCTCCATGCGACGGTGAGTTCCCGGCCAAGGGGGACATGAACACGTGCTTGTGTAGACGAGGCTCGTGGTAAGTGATGCTTCGTGCGGGTAGCAGTGGTCGACTTGGCTTCAGAATGGTGGTCGAGGATGCATCTTCATGACCCGCGTCTATGCGCGCCTCGGTCGAGTGACGTCGGATCAGCGAGTTGGACGGGCTGCCCGGCGGATCGGGTGACATGTAGTTCGAGCGGATTCGTTCAAGGCCAGGATCCAGCGTGGGTCGGCGCATTTCTCTGATCTCGCCTTCAGCCAACTTTGGGCGGGCAGTGGCCTCAGCAGCGACACGGTCTGGCTTCGACGTCGCTTTGCCCGCCAAGCCGGTCATCGCGCCGGGCGTGTCCTCTTCGGCGCGTGGTGTGACCGAAGCATTCGTGTCAAAGGAGCCAAGCTGATGACCAGGATGGTCGTGGATGTCGGGTCGGCTCTGACGAGGCGCAAAGTAGCTGTCGCCTTGCTCCATTTGCCTGTATGCGGCACCTCCTTCGCTGGGCGATGGCAACGGTGTGCTGGGCTTGGTCTCTTCGGACGACACAGGGTCGCCAGAACGTCGTCGCTCGAGACACTGCAGGCAGAAATCGACGACACCCTCCAACTTGGCCGGGCCAGCGGGCTTGAACAGGATGCGTGCCACACCGCCAGCCGCATGGTAAGCCTCGCAGGCCATGGCGATCTCGGACTCACCGCGACTGGCAGTGAGGAAGATGACGGGCGGAAGCTCGGCCATACGTTGCTTCTTGACCTTCTCGAGCAGTGCCATGTCATCATTGATGACGAGCAGGTCGCTGTTCTTGATATGCTCGTCGATGAGGGTCTGCTCCGAGAGCTTGAACTCCCACCAGTTGAGAAAGTAGCCCTCGAGAGCGTGCTGCAAGTCCTGGTCACCGCGCGAATCGTCAAAGCCGAGCAGCGCCACGGTGTAAGCCTGATGGACATTGACGGCTGGCTTGTAGGTGGGGCCTTCGACGTCATCGCCATCGCAAAGCTCGAGCTCGCAGGTGACGCGGATCTCGGTTCCTTCGCCTTCTGTGCTCCAGACGTCAATCTTACCGTTCATCGAAGGTGACTGCACAATGCTGTTGACAATCGATAATCCGAGACCAGTTCCCGTGCCGTGTGGATTCTCCTGCGTAAACGGATGGAACAGCTGCTCCTCCAGAAAGGCGCGCGAGATGCCGCGACCCGTATCCGTGACGGACAGCTCGATCATGATGTGCGTCTTGGAGCTCTGAACTTCGCGCAGAGAAACGTGCACAAAGCCTGCCGAAGTGAACTTGAGCGAGTTGCCGATCAGGTTCATGAGCACACGTCGAATACCGCCAGTGTCGCAGTTGACCAGCCAGCCATCCTCTCGTAGCGCAATATCGATGACCGTCTCCACCTTGTTCTCGCGAGCCGCTTTTGCGCGTGCCTGCACCATGTTTCCACCAGAGCCACTCGCTGTTGGCGGGGCGTACACACTGCCGATGCCGGAAGAGGCGCTCTCGACCTGTCTCGCCATTTGACCGATCCAACTGCTCTCGCACACCTCCTGAACGAGCTTGACCATGTCGCACTTGGTCTTGGTCTGGATGGAGCGTTGACCTTGACGCGTGTTGCCGCTAAGCTTGGTAAAGTCGAGCACGTGGTTGACCAACTCGAGCAGACTCTTGCCGCACGCCTCGACGGTTTCGAGGTACGATCCCTGCGTAGCGTTCATCTTGGTTTCGGCGAGGAGTTCGGCAGCGGCAAGGATGCCATGGAGCGGCGTGCGCAGCTCGTGCGAGATGTTCGAGATGAAATTGCTCTTGGCCTTGTCTGCAAGCATGATGTCCTTCTTGAGAATAGCGCTGAGCACAATCATACCGAGCGCGCGCAGATACTGCAGACCGCTCACCTGGAGCTCCTCGAGCGGGATGGAGCGTTCCGAGCTGGTAATGTAGGCGCACAGCAGAGCAAAAGGCTGCTTGTTGAGGCCAAAGATGGGCACCAAAAGCAAGCCAGTCACGCCATGAGGCAGCAGCGATCGGAAAGGAGGAGGTGCGTACGAGTAGAACTTGCCCGTGCGATGCAGGCGAAGGAATTCAGCCATCTGGACGTGGTGGCTGACGGGCACAAATTCATTGCGCTCGGGTGGCGCGCCAACTGCCTCGCTAGTGCCGAGCACGCTCATGGGAGGCACGCGCTTGGCTCTTGCACTCTGGTCAGCCATGGGCGAGTTGAAGGGGCTTCGGAACGTCTCGACGCCAGAGGTGCCGTCAAAGTTGCGCTCCCGAGCGACCTTCCTGCTGTGAGGCGGCGCCGAAGCTCCTGCCGCCGTGTCGGTCTCAGAGCCTGAAGCGGAAGCGGGATCGCTGCCGGGTGCTGAGGCTGCTGCACCGGACTCTTGCGAAGAGAGCGGGTTGGCAAAGTAGATCTTGCTGCTGGTGCCGGTCCCCAATTCGCTTGACACAAAGTCGTTCTCGTATGAATCAATCAGCTCGAAATGCGAGAGGTCAAAGATGACGGCGCCAGACGCCTGTAGCGCCTCACGCATGCTCTGTGCGGCGAGTTGGAAGACCTTGTGCGTGCCAATGGTGCCCTGCGCCGAAGCCACAGCTCCAGAATCGCCCTCCTCCGAATCCATCTCCAAACATTCTTTGGCAAAGACCTCGACGGAGCGCTGCATGCGATCACGCATTCCGAACTGGATCTTGTCGCGCAGCAATTCCATCTCGCGCATCACGACGCGTGCAAACTCCTTGAGCGTGTGTCTTTGACGTGGACCGAACTCGGTGCGTGGCTTGTCATCGATCAAGCAGAGACTGCCGATGTTGAAACCGTCCGAAGTGCGCAGCGGGCTGCCGGCGTAGAAGCGGATGTCGGGCGAGCCCTGCACGAGCGGATTGCCAGAGAAACGCCAGTCCTTGGCAGCGTCAAAGATGACGATGGGCTCATCGCTGTCCTGCAAGATGGCGTGCGAGCAGAAGGAGCAGTTGCGCGAGCCGGCAAGAGCCTGAAGCGACGCAATGGTGATCTCACCTCCGCCACCCATCTGTGCCTGGAAGATCTGCTGGTCCTCTCCGACGAGCGTGATGAGCACGAGCTTGGAGTTGAAAACCAGCTTGACCAGATGGGCGATCCTCTCAAAGTTGGGGTCGCCTGCAAGCTTGGGTGGACCGTATCGCGAGAGTGCATGGAGACGCGTTTCTTCGTGGGGCGGAAGGATGGAGGGCAGGTAGCCGAAGTCGCGGTAGAACGTCTCAACGCGTTTGCCTGCGGCCAGATACGAATGGATACGCTGCGAAGAGGTGCTGGTCATGGCAGGCCTGGTCCTCGTCGTCGAGGCGTTGGCTGCGAGCGAAACATCCTTTGCGCTGACGTCGTGTGGGATCGGAGCAGCATCGGTGGCATCTTCGGGATTAGCGAGCGAGTTCGTGACCGTCCCGCGCAAGTCGATGCGGGTCTCGCCGCTCTGCTTGCCTCCTACAAAGTGCGCCACGTTGACGGTAGGTCCATTGTTGGTGGATGCAGATGCGGAAGCCGAAGCGGTCGAGCTTGAGCCGGCACCCATGGAGAGGTGCGAAAGCGGCTGAACGCCATCGCGAGGTCCACCAGGGCCCGAGATGGACGGTCGTGGCGAGCTGCCAGGGAAGCTGGCGCTGTGCGATACCAGAGAGCCTCTGAAGTTGACGGTGCCCTCTGGACGGGTACGGTCGGCCTCGGCGGCGGATCTCTCCATGCTCGTTCTGCGTGCAGCACGTCGAAGACCGGCGACAGTGACATTATCGATCGTGATCTCGTTGTTGTTCAGAGACTTGGGATCAACAGCGCCTGAATTGGATGCATGGCGCGACATGGCTTCGGTGAAGCTGGACAAGCCTTCTGGGGCGGATTGCCAAACGATGGGCTGCTGAGGGATGCCGTGAGTTGACTGGATTGGTGTAGGTCCAGGCCTGTGCAGCGATTCGGCCTCGATCGCGTCTTTGCGATCTGACGCAAGGCTCGCGTCGGCCAATGGAGTGGCGCTGCTTTCGGGATCATGAGCAGCGTCGTCGTCTGCTAGCTTTGATCGACTCCTTGCGACAGGTGTTGCGGCCGCATCGGCGTGTGGCTGAGACATGGGCGAGACAGCCTCTTTTGCGGCCGCACTGTGATCTTTCTTTGGAGTCGAGCGCTGCAGAGGGTCGGGGATCGCACTGGCGGGCGTGCTCACAACGGGCTTGCCAGGGTCGTCGGTCAAGATAGCCTTGGCTGGCGGTGTTGCGTCTCGAACCTCGTGGAGCACGGTGTCGGAGTGTTGGCGGCGAGTACTTGCAGACGGCTTGGGTTCCAACTGCGCGGCAGGTGCCAAACCAGCGCGCTCTGCTTGCGACGGTAGGTGACCGCGCGCTACGCTGGTGGGCAGTCCCTCAGGGACGGTCTTTGCCCTCTGTGGAAGGGAAGCATCCAAGGAAGCGTCGTCCATGCCACCGAGAGCGGTACCGTGAGCTTTGTTTGCCGCTTGCGCAAATCTGGCAGCGCCGGTGAGCTTGCGGGTCACGGCCGACATGCTGACGGAAGGCTCCCTGAGTGCTGTGAGGACGTTGGCGTCGATGGCGTTGCCGGCCGTGTTGCCGGATCGAGTACCTTGAGCTTGTGGAGATGAGGAATGCGGAAGCGCAAGGTCATCGTTCTTGGGTGACGAGACGTGAATCAGGGTGCGTGAACGTTTTGGCGACTCGTCACTGAGGATGGCGTTGTGGATGGGCGCATTGGCACGTGTGTTGAGAGGGAGCGAGGCTGCAGTGTTGGAATCGGCACCATCGTCGTTGGCGTCGGCGCTACCTCTTGCGCTCATGGGAAGGCTGTGTGGCTCAAGAGCAGAAGCGACGGGAGCAGGTAAAGCGGTTGCAGCTTGAACGGCTGCATCCGGCATCGTGTACTCGAGCGACGGTCTGCGGTGAACGAGCACGGCGGTGGTTGCGGCGGCCGACGGTTCTGCGCAAGCGGAAAAATCCTTGCCAGTGTTGATGCGCGTCGTTGCGCCCGGATAGACGGTCGACTGACCAGGCGGTTGTGGGATGAGGCCCGGATTCCAGCGTCCTCGCGCGTATGCATAAACAAAATTGGCCCAGTCGTAAGCGCCAGGCTCGACAGGATCCGGCACAAAGGCTTGGTCATCGTCAACAGCTGGCGACGTGCGCTGCTGGCTAATGTGAAAGGCCGAGGCAGGGGCGGTATCCGCTCTCGTGTTGGTTGCGCTTTGGAGTGCGGTTGAGGATGATGACGCCTCTTGGAACGGATGAGAAAAGGTGGGACCTTTGGTGGTGTGATCTAGTTCGGAAGCGGGTTGTGTGTCTGACGATTCGGCTTGCGCAGATTTGGACAAGGGCTTGGGTGTTACTGAAGGGAGGTAGCTGAGAGTGCCGGGAGCAGCAACGCCGGGCTGAGTGCGCAACCTGTGCCAAGCGGGATGATCTGCGACACAAAGCTCCTGCGGATTGTCTGGATAGCTGTCCTCTGTGTCGGTTTCGTTGCCATTGTTTACGGGCGAATCTGGGCGTGGAGGGCTGGATGCCGATTGGATGCTGGTGGACTGTGCGTGAGAGTTGGACACGGCTGCCAGTATATCGTCTGCGCCAAGCTCGGATGAGCTGGAAGAGGCGTAGGTTTCACCGCGCTGACCCTTTGTGAAGCTGCGCGACGCTGCACCCATGCCTTTCCAAGCACCACGTCGCACGGCGCCAGAGGAGGATACGGACGAGCGAGGGGACGAGAGGGCACTTCTAATGTGGACTTTGGCGGCGACGAGCGCATCATTGGAGCCGACGCTGCTGGCGTCGTCGAAATCAGAAGCTGCTACGCGAATCTTTGCAGGCTTGAGCTGGGAAGAGGTGGAGGTCGAGGTGGAAGAGTAGGGCGTTGTGATGGAGGCGTTGCCGGCGGTGACCGATTCTGCAGATGATGTATGTACTGAGGGTGACGAGGAGGATCGGGATGAGACGTGTGCTGGACCATCCGGATGTGGATGTTGTGGGGATCGAATCGGCGCAGCAGATGACGAGCCCGAGGGTTCGGGTGGAGGAGCAGGGACAGAAGGCTCCATGATGGTGAAAGGTGCCGAGACCGCACAACGCTGCACAGCCGGGCGTGCGTGCGCGAAAACCTCACGACGAGAGCGACTAGGATGCGGGACGGATCAGAGGTGAACAAGTGGCGCAAGAGGCGGCAGTGTTGAGGGCGTTTATTCTGCCCAGCGATGATGAATGGATAGCAAAGAAAAGGAGAGCAGGGCAGACGTGTGCCGAAACTGGGGTCTTAGGCGGAAAAAGACATGGAGGCGCAAGTGAAAGGGAACACCTGTATTGCAGCTTGTAGCTTGTCGCCTGTCGTAAGCACCGGCAGTAGTAGAGACGAGTATGAGACAGCAACTGCGAACAAGACGAACCAGGGATGATCGATGTCGACGGTACGAAGCGATGGCAAAGACGAGTTTGTGACGGCTCGTCGGTCGATGTGATGTTGGAAGCTCTTGTGATGCAGAAAAGGGTCTTGATGGATGGGACACCCTCTTGACGATTGCGATATGGCGAGTCGATCCCAGTCGGGTGGCGAGCAGAGATGGAGACAAGGAGGTCGAGGTGGGATTCTAGGATGGCGACCAAGGGGCAAAGAGGTGTCGCTGTTGGACCAGATGCTGCGCTTGGCTGCCTCGTTACGTTGATTCGCGGCTGCGCAGAGCGATTCGTCTGAGCATTTGGAAAGACAGCGAGCGCGCTTGGAGTGGAGGCGAGACCGAGAAAGAAGCCAACAAGACGACAGAGGCAGCACAGCGCACAATCCCCGTAAATACAGAACAGCAAAATTGCAATTTTTGGCTCGCCGTCAGTCAGTCACACACGCACATACGCACACGCACACACACACACACACACATTTCCAACACAAAAATGGAATCGCACGGTGCAGCAAAGCGCTCTCTTGTCTTGCAAATTTTGATTTCCAAGAAATTGGTGATTGCATTGCGTCAACTTGAGAGTGCGCAGAAACAATCAATCAACGCTTATAAGTTTGCGTCAAGCTCGAAGCAAGATCGAGCCATGCGGACTACCAAAATTCGGCACAAGCCGCGCATCCGTTCCAGCTTACTCTGACACTCACCTCGATCTCGTCACGAACGGATCACATGGATCCAACAGAACCCCCAGACCAAGCAGATCAACTTTTGACTCTGTTGACCGACGACCGAGTCTTGATTCTCTTCATCCGAGGCTTTCTACACGAACACCGATAATATATGAAAGCTTTGCTTGTCCCATTCAAACCAATGGTTTGGTGAGACGGGGTTGAAATCAGCGGGCCATCGATCGATCGATGAGGTTGAAAGCAAAGCAGTTCTCCACGCGAGTTTCTTTTTGCTGTCACAAAGGACTCGAGATTTTATTTCTATTTTTGGTTTCCTTTTTTTGGCCCTTTACTCAAATTGATGCAATTCGCTGTTGCAGCTGATCAACACCATACAGCACGCCTCTACTCAAAGTAAGTTTATACAGCGGACAGGAATGTTGGTGATCGAGACCAAGTCAGCGATCGCTTCTTGGTCGTCTCGACACTCGGAATAGATCCGAAGCCAACGCTTTGCTTCAAACAGGATTGGTTCATCATATCACTTCCAGTACAGTGAACTTGGTGTCACTGTCAAACGAGCGAGCCCAAGCGTTGGGTGTCCCCGCCTTTCGTAAAAGTTTGACACTGCGCTGCACTCAATCACCATTCTACTGGCGATTGCCTCTTGGATCCGTCTTGACCCTATTATTGGTCGTCGCAACGGGTAAATTTGCAAACCCGTCACGCCAGACACCGACCCCGGCAAGCGCCTCTTGTAAAGAGTCGAGTTGATGCCTCGAACCACGCCACCATTCCCAGAGGAAAAAAAAATTTGGCGTCGGGGTGTCAATTATCTACATGAGCTGCGCAAGCGACAAAGTGTCGCCATGTCGGTTCGGTCACGCTTCCAAGGTGATCATCGTCGGCTGCAGCCAACCGGACCCAGACCCTACCGTATCGTTGATTGGCTCAAGTGGCGCCGTGCTGGATTTGGTCTAATGTCGACGCACTTGGAGTGTTGCGCAAGAAAAAGCTGCAGTGCGACCTCGACTGGAACCTGAAAATGACATCATTACGTCAAGATTTGCATTTCATCTTTTCATGCTGGCGAGCGAAGCAAACAAGAGAGCGTCACAACCTCTTCCTGCTTGTTCTCTTGGCTGCCGCTCAGCCTTCTCCTCGTCGTCGTCGTCGTCGTCGTCGTCGTCGTCGTCGTCGTCGAACAATGCTGCGAAAATCAAAGCTTCTCTTGCTCGCATCGAGTTCTCGAACGTCTTCTCAGAAGGTCCTCGGCCTGTTGACACCTTCTGGGCAATTAATACACTCGACTTTGGCTCTTTGCAACTCCATGGCTCGGCTACAACTCGGAACCAGAAGCGGGCCAAATTCGAGTTGAGCAAGATATGCTCACCATGGTCGTCTCGTCGTCATGCTACAGACGCAACCACGATGGATGATTGGCTGCTCGCCCGCCGTCGTCTACGCAGTCACATGTCCAGCCCTCGGTCGAAGCAGACCACGACTCTGAGCCAAGCTAGAAGAAACCCCTACCACATCTTTATTCAGTATCTAGCGGAGTGTGACGCCTTGAAAAGATTTCAAGCTCCTTCAGTTGTCAGATGCATGAAAAGAAGCCCATTCTTTCAAGCGACAAGACCAACTTTCTCACGCCTCTTTTATCAATCGGATTGTCGCCGACTGCGACCCTGCGCATGGCGTCGGACTTTGCAACTTGATGGGATTCGGCCGAACACCACAGTAAACCTGCGTTTGGAAGAGAACGAGAACACAGTGCGGACTTAGAGTTCTGAAGAAGCACCTTTCCATATCGATCTTGAATGACAACACAGCTGATGCTTGCTTGCTGTCGTTAGGTGTGGCGCTCCAAGATATGAAACATGTGAGCCGGCCACATGCTCAGAACTGTTCAAATTTGCAATGCATCCAAGCGTGTGAGTTCGGATTGCGTCACGCATCGCAGAAGACTGCACCGGAAGTCAGCTTCCGAGCCATCCGAAGCTGCATGGCGATCCAACGCTGCAGAGTGGAAAGCTCCAAGATCTCTCGCCGCGTAGCTCCCTTGGCTAGTGAGATCTTAAGTCCGTGACTAAGGTCGAAACTATCCAAGCAGCCAACGAGCGTCGAGGCCGCCGAAGCAGAACTGGCGACACCTTGACGCTGACGTCTCGAGATGATGTCAGTCTCATCTTTGATCAAAAGGATCTAACATCTCAACCTTTTTTCTGTACGCTGACCTTGGCAGTTCTCCGTCCAGACCTCACCTTGCGTGGGGTTGGAAACGTGCGCCAAGCCTCTCGCTTCTCTGGATGTCCTGTATCGCCATTCTAGGCCTCGACGGGCTTCGATTGTCAACGTAAGTGGGCTACAATGCATTGACCGAAGGAGAAGAGCAGCAACCACTTTGTTGAACTTTGTTGGATTGTGCAGGCGGGTATCCTGGCGGTAGCAGAGCAGGCAGTTGGAGTTTGAGGTTTGCCGAAGAAAAAAAAAACAGCAACCTTTTAGGACGCAAAGGTCACCTGAAAATCACCAACCTCCTGGTTCTCCCAGTCAGGGTCTGCCTGTATTTTCCTAGCACTCGTCCATCATCAATCAACTCGAGTCCCTTCAACTCAGGCGACCCTGACAGCAACAGGAGCCTCTTGACGGGCCTCGTTGCGCGTGGTGACTGTCTGGGCCACGTTGCATGCAAGATCAAAGTTAATTATTCGCTGCGCGCGCCCTTTCTTTTGCTCATTCTCGAGACCTAACTATGCCATTTCTTGAATCATCACAGATCAACGCCGACGGCAGCGAACAACGAGGAGATTGAAGCTGGACAGGGCCAAGGGCGAAAAGCATATTGCGCTCGGCGTGTCCGATCAGAGAGAACCCCCGTCTAGCACAGGCCCTGGCCTGGTGTTTCGGTGGCGCCGACTTGGAAAGTTGACTGATAATTGTGACTGTGAAGAATGATCTCGGGAGAGAGGCTTGTTTAATCGCAAAATCTCACCTCTCGTCTGCAATTCTCTCTCTCTCGTTCAGCTTCAGTTTCAGCTTGGCGCTCTGGTCAATGCTTTGCTTGCACCTTTTCCGTCCGACCAAAAAAGCGTGGCGAGGCGTCTTGGACTAGCCAACTCCGACCAATCCATCACCTTTTCCCTTCCTATCACAAGCCGCCAAGCGCTTGCCTTGCCACACGCAGGCTTTACTCACCCCCTGCATTTCCACCTGTCAGCATCGATACCAACACCAACACCGACTCAGCTTTGTCCTTCTGTCCCTTTTCCATCGCATCGCATCGCATCGCATCGCATCGTGCGCTTGCAGCAGCGCAGTGCGCTTTCGTTCGCGTAGCATCGGAGCCCCTCTCTCGTGTTGTCGAAACGCCATAACCGCCTCCTTACCCCGCCTTCTTCTCCTTCTGTCACCGCAAGCAAGGCCCTCATAGCGTCTCATCGTCAGCAGTATATAGAGGTCCTTGGCTCGCACACCCTCGTCATCACCACCATCATCGCACCCTGACACCTCGCGCTTGCCCATCGCTCGACCCTCCTCTGCGCAGGTCGTAGCAAGTCTCGAGCCTCTTCATTCTTGCAGACGAAGCAACGTCTCCATCAAACGCATACTAGCATACATCAACTTCGGCTGCATTCACAAGCAGCGCGGATTCTACAAACATGACGAGATTCTTGGTACCACGCGCTGCCGACAGCGTCATTGCCGGCGCTGACCCCACCAAGTTCGAGTCCTCTAACCCGCTCCGACTCTTCATCATCCAAGCTGCCATCATCATCATCGTCACCCGTGTTCTCGGTTTCGTGCTGCAAAAGGTGCGTCAACCTCGTGTCATCGCCGAGGTCATTGGCGGCATCTTGCTCGGTCCCACCGCCATGGGTCGCATCCCTGGCTTCACCCAGCACATCTTCCCATCTCCGTCGCTGCCGTACCTCAATCTGGTCTCTACGCTCGGTCTCGTGCTCTTCCTCTTCCTTGTTGGTCTCGAAGTAGACGTTCGTGTCATTCGTCGCTGCGCCAAGGAATCCACCGCTATCAGTCTTGCAGGCATGGTGCTGCCCTTTGGCATGGGAGCCGCTGTTTCTGTTGGCATCTACAACTCTTTCATCGACAGCAAGAACGTCTCTTTTGGTCATTTCATCCTCTTCACCGGTGTTGCCATGGCCATCACTGCCTTTCCCGTGCTCGCCCGCATCCTCACCGAAACCAAACTGCTCTACACCAAAGTCGGTGTCATGGTCCTCGCCGCTGGTGTTGGCAACGATGTTGTCGGTTGGATCCTGCTCGCCTTGACTGTAGCGCTCGTCAACGCCGACACGGGCCTCACCGCGCTCTATATCCTCCTCTGCGCTGTCGGCTGGCTCCTCGTCCTCTTCTTCCTTATCAAGCCTGCCTTTATCTGGCTCGCTCGCCGCACCGGAAGCTTCGAGAACGGTCCGAACCAGGTCATGATCATGATCACGCTCCTGCTCGTCCTCGTCAGTGCATGGATTACCGACATCATCGGTGTTCATCCAATCTTTGGATCTTTCCTCGTCGGTCTCATGATCCCACACGAAGGCGGCTATGCCATTGCTTTGACCGAAAAGATGGAGGATCTCGTCCTCGTCATCTTTTTGCCCATCTACTTTGCGCTCTCCGGTCTCAAGACCAACCTCGGCGACCTCGACTCGGGCAAAGCATGGGCATACACCGTCGCTATCATCGTCATTGCCTTTTTCTCCAAATTCATCGGCTGTGCTGGTGCAGCCAAGGCGTTTGGCTTCAACCTGCGCGAGTCGGCTGCAGTGGGCACCCTCATGTCGTGCAAGGGTCTTGTCGAGCTCATTGTGCTCAACATCGGTCTCTCTGCAGGTATCTTGGATACGCGCGTCTTTTCCATGTTCGTGCTCATGGCCGTTGTATCGACGGTGATCACCACTCCTTTGACCCTCTGGATCTACCCCGAGAGCCACCGCACGCGCCTCGACGACACTACGATCCACTCGCACCACGGTGGCAAAGCCAGCTCGGGCGAAGAGGAGGATGACCACGACACTAGCTCTCGTCTTTCTCCAAAGCGCCTCCTCGTGGTGCTCAGCAGCTTTGAGCACCTTCCCGGTCTCATGACCTTGGTCCAGCTCATGCAGCCCACATTGGCTGCTGCCAATTCTGGCTCGACCGATACGGCTGACGGAGACGATTCTGCGTCCCAAGGACTGCGTCGCAGATCCAAGCAGGCCTCGTCCGGTTCTGAGGGCCAAGCAGCTGAAAAGTCGACCGAGACTGGCGACGAAGACGAGCCCTCTAACCACGGCGCCGAGTATCAGACTCCCGTCCTGGCTTCGGAAGCTCCCTATGCTTCAGTGCTTGCTGCACGCTCTCGTGCTCAGATTAGCATCGATGCGCTGCGACTCGTCGAACTCACCGACCGTACTTCGGCCGTCATGAAGGTGTCTGAATCCGAGGACACGATGCGCGCCGACCCTATCATCAACGTCTTCCAGACGTTTGCGCACCTCAACGGCTTGCCTGTTCAGTCGACGATGTCCGTTATCCCGCAAGAAGAGTTTGCCACTGCTGTCACACGTCGCTGCAAAGCTGCCGGATCTAATTTCATTATTCTGCCAATGACTTTGGCACAGGCCTCGACAAACAGCAACAATGGTGGTGGAGCTGGAGGACAAGATACCAATGTTGCCGGACCTTCATCTCCTCTAGCCTCGACGCTTGCTAATCCGCTTGAAAACCTGTTTGGCGGTGGATGGGCGTCCAACCCCTCCGAGGGCTTGAAAGGACGATACTCGGCTCACCACTTTAACGTCGTTCGCAAGGTCATCCAGACAGCCGAGACGGACGTCGGATTGCTCATCGAGCATAAAGCCTCGCACACGGACAACCGCACACAGCGAAACATTCTCTCGCGCGTCGGATCCCATTCCATCCTCCTAGCCTTCATGGGTGGACCCGATGACCGAGCAGCACTAGACCTCGTAGCCAGACTCTGCGCCAACAACCGCAACCTATCGGTCAAAGTCGTCCGCATGAACCGCATCTCGTCCGAAGAAGCCGGCGAAGATCAGCTCCCCACGGTGCCACCCACGGTGCACCACGAGCTGAGCCTCAACCACGCGCACCACTCCCTTCGCGGCGGAAGCAACATGGACACGATCTACCCGACCCAACACGGTGCACGCGCGCCCCTGCAATCGACGCTGGAAGACGATCTTGCTCTGCAGCGTGTGCAAGATCAGATCGCAGCGGACCGATTCAACGGTCGGCTCAGCATTCAGACCGTATCGACTGCTCGACCTTTGCGCGAGTTGATCGAGCTGACCGAGACGCATTCGCCTGCGATGGTGGTTGTTGGGCGGGGGAGAAGAAATCCGACGCAGACGCATAGGGATGAGCTCAAGGCGTTGATTCAGAAACATCAGAGTGGTGATGCGGTGGAGAGGCAGTTGAATGGCGAGATTACCAAAGTAATTGGTGAGGCGGCGACTGCGTTGACGTTTGGAAGTGCTAGTAGTACGTTGGTCATTGCTGCTGGGTTCAGTGTTGCTAGGCGGACGTAAGGCTATCACACAATGTTATGGAAAAAGTTATGCAATTTTATACCCCTTGATGTTCCATCCCAACTTGGCATCCTTTCAAGTGGCCTTGGTGACCCCAACTTTGGCGTAGGGATCGTCGCTGGTGCCAAAGATGGATTTCTTGAGCGTTTTGTTGCGTGTCGCTTTGGTGGCGAACTTTTGCCAATCGGCGGCTTTCTGATGTTTGTAGTTGCGACTTGTGTTCTCGACGTAGGAGTTGTAGAGCTCTAGTTCTGAGTCGGCCATGTTGACGAAGGGGAGTGGGGATGTGGTGGTGGGTGAGGAAGGCATGGTTCGATCGCAAGGGTCCTGAAAAACCTCAAGTCGGCGAATACTCCACTCGGGTTAAAGAAATCTAACAAATGGAAGCGGGAGAAAAAAAATCCTCGCCCGGTTACCACGAGATTGCCGACGCAGCCGGTTTTGGTGGTGGTCACCTCTTGTTTCAACGTCGCTACTGAAAAGCTCGACACTCTATCTCCTTGTTTCACTTTTCCGTCGCTCCTTTTCCAACACTACCACCGTCAACTTTCTCGTCCTCTATCTCGAGACCATCACATCTTGATCCACAAACAACCCGGCTTATCACCCACACTCGTTGCCAAAACATGACAGCCAAAACGCAACACTTCACCCTCCCCGATTCGTCCGGTTGCCGACTCGCATACCGTACGCTTTCCCCCTCTTCCACCACCTCCACCTCTCCCATCCCACTATTCCTCATCAACGGCCTCTCCGCAGTAATGTCCGATTGGTCACCACTCTTCGAAGCGCTCGCACGTACCCGCACCGTTGTCATCTCTGACCACCGTGGCATCGGTGAATCTACCACCTCTGACGAATGGGACCAAACCCTTACGCTTGAAAGTATGGGACTTGACGTTATCTCCCTCGCTCGTCACTTGGGTTACACCACCATTGACGTGCTAGGCTTTTCCATGGGTGGACATATAACGCAGGCTTTGCTCTCGGCGGATTTTGCAACGGTTGATAGCGATGGATTGGTGGTGGTGGAAGGAGTGAGGATTAGAAAGGCAGTGTTGACAGCGACAATGACAAAATTGCCCAGAGGCGATGCGGATTTCAACGGGTTGAACGAGCAAGCTGCAAAGATTCAGGATAAGGTAGAGAGGAACAACTTTATCACGTACAGCATGATGGCGTTGCAGTATCATCCTGAAGTCCTCGGACCGGAAAACCACTCGAAGAAAAATTTCAACACCGTCTTAAAGAAGTCAGAACAACGTCAAGATCAGCACATATCATCGCCCTCCAATTCATCGCCATCCAATCCGCAGACCTTCGAAAGCAGCTACACAGAGTACCAAAAGGTGTAGAGGTGATGGTCATCCACGGTAAAAAAGACAGAATGGTCAGGTACGACGAAAGCGAAAAGATCCTGCAAGGTATCAAACACGCCAAACGTCTCCAAGACACCCCGAACCAAGACTTTGGTCACTTCTGGTACGATTACTTCGATGACATCGAGTACTGGGCAAGAAGCATCACGACGTTCCTGGACAGCGACACATCGGAGCAAGCACTGGTAAAATCTCGGTTATGATCACTCCTCGTCCTTGTTTACGTTACTCTCTCTAGAAATTGCACTTTGTCTCTCGTCTGCTTGATACTGGCTGCGGCGCTTTTGTGCAAAGCTGCGGCACTGTTACCACCTTGAGCTAAGAGAGTGATCTGAATCGAGTCGGCGGCTAGGCAAGTAGCCCCACGAAAATGGACAATTCACTTTGCCTCTCGACCACCATCTACCAACATCGCAGAGAGAACCACCCTCTCCAATTTTGTGATATCTGTCGTTCCCAATCTCGGTGAGTTTCATCTCTACTGTTCAGTTCCCATGTGCCATGTTCTCTTCGCCCATTCTCCATTCTCTGAGATCTTGCTTCAGCTGCATACACTTTTCACTGCAAATACATGCGCATAAGACTCTTCTGCCCCTGAGATTTTTCTTCGCAGCAACTTGTTTAGGTAACTCTAACTCTCTCTCTCTCTCTCTCTCTCTCTCTCTCTCTCTCTCTCCTCCTCGACCACCTGCCATCACTCCATCCTACCTCCGCTACCGGTCCCTGCCTTCCCTCGAAATGCCGCAGCTAGTCTCCATCCTCCAACACGAACGCTCGCACCTGTATCTGGGCCCGTCGTTCAGGATGGTGTGCGACCAAAAAAACCCCTCTCGATCTCGATCTCGGACAAAGAAGAGCTGCTGCCGAAGAGCATCACCTTGGACCTCACCATTCATCCAGCCATGGTCGACATGTGGCGTCAATTTCGCAGCGCCGCGGGAGACGCCGAGATCTTCGAACAGTCACGACATCCGTTAGACAATGAGACTATCCACAACGAGCCAGACATGGAGAAGTTCCTGTACAGCCGCATCGTCCTTCCTCTTGTGACGACTTTCAACTCCATTCTCGGACACACTCACGACACGGCAGGACCCATCGCCGGGGTAAGCCATCAGCTTCTTCAAGTCTTTCGGCTCGCCTGGTCGATAATCGACACAATCGCAAGGCCCTCGTTCAGCACCAGTCGCGCCTCTGTTAGATGGCATCCAGGCAGCCAACCGCCTCAACCTTGACCTGGTCGTGAATGAAGCGTACCGCAACACGACAATGCATGGCATCAGTCGCATGTTAGCGGAGCGTGGAGCCGCAATGGGGCTTGACACTGCCATCTACAGCCTCCCGGACGCCGTCGCCATCCCGTGGGCAAAATCATGCTTCTCAGACTCGGGTGCCAGACATCTCGATGTACTGGACTTGTGGCGGTTTGATACCGGGAGCGGAACACGCCAATGGCGGTGTACCCTTCCTACTTGTCGAGGTCAAAGACCCTTGCATGTTGACGTCAGAGGAAGTTATCGATGCCTTCACCTCCTTCCATGGTCTCATCTGCGATCCGGTTGCCAGAGAGGAGTACCTCCGAACAGGAACCATCAATGTCCGCGAACTCATCAACAAAGGCCTCATCACCGATCCGCAGGTGGTCCGGTTCCTTCGCTGCATTGGCCACCTCTATCGCCACATGTTCTTCCGTCGACAGACGTATGGGATCTTCACCACTGGCGTTGTCTCCATCGTCCTCAAGATATACTGGGAGCACGACACCCACCCTGGCCAGCACTGCGGCTTTGCATTCATGAGCAACCATGTTCCTCACCGACACTTCCCGCCGTGGGATGACGGTGCTGTGATGAGCGATCCGCCGTCAGCCGCTGACAGCGAGGTGGAGGGTGACAAGTTTCATTACTTTGGCGCCGCAGGTGGACTTCAAATGGAGGCAGGTCTGGCACCCGTGCACGTCTTCAAACCGGGCGCTGTCGCAAATGACTGATGAGCATGAAGATTACACACTTTCGGACACCAATGGCAGCGACTCGGGGGATGATTAGGACCGCCCGAAGGATGGCAGCACAGAGAATCCTTCGCTCTGCCAACAAGGGAGGCGAGACCCGCTCCAGCACAGCCCGCGCGTCCAGCTCCTTCCCAGGGCACCTCGACTGACGGGTTCGACGTCAACCAAGCTCTGCTCGAAAAGTTTTCAGGACCCAGCGATCAAAACTGAGTTCCAGCGTTTCCTAGACCTGGATGAGACCAAAGTCGTGCTCAACTTCCGCAAGTCTGAGCTAGCCAAACTGCTTTGCGCTAAGGTTTCGCCTCGTCAAGCATCTCGAAGCCCAGATGCCCCAACCCACTCCGCGAGAACCGGTCTCCGACCATGTCGTTCTCAGTTCGAGATATGCGTATGACAGACACGGAACTCTTCTCGTGCGGCACCGTCCGTGACGGATGCTTGCCTCGAGGCTTCACTGCTCGCTTGGCACGCATTGACAAGGGAGAAAGGCGAAGAGCCAGCGCTCAACGCCGTACGGATCTGGAGCCTGCTTTCGCCACTACGGAAGCACCAGCTACTGGCGAAAGAGCAGAAAGGGCTTCCTGGACTACGGTAAAGTAGGCGAGGCGGTTCAAGCAGGCGAATTCAAGCTCGATTCGATTGCATCCATTATCACATACAAGTTGTACATCTTATGTCTGAATAGCCATCAACGATCCGACAAAGGTCAGAATCAGCCTCTGACGCAGTTCCACAATATCCTCGGGTACCAAAAAGATCAAGGCACCCAACTTTCTCGCAATACTGATCGCCAACTTGGCATTCATCTTGCTCTCCTCTTGCGTTCGACCCGAGTTGACCAGGCTGTAATCGACAATCCCCGGTCGCAAAGCGTTGAGCAGATCCAAGAAGAAGACGGCCGTCTTGAGTTGAGGGTCCTTGAACGATCGGATCTGGCTAGAC
Source organism: Anthracocystis panici-leucophaei (assembly GCA_014826065.1). Classification (NCBI taxonomy): domain Eukaryota; kingdom Fungi; phylum Basidiomycota; class Ustilaginomycetes; order Ustilaginales; family Ustilaginaceae; genus Anthracocystis; species Anthracocystis panici-leucophaei. The sequence goes on along the minus strand of CP060314.1, from coordinate 163,328 downwards.
TTGCCACTGGCCTTCACCAAGTTGTTGGCCCACGCTACCATGTCTGCGTCGCTGACACCGCGACCGCCCTTGGAGAGCGAAGAGAGCGTCTTGGTGATGTTGAGTCGCATGAGTTGCCATACGAGACCTAGGGTGAGCGTCTTGGTGCCGTCCACAATGTCGGCGCCCTGGATACCGACAATGTGCATGTTGGATGCCTTTGCCAGATCGACGGCGTAATTTGTATTCTCGACCGCTTTGAAACGCGACAGTTGCTGCCCTTCTTTGGGCTTGCTGACTCGACGCCAAGTGACGGAACCAGGGATGACCTTGTCAAAGGCCTGCAAGATGACTGTGCCGTCCTTGAGATCCTCGAACAAGTTGTAGATACCGGGTTCGACGTCGAGACTGTTGAGCCAAAGAGTGAAGACGCGAGCCTCGCGCTCTCCTTCGGCATCAAAGTCCTCGATCTCGACCGGCGGTGCTTCCTCCAAAGGCTCGAGACAGGGCCAGGTGTTGAAGAGATGCGCAACAAAGGCCAAGTTCAACTTGGGATTACCAGCTACCATGGATCCGGGCGTCAAGTACTTGCGACAGCCGATCGCATCTGCGCGCTGCAAGACCATCTCTGCACGCTGAATGACGTCGCTCTGCTGCAGAGGAGCGCGGTCGCACTGGTCGGGCTTGAGCTGGTTGAGCAAGACCGTGTAGTTTTCACCGTCCGAGACGTCCTTGCTGAAGTTCGAGACACGGCGGTGCCAGTTGGCTGCCTTGAGGTGGTAGTTGACCCATCGGAGCAAGATCTGATCCGGTGGGAGGCGCAAGAACTCTTCGAGCGTCTCACCTTCGTCGAGGAGACGGTAGAGCTCTGGATGGTTCTTCAAGTCGATCTTGCTGAGCAAACCACGTCGAATGATCTGCCAGACTAGGCCGAGAATGAGATGCTCTTTACCGTCGATGATATCCTGAGGGCCAATGTTGACAACGCTGCAGCCGATGGCCTTGGCGGAAGTGATGACAATGTTGTTGTTCTCGGTCATCTGGAAAGCATTGGGACCTTTGCCGCCCTTACCAAAGTTGAGAACACGCTCGTCGATAGTGTCGGGAACCGAATCGTTGATGAGCTTGCAGAGAATGAGACCGTCCCTGCAGTCATCGAAGAGCTGGAAAGTGTCGGTTGGGATGGGCAGTCGCGAACCAATGTGGGCATCGCCAGCAAGGTTGGAGTTGATGTGACGGGTGAACTCGGTACGTTCATCCTCGTTGATGGTATGTTGAGTGGAAGAAGTAGCACCTTTGACAAACACCTTTCCTTTCGTGACGACGCCGGCAGAAGCGTTGCGACCGGCGCGGATCTTTGCGAGAAGGTCGACGTAGTCATCCAGCTCGACGCGGCCTGAGGCGTCCAAGTCGACCTCCTTGAGGGTCTCACGGACCTGATCGTAAGAAGCGTCACCTTGATCTTGAATGGCTTTGATGACGTCTTGCTTTGGGATGCTGCCCTTTTCTTCGACGTCAAGCGTGCGGAAGCGGTTGATGAGGCCCATCATCTCCTCTTGCGAGCTATTTGACATGGGGAAGGCGAGTAAAAGAAGTCATTGTCAGTAAAGCTGCCTATACCCGCATAGCTGACTTGTATCGAACGACTTACAATTGAGGATATTTCCTCTGAAGCTTGATCGCCTCCATCTTGGACGATATCGGCAGCTATTCGATGAAGCGCGTGTGATTCGGTGAGGGTAGCCTTGGGATTGAGAAGCTTTGCGCTGCGATGATACGAGTGCGAATCGTGATCGAGTCCGACAGTGTATCGAGGATCGTGAGATGGATGGATGCGCAGCAGGATGATGCAAGCTGAGCAGGAAGAAGAAGAAGAAGAAGAAGAAGAAAGGAGCGCGATTACAACGTCAGGGTGAGCGTCAGGAGCGCGGTGTGCACAGCCGAGAGCTGGATTTGTGGCTCGCCTTGTGCCTGGTCCGAGCTGAAAAGTGGAGTTGTCTTGAATCGAAACAAAGGCCGTGTTCCACGCTCGCACCATCTCAGCGATCTTTGGCTGCGAGATCCGCAACATCGTCGGTGATTTTTTCAGGAGGAGTGTTACATCGCTTCTCTAACAAGATACGCAAAATTGAAAGCTCACGTGAAGCTGCCTTGACAACCAACACCTTGCAACCTTTCATCCTTTCTGATCGTCACCGAGATAGCAACGCTCACATATCATCGGTACACCATGTCATCAGCAGCAACACAAAAGGTCGCACCCGCCGCAGGGAAGAAGCGACAACTTTCAGAACAAGGTACGTCTTTCCCACCCGCCGCCGCTCTCACACTTGGACCATGCTTGACCGCCCGGCAAAACGTTGCTGACATCGCTCTTTGATCATCCGAATCGACGGTCACCCCACCCAACAGAAGCAGCCCAAATCTACCAATCCAGTCGGTCAGAACTCCAAGGCATCGCTTCCAAGATCGGCGAGCTCGAGGGAGAAGCTGATGAGCACAAGTGAGTCCGAGCCTCCTCACCCCTTGTTCCGTCTTGACACTTGACACAAGCTGACCTGTGATTTCTCCTTTCCTGTGCTAGACTGGTAATCGATACCCTCAGCGAAGCATCCAAAGCAGACCCAGACCGCAAATGCTTTCGACTCATCGGAGGCGTGCTGGTCGAAAGGACGGTGAAAGAGGTGCTTCCTGCGCTGCAGACGAATCTTGAAGGCGTACGTATGATGCACAGAACACACATCCTCCCTCGCACCTCGTTGGTTGACGCTAACACCCTCTGTCCTCTCTGACATTGATCGAATCGCAGCTCAAGCAGATCCTCGAAACCCTCCTCAAACAGTACAAACAGAAAGAGACCGAGTTGCAAGAGTTCCAACGAGAGTTCGCCAGCTAGTCTTAATCATCATCATCATCATCATCATCATCACACACACTTCAATTCAGACTTTCAAAAGCTTCGTCGAATGGAGCTTTGAATGTTGTGGGCATATCTGTACTTGTACCTTCTTTTTGTCTCATCCTTGAATGGCTTATTGCGCTCATTGGTCCGTGACTTTGTGATGACAAGTGCTGCCTTCTCACTGTTTCAGCGTGCTTTCAACCACCGCTGGTTCACTTCGGGTCCCACACCAAGCAAGAGTTACATGCTTTCAGATACCACCACGAGCACACAAGCATGATCAAGAGCAGTAATTCAAATTGGGGGCCTTCACATACAACGCCTCCTCCTTCTACGCAGTATCAATAACGCGGAACCCTTTGACCTGTCATTACCCCATCATCAAACAAACGTCAGTCAGCATCTCATCCACAACTTCTCAGCACACAACTTCAGAGCATCGAGAAACATCCAAACTTACCTTGGCATCAGCCAACAGCGAGTGATACTTCTTGGCCAGATCGCTGCAGGCCTGGTAGTGGTTGACCCTTCGGCCTTGTGACATTTTGCAGTTCTTCGCGGACGATTCGTGCTTCCATGGTTCGCACCCAGGATTCGCGGATTTTCTCTTCGCGTTGCGAGAGGGTTTCTGTTGCAGAAGGAACGAGTGTGCCAGGTCGGTTCGTGGGTGTCGATGAATACGATCAGTAAAATAAAAAAAATAAAAAAAATGTTTTGCGTGTCATGGCGGCGTCGTTGGATTAAGTGCGGTTGTCGGAGCGATACGGTGGTTGAATGAGCGATGCGGTGCAAGAAAGTCGAGGGGCGTTGGTCGAGAGAGCATTGGATCATAGAGATAGTCAAAGGGAGAAGAATGGATCAGCACCTACGCAAACGAATTCAAAGCCGGAATCTCTAGTCCACTGGGTCGACGACCCTTCCACCAGAGATCCACCGTGAATGAACTTACCTCGCATCTCTTCTGCGCTGGGAAGCTTGTCCATCTTGTGTTTGCGTTTGTATGTGATTCGATCGAAAAGAGTGGATCGTGGAATGGCGGTAAAGAGATGGTGTTAGTGCAAGCTCTCAATTGGAGATCGGTTCCGATTCAAGTTTCGCGCCGCCCGCCTCGGATCCCGGGCAACTTTTTTTTTCCGTCAAAGATGTTAGTTTTCCGCCTCTCCACCTTTTTCCAGGAAATTTCTTCCTTTCCGTTTTTTGATACTTTCCCTTCTTCCTCCGCCTCCTCCTCCTTCAACCACACATTCTCCCTTCCAACACACACTTCCACACTCTCGCAAAGATGGGAAAGCGCAAACGCAGCACACTCGCCCACGTTCCCGCCAACTCGTCTTCGTCTAAAACCGAACACGACCGGATCGCACTCATCCAATCCAAATCGCACATCAACCAACTCTCAGGCGGCAAGATCATCATCCCTCAGAAGAGATGGTATCGACAACGAGCGCATGCAAATCCGTTCTCGGACCATTCGCTGGAATATCCAAGTCAGCCGAGTGAGATGAATTGGGGGACGATCTATCCCAAGTACTTTGATGCGAAGACGGGAGAGAAGAAGAGTGAAGAGTGTAAAGGCGTCGAGTTTGCGGATGTGGGGTGTGGGTTTGGAGGGTTGTTGATGCAGTTGGCGCCGTTGTTTCCGGATACGTTGATGTTGGGGTTGGAGATTAGGGTGCATGTGACGCAGTATGTGCATGACAAGATTGTTGCGCTGCGGTTGGCGGCGCAGCAGGGAAGGTTGGAACAACCGCCTAAGGAAGCGGAGTCGTCGACATCGACAGCCGTTGCAGGAGAGAAGCCAGCAAAAGCAGGCGACGAGGTCGCAAAGGACACCACATCAGCATCCGCAGCGGATATGGAAGAAGACATTGACGAAGCAACAGCAAACGCACACCTTCTCTCCTCCGCCGCTACCACCCCAGGCTCGTATCACAATGTCGGCGTTTTGCGAGCCAATGGAATGAGATTCCTCCCCAACTTTTTCGCCAAACATCAACTTTCAAGCTCTTCTTCCTGTTCCCCGACCCGCATTTCAAATCGCGCAAACACAAGGCTCGAATCATCTCGCCTACACTCCTCGCCGAATACGCCTACGTCCTCCGACCAGGGGCATCGTATATATTATCACAGACGTCAAAGAGCTGTACGATTGGATGGATCGTCATCTGGGTTCCCATCCGTTGTTCAAGAGGTTGCAGAAGGGCGAAGGGAGGTTGAAGGACGATCCGTGTGTGGAGGCGGTGTATACGGCGACGGAGGAGGGAAGAAGGTCGAGAGGAATAGGGGATAAGTGGTTTAGTGCTTTTGAAAGGTTACCCGATCCAGAGGTGGATGAAGAGTAGCCATGCGACAGGAGGAGAAGAAGTGGGTTTCCGCGTTTGAGCGGTTGGCTAACCAGAGATGGACGAAAGTAGGTGACCCCACAGAAAGGGCCTGGTTCAGTGGAGGAGCAGCTTCGGAAAATGCTATCTGATGATTCCAGCGGTGGATGCAGGGTAGGTAAAGCAGCCAATCCTTCTCACAGCACGTGTATAAGGAGCAGCGTGTCTACAAAGCTACCCAGAGATAGTCATCCGACAGAATGTACACCATTGAAACCAGAACCACTTCAACATGCGCAGGCGAGCGGTTTGCGGTGTCTACGGTCTCACCCTGAGTGGAGGGGAGCCGGTCGAAAGTGACAGAGAAAAGGCCAAGTGACTACCGCTTTCGATCCAGCAGTGCAACGCAAGAGCTTTTGGAAGAGGCTACCACGTATCAACCGCAGATGAGCATTGAGAATAGCATCTCAGCAAGTTGCACCTGGGCGAACACATTTGAAAAGACTCTCCTGATCCCAAAAGTTGGATGAGCAGGAAACGCAGCAGGTCTACAGCAACTTCTAGGTTTGATCGCATTCGAAGAAGCTAACCCCGGTGCAGATCGGGAGGACGACAACCACCATACAGTCTGACAGCGCGCCACTTCGAAGCAAACCCCCCATCCTCCCTTCCTCAAACCGCTTCCCGCATCACCAAGAGCAATCCCGCAAGACTCTCTCTCACCCTCTCATTCGCACTCGTCCACACACTCACCACCGAACACAGGATCGAAAAATCACATTCCGGACCATCAAAACCACATCGTGAGAGGTGCCGGATAGTTCAGAAAAAGAAAAAAAATGTCGCATTCAGTGCCACCTCTGACCAACCCACACAGTCACCATCATACACAGGACAAAAAAACTTCATTCCGCACCATCGAACTCACATCCTGAGAGGTACCAGAGAAAGACTGTATGGTCGCTACTCACTCTATGTCACCTTCGCAAACTCACACACTCACCACCGTACACAGGAAACAGTATAAAAATACATTCCGTCTCCGGTCCCACAAAAACTCTATCTTACTCGCTCAACACCACCTCTGACCGCTCAACCCAACCACCTATTAAACGCCACATCCCTCCTCTCCACCCTCTCCACCACCAACACTCCACCATTCCTCTCACCCTCAACCCATCCACACCCACCTTTTCCACCGCCACCACCTTCTCCAACCTCACATCAAACCCTATCGTACACCTCTCACTCACAACATCCGCCAACCTGACCGACTTCACCTCCTTTCCAATCGACCTGAAAAGCACCCTCGTAGCCAAAACAATCAAATGCCCGCACTCCTCTCCATACCTCGCAAAGTGGGCACCTTCAAAACATCCGACACATGCACCAGCTCTGCGTCGGACAGACGATGGTCAAACATGGTCGATGACAAACTGGGCAAGTTTTCCACCTCTGCCATTGTGTGGCGGAACAGTCGCTCACCACCAGCCGCCCGTCGTCGCAACGTAAGCATCGCATACTGAGCATCTGTGGGGACGTCGTACAGCAGCATATCGAGCGTGTGGGTTCGCTTAAGTGCAGTCGGAGCCCATTCAGGCTGATGCAGGATGATCGGTAGCCAGACAAACACGGCTAGGCCAACGAGTAGACCCGGCAACGACAACACGAGACTACTGTTGAATCGAGTCGCACCCAGGGCAAGAGCGAGAAGCGTAACAGCCACTCGGGTGAAGCCTTAGGCGATCGCTGGAGAATCAAGTTGCGCATTCGCTCTTGCGTGTTCTTTGAACCCAACAACACAGGAGCCAGCTTGTCGTACGCCTCGACGAGCTCCTTCGCATCTGTCGATCCAGCAACTTCCTTTTGAGCGCCCTGAGTAGCAATCAAAATCGCAAGCCCGGCAAAAATCATGACAACAAGCTTGCCTTTCGACCAGCTGTATGCATAAGCCGAACAAACACCCGCCGAAATCACCGGCTGATCCCAGCTGGCAATGCGCAAAACGGATCGCAGGCACGACGTGTACAACGAGTTGCTGCTCAGAGTTTGAGTCAATGCATCCTTGTCGCTCGAACAACAGCTGGAGCCGGAGCGCGAGCATCCGAATAAACGAGCGTCGCGCTGTCGTCAGCGTAGGCACAACAACGTAGTAGCGTACGCAACGAGGTACGCAGGCAGCGAATCCCAATCTTGGCGCTTGGGCAACTCGTTAGACCCGGCATGGACATTGTCGAGCGCCTCGAGCGACTCGACGCTCTTGATGTCACTACCAAAGGTGGTCAGGAACTTGAGGATGTCGAGATCGTCCTGACTGAGCTCCTGCCTTTGCATCTGCTGGACCCCAGTTGCAGCATCGCCATCAACCTCCGCCTGCTTCACCTGCAACTTCATAGGCGGCAACGTGAGATGACTGCGCTGCCTCTGCTCATGCTCGAGAAGCTCCTCCTCCTCCTCCTCCTCCTCATCCCCATCCTCTTCGACCGTACCGAACCCATTGGTGAAGGACAGATCGAAAGAGACCTCCTTCTTGGGCGACAGCATCAAATCCACCGAAGGAACGCGCTTTCGCAAGACACTCTTGAAAGGACCGGTTGCACTGCTGGGAGAGAGCGGAACAGCCATACCATCGTCAGACGAACCACCGACCTTGGCGTAGCTAGAGCCGTTGGAAGCGTTGCTGTGGTTGTCGACCGAGCCTTCGCTGGAAAGGCTTCGGTTGGAGAAGCGCCTCGAATCGGTCTCTGGCACAGCGAGGGAGCTGGCCATGTTGGCAAAGCTGGGCATCGAGTCGGTGATACGGCTTCGTCCGCTCCTGCGCGAACCGCGTCGTCCCTTGGACGAAGTGTTGCTCAACGCAATGGAAGGAGTGTGGGAGCTGACACTGCCGCTGGAACGGCCTCGAGTCTTTCCGCGCGCAAGGTGAGGATCCAAAGTAGGTGAGGCACCCGAACCTGTGGCGGCAGAAGACACCTTTGTCAGGCCAGGAGTACCCACACGATGCCTTCGCTGACCGAACGAGTTGAGAGACGAGGTGACGGATGCAATCGAGGCAGGAGAAGTGCTGAATGCAGGCGAAAGTGGTGGCTCCACAGAGCTATTGGACGATGCCATAGTAGCGACGGACGAATCAGCAGAGAAGGACGAGACCATCGAGGGTGCTTGAGGTGCATCGGCAGCGAGAAGCTCGACGGGCGAAGTAGGCGGTGCTTGAGCGGGGATGGCTGCAGCCCACTGGTTCATGTCCTCTGTCACGATACTGGGCATGCGCGCCCTGGGCGTCTGTGGGCAAGATTCGGTGATCTTGCCTACCTCCTCGGAGCTGCTGTTCTGCAAGCTCGGTGACGAGTCGTTGGAGCGAGAACCGGTCGAGCCAGAGGTAGAGTTCTTCTTCTTGATGGAGAAAGCCTTCTTGAAGGTGCGCGGGCTGATGAGGTGAGCCCTCGCTTTTCCAACCATCTCGTCCTTCTCTCTTGGCAAACTGGACATCTCGAGCTGCGGAAGGGGACGACCGTCGGGTGTAAAGCGCTGCGAGTTGTTGAGGTTGTCGCCGAAATCGGAGAGGGAGATGACGTCCGCCTCGAGACGTTGGAAGACAGGCTGAGCAGGCAGCTGAGACTCTTGTGGAGTGGCAGAGGGCAACGAAGCGCGCTCTTCATAGTCGTCAGGGTAGACGCTGCACTCGGTTTCGCTCTCGTCAGAGTCGTGATCCATCTCAAACTCGGCGAGGAAAGCGGGACGCCCAGCGTTGGTCTGTTCTTGCCAATCATTGTCAGAGAGGAGGGGTGCAGATGATGGCGGGATCCAAGTCAACGGAGCTGGCCCACGAAGATCTGCGCGAATGGATCGAATTAGTGTCAGCAATGGAGGGTGAGCCGCTGGTCTGCGAGTTGAGAAGAGCCGACAAAGGGACAGCCAGAAGCTCGGAAGGGCCAGGAGCGCGACCTGACGAAGTAGTACTTGTGGAGGCGCGCTTCTCGAAGTTGATGAGGAGCGAGGCGGAAAAGTCGTCACGGGGCAGCGAGAGTGGAAGGGACGAAAGGCTGCGAACGGAAGAAGCGCTGGACTCGATGTTTTGGGGCACCTGGAGTGGCTCTGGCAAAGCGCGGGTATAAGGAGCATCGTGGGATGCGCTTGAGAACGACGGAGCAGAGACGGGGCCGATGGAGGATGGTGGGACGGTTGTCAAGATCGACTTTGTTGACATGGGAGACGAGATGCTCGGTCGTGGGTCTGAAGGGGGCGAAGGACTGGCGCGGACAAGGTCGATGGAAGTTTTGCGGAAGAGACCACGTGGGTTGGAAGGAGAAGGATCGGGAGGACCGGCTACACGGTCGCGGGCCTTTGTATAGACCAGAGGCTGAGTTTGAGGAGCCGACTTGCGGATCTGATCGGCCCAGACGATGCGAGGACTGGCTTTGGTGTTTGGTGGGGTGAGGCAGCGGATTGAGCACGCTTTTCGGACCACTCTTGTGTTTGCTTGACGATGTAGGCTTCCCAATCAGAGAAGGGCTGTTCGGGATCGGGTCGGTCGGTAGAAGGCACGACGACGCCTGGGACCATCATGGCATGCATGGGGCACCACCATTACCGTTGGAAAGTGAAGAGGAGGAAGCGTTGGAGAGGTATCCACGAGACGAGCCGGACGGGTCCATGCTCGCATCACCGAAACGTGTTTGTGAGCCAGAGGGGCTCTGATCCGATCCATCGACGAACGGCATTGCGGGAGAGGAAAAGTTGGGTTTGCATAGAAGGAGGACATGGCGGGTGCACCGTGCTTGCAGCAATCCTACGCTTGGGTGGATGACAAACGAAACAAAGAAGACGGTCGTTGTTTGAAGGGCGAGATGATGATAAAGATAAGGAAAAAGAATGCAAGGCTCGAGGAAAGAGGTTCGAGATGATTGCGCGCACTGAAATGGAGGGTGTAATTAAGTAGCTGGAAGCCGAAAGGATGGTGGTGGTTTGAGATGAAGCTGAGCGAGCGAGATGAGAGGGTAGGGTGCTTAAGGGGGTTTCAATGTATGGGAAGCCAGTTGAAAAAGGGCCAAAGCTAACGCTAAGCTTCCTGTGCCATCATCATCTCTGCAGAGCGACAAACGAGAGTCGGTTTTGTGGTGCAGGGCAAGTTCAAAAGGGCAAAAGAGAGGATGCGAGCCAAATGGCAATGCTAAAGCGAGCAACAAAGCGTTGCAACCAAATCAGACTCAACGCAGCTCAGCAGTAGACTGAGTGGCGGTTGACACTCAGAGACTGCTCACACGCAACAGTGTCTCTTGTCTCTTTAGGGCGGAGAACCAAAAGGATCCTCGCTTACAAGTACTGTATCCACTGAAACCCGATAAAATAAAAGGCAGCAGCGCTTTTGAATAGATAGCAAAAGCAATATGATTCGCGAAGGAACAAGATGAAAAAGATGACGTGGAGTTCTTTTGAGGGTGGGTTGCATCTGAGGACGAGGGTGTCCACCAAGGATGCCCCGTCGGTGTTCGACCAGACAAGAGCTGTGTCACGCGAAAATTCATCCCGCATTTTGCTCGCGCCTGTCACAGCAGAAAGGCTTTGTCGCCACTGGATCCAGCAGCTGGCAAGGTCGAGCTGTGAATTTGTCTTTGACTGTCACTGATGATGAAAATAATCTCGTGGACAGCAGGGGAATGGATTGAAGAAGAGAAGGAAGCTTTGGGTGTGCGGCTCGTTGCTGTCAGGGAGAAGAAAAAAAGCAAGGCAAACGTGAAACAAACGCAGCTTCTCCCTCGACTCAGCCCCGACCACGTCAAGTTTGGGCGACGCATGCTTTGTTTTTTTCAAGCCCCGATTCAAGCCGCAAACAGCCTTTGACCGGCTTTGGCTCAATGAAGCTTTAATGCTCTTGCAGAAGGGCCAAGCGCTCTCCCTCAGTCGAAACTTGATCCGCATTAGCGTGGGGAAAAACAACAAGGCCGCTTTTGCTGAGGGTTTCCTTCCGTCGAAGAGGGACGACACGGGTCTTGTATCAAAAGTGAGTGGGGTCTGGGCAGAAACCCGAGCCTTCTTTGCTAGGAACCAAACCTAGCGGTTCAACCAGTCGCTGCCGCCCGCCGCTGCCGGATTCTATCCCTGACTTCAAATGATCTTGACGCTAAGCCCAGCCTGGCATGTTTCTCGCCTAATCCCGCCTTTCCAGAGACGTTTTCGAAAAGGTACAAATCGTTTCCCGGATTGGGATCTTCGCACAGCCGCTGATGTGAGACATGTTTAGCGGCAGACCCTGACAGGTTGCGCGAGCTCATTGATTGGCTTTCTGACACTTTTTCGTTGCAGATAGGTGAAAGCGGCAAAGCGGTCTTTGAAATCTCTCCAGCCAAAGGATGTCTTTCGTACGAGACATGCGCCCAAGGATCCGGATCAGGCCCAAGGCAGGGTATCGGGCTTCGATCACCTCTCCCTGTCAGAATCCATCCCTGACGCCTCACACGCTCAGTAGCTTCCAACACAGCAGTTTCCTTCCCACCAGCTTCCGTCTCGCATCGTTCTACGACAGCCTTACATGTTCAGCACAGCTCCGACAAACACACGCAAAAGAAAGGACAAAGTCAAAGAAAGAAAGAAACAATGGTATTGGTACACAGGCATCAGCCCTTCTTCTGCAAATGAAAACAAAGTGCAGAAAACAAAAGACCGACGCCCGAAGCGAAGAAACCGACCTGACCTGCGATATCTACAGGAGCGAGAGCAATCGAGCAACAGAAGGCCCACATGATCGTCAGGTGAGGTGGGGTAAACGAGAAAACAGCGTATTCGCCGAGTCGAAAGGGAAAAGAAATCGTATCATGCCGTAAGGACAGACATCCAAAGGTATGTAAGCAGTGAGCTAGTGCCCGCTTACGCATCACCCTTAGACTTCTTCTTAGGCGGCTCCTCCTCCTCCAAATCAATCTCTGCATCGTCGTCGTCCTCATCCTCGTCATCTTCGCTGTCGAAAATGTCGTCATCAAAGTCCAAATCGTCAGCACCGGTGTAGAACTCAATCGCACCTGGCCAAAAGTCCATGATCAGCGCGTGTCCAATTCCACCGGCAATCTCCTGCTCCGTGTTCTCAAAAAACGTCGTGAAGAACGAACCCGGTTCAAAGTCGTCGCTGTCCGGACCGCCGATGGTGGGCTTCAACTTGGACAGGTTCTTGTCGTCCGACTTCCAACTGATCTCGGTCTTTTCCGGCTTGGTCTCTTCCAAAAAGTTAAACTCGTTTTCCAAACTCTTGGCTCCCTCGATCAGCGAGAACTTCTTCACCAGCTTCTCGTTGGAGAAGAACGGGTTCTCGCGGAAGGTAAACGTGATCGTAGCAGCACGTGGGTCTTCAACGTCACGGTCAACTTCGACGTTGCTGAGGTACGACAGAGCCTCGTGATCCACATCGTCAATGTAGACGTTGGTAGCCATACAGTTGATCAGAGCTTGGAACCAAAAGTCCTTGACCGAGGAAACGATCTCGGCACGTTTCTTGTACAGAGGAGCGTTGAGCTTGAGTTCATGCTTGATGAGTTCGACATCGGCTTTACGGAACTCGTTGAAGAGCGAGTCGACTTTTGCTGAATAGTGTCGGAGAAGGTTTGGCCTCGGGCTGGCGGTATGCGTCGGTCATTTTTGAACTGTGTGTAAAGGGTGGATAGAAGGTGGTTTTGATGTGGTGGTTGAGAAGGAAGCACCAGTGTCTGTAGTTGAGCACAAATCTTCCATCCGCAAAAGAAAGTTTTTTTTTTTTTTTTCTGTCCACCGTGCACCGCCAAAAATTGTGTGGAGTTGCTGCCAAAAAAAGTTGAAGTTCTTCCAAGGCTTCAGTGTCTGTGCGGTGGCGAAAGCAAGACAAATTTTGTCACAAATTTTTTTGACAGAGAGGCGCACGGACGTCACTCCTCTATGAAGAACCAAGACGAGCAACGCCCTCCTCGATGTGATATCAGAGAGCTGTCTCCGCTGCAGTCATGGCTATGATCAGAAGCATTGTCCGAGCTAGCGCTGGCTACTGAACTTGGCTAACGGTCGGCTAACCTGCGCTTCTCTTCGAGGGGAATCAGCGGGTCAGAAAGTATATATACACGACTGCAACAAGTCTCGATCATTCCTCGCCGCCTCCACCACCTCCATCATCATCATCATCATCTCTTCCTGCCAGCTCAGTGGTGGTCATCGTCGCCTTTGACGATTGGGTTGGCTCCTCCTCCTCCTCCTCCTCCTCCTCCTTCTTCTTCTTCTTTCTAGTAGGTACACTACCTTTGGCCTTGATCGACATTTGATCGGAAACACAAACTGACCTTTAGTTTCTAATCCTGCAGACTCGCAGACTTGACTTCAAGCTGCTAAGTTACGGTCTGATACGGAAGGACCAAGCCTTGGCACTCTAGCCGGGGCTGAAGTGCGTTTTCGTTTAAGAAGGGACAGTTTCTCGATTCTTGCAGTTGGAATTCACCGGTGCTCTGCTGTCCGGCCTCTTGAACAAAGAGGTCACCATCTTTGTATGGTCTGCGCATTTCCGTAGTGAAGCCGAAGAAGCTTGCCTTCTTTTCTCTGAGCCCGTTCTGGCAGCCGCATCCACTTCATTTCCCTTGCAGCCAAGGCGCACGACTTCGTTCTGTTTTAACAATTGGCTTTTGTCTCTTTGACCATCTCGTTCATTTGTGTGCGTACAGTAATTCCAGCGTCCTTTCGCAGTTGATTCCCCTCGCCAGACCTGAGCAGGGTTGAACCACGGTTCATCTTAGAATGTTGCTCGAAGAAAAGATGGCGCAAGAAAGATGTTTGGCGCATCGCATTTCTGCAGATCCTTTCTTTCTTCACTCGACGCGACGCGTGACAGTCAAAGTGAAAAATGGGGGCGACTCGCCCGAGAAGAAGCTGCGCGAAGACTCAACGCGTTGTGGTCTGAGTCTGTTACTGTTTGGCTCAGCTCTTTTTTGCAGCAGCAGAGTCTCTTTCGTCTTCGTCTCCGCACGGTTCAGAGCACGACAGCGTGTTCCGCGTCTCTAGGCTCTTTTGGATTTTAGCCCAATCCCAAAGACCTGTCTGGTGCTTGCCTCCACCGTCGTCGCTCCTTCGCTTTCTTCTCATCGCTCCTTCACCTCACCAGCTGCATCCTACTTCACCAAACACTTCCCTCAACAACCTCGAATTTCTCGCAGCTACAACCCTCGCAGCTCAAGACCACCCGCTGCAAGCCTGCACTTTTCTCTCCTCCAAGATGGACGCCTCCGATCTGATCGAAGACGAAGCAGCCATTGCGCAGCAGAAACTCTCCAACGAAGAGTACAAGATTTGGAAGAAAAACTCGCCCTTTCTCTACGATCTTGTCGTGACACATGCACTCGAGTGGCCCTCTCTCACTTGTCAGTGGTTTCCCGATAAGGAATCCCCACCCGGTCAGAATTACACCCAACACCGGCTGCTGCTCGGAACCCATACTTCCGGTCAGGATCAGAACTACCTGCAGATCGCTTCGGTTCAACTGCCCCACACTGGATCGGATGGAGCTTCCAATTCCGCCGAAAGCCGTCTGGATCTCAAACAGTACGACGAAGATAAGGGAGAGATTGGAAGTTACTCTGCTACCACGGCGAGGCTCACGATTGTTCAAAAGATCAATCATGATGGTGAGATTAACAGGGCAAGGTATTGTCCTCAGAATTGCGATCTGATCGCTACGCGAACGGTGACCGGTAAGACGTATGTTTTTGACCGTACCAAGCACAGCAATACTCCGTCGGCGGACGGCGTTTGCAGGCCGGACATTGTGCTCGAAGGGCAGGAGAAGGAAGGGTACGGATTGGCCTGGTCTCCGTTGAAGCAGGGGTGGATTTTGGCAGCTAGTGAAGATGAGACGGTTGCGTTTTGGGATATCAATGATTATGTTAGGGGCGATAACAGGTTGCAGGCGAAAAAGGTTTTCCGCGGGCATACGAGTGTGGTGGAAGACGTGGCGTGGCATGGGCATCACGAGAGCGTGTTTGGCAGTGTCGGTGATGATCGGCAGTTGTTGATCTGGGATGTGAGGAGGAAACGGCTCCGAAATATCGCGTAGAGGCGCATGGTGGAGAGGTCAACGCGTTGGCGTTTAGCCCGAGAACGAGCACATCCTGGTCACGGGTTCGTCGGACAAGACGGTAGGTGTGTGGGATCTGAGGAATCTCAAGGTGAAATTGCACTCGCTCGAGTCGCATACCGACGAAATTCTGTCGGTGTGTTGGTCGCCGCACCATCCGACGGTGGTGGCGAGTGCCAGTGCGGATAGGAGGGTGAACATTTGGGATCTCAGCAAGATCGGGCAGGAACAGACCCCAGAGGATGCAGAGGACGGTCCGTCAGAGTTGATCTTTGTGCATGGCGGGCATACGAGTCGGCCGACGGATCTCGGTTGGAGCCCGCATATGGAGTGGGCGTTGACCTCGGCTGCGGAGGATAATATTGTGATGGTTTGGAGGCCGAGCAAGGCGGTTATTGATACGGGTGGGGAGGAGGTGAATGTTGAGGATCTGGAGTAGGGTCGAGGTGTGAAAGAGTGGAATCTCAGAAGTTTTGCGATGTGCTTTGTCATGTGTTTGGTTGTGCAAAGTGATCACTCGATCATCAGTCGTGTTTTGGAGAGAAACTTCTAGCTAGCATTGCTTCACATCAAAACTGCAACGCATACATGATAACCACGCCCAGCGTGCCCACAATCAAGGTCGCTACGACGCTGGCAAAGATTCCGACCTTCAAGAAATCCTTGACACTGACATACCTGTCGCCCAGATCGTCCTCCATCGACACGGCGATCTGGTTCGGATACCCCGACACGGGCAGACCCATGGCGGCACTCGCCACCAACGTCGTGGCCATGATCAGCAATCGTGGGTGCGGGTGTTCCAGACTCTCTCCGACCTGTGCTGCGATCGGCACCAGCAGCACTGCGGCGATGGTGTGGCTGATGAACGTGGCTACAACCAGTCCGATGGAGAGAAGTGCGATGAGGATCTGCCAGAGGGGAAGCTCCTTGACGATCTCTTGGATCAAATCGTCGAGGGATTCGAGAAGTCCTGAGGACGTTACGGCTTTGCCAAGAGCTATACCACCCATAGCCAAGAACACAACCGTCCAGAGGAAAGTGTTGAAGTCTTCTTTTGTCAAGATTCCAGTACCGAAGAAGAGAACCATGGGAATGATGGCGATGATTCCCATATCGCCAACAATCCATTCGAAATTCTTTTCGAGACACCATAGTGCAATGGTCGAGATGGCTACCGCGGAAATGAACCATTGAATCTTGGTGAAGGAGTCTCGGGACCCGCCGAGCTTCTTGATCACCGTCCCCTTGCCGGCGCCGTAGGACCACAGAAGGATCAACCAAATCACCACCAGCGATAGACCCGATACGGGGATGGTGACGGCAAACCACTGCAACCAGCCAACGGGCTGCTTCATGTACTGCAGCGCAATCAGGTTCTGCGGGGAGGCGATGGGCGACGTCTGACCGCCGATGTTGGAGGCGAGCGCAATGCCCATGATCAAGCTAGAAGTGTAGGGTGATTTGGAGGGCAGCGTACGCAAGATCGGCTGGATGAGCGAGTACATCAAGACGGGAGCAGCAACATTGCTGATCCACATAGACGCAAAGCAAGCAACGCCCATGTGTGCCAACAACACCACGCTGGGTCGAGTACCGGCAAGACGCAGGATCTTGGTGGCCAGGATCTTGTCGATGCCGTATTTCGACAAAGCAGCAGCCAAAGTAAAGCCTCCGAGCAGCAGACACATGTTAGGAGCAAACATTTGCGAAAAAATCCACTTTGTCGCTTCGGGGGCGGTCATGCGACGATCCTTGACATCGTCGGTACGGGCGACGCGAAGAGTGACGACGAGAAGCGGTACCATGAGCGATGTGACGAACAGTGGGATCACTTCGGTGGCCCAGAGGATGGTACAAAAGACCAGCATAGCGAGACAGTTTTGCTCCTCGACACGGTTGAAGAAGCGCAAACCAGGAGCCTTGAGGAGCGCCACCAAGGCGGTAAAGGCGATGATGAGATGCAACGTGCTCATGCTGAGCCAACTCGGGATCGTCAAGCTGCCACACGGCGTACGCAACCTGAACGGCTTTTTGGCTTGGTAGTTGTCCCTTTTGCCCGAGCCCATGACGGTCCTCTCGAGCGCAGCACCCTGCGCTCTTCTCTCGATACCGATCATCTCCCTCCATACGGTATTCCTCTGCCACACAACCTGCTCGCGCAAGTGCATCTTGAGCTGCTGGCTGGCAGCACCGATATCACCTCCTGTGACGACCTTAGCGTATAGCTGGATGAGAGTCTCGATACACTCGTCGAGGCTGCGTTTGGTCTCAGCGGTGAACGGCTGCTGAGTGCGCAGGCTGTCGTTCATGTATCGATCCTTGAGGTCGGACTTTGTGATCTTGTCGTACTTTTTGAGGATCTTTCGCATACCGGTCTCGTTGAGCTGGACAAACTGCTTGAGTTCGGACATGGCGACAAACATGTCGGTGATGCGCTTCTTGAAGGTGATGCGCATGTCGATGGCGTAGTCGTTGTCGGCGATCCAGATGGACATGGGCTTGGCATCGCCGCCGGCGTAACTGCTATCGCCCGCATCGCTGGAACCTGGTGCGGCTCGTTCTCCGCTGTTGGCGGTGTCGTCGCCGGCGAGCATGAGACCCAATGAACGACGACGGGTGGGCTTCTTGCCAAAGATGTTTCCCCAACGACCCTTGGAGCCGGTCTGACTGGCATTGGATCCGCTGCGTGCTCTCTTTGCAAAGCCAGAAGCATCACCGCCGATATCTGTAAAGTCTGCCGACTGATCGAGAAGCTGACTTGAACGGTTTCTGTTGTTGGCAGGACGAACTGGAGCATTGCCATCATCGGTAGTCGCCCGGCTGTCCTTGCGGGAGCGTGAAAGACCAGAGCCTTCTCGCATACGTTGCTCTTGACGAGAGGCTTCATTGTACTTGCTAGGATGAGTGAAAACGTCATCGATGCTGGATCGTCGATTGGCGTTAGCCTTGCCCGTCCGTACCGTGTCCATCGCGTCCTCATCATCATCGTCGTCGCTAATGCCGTAGTCCGAGTCGTCTTCGAAGTCCTCATTCTCGGTCCTTTCGAGGTCGTCCTTGAGCTGCTGCAGATCACCTCGCAGTTCTGCATCCTTTTTGAGGTAGAACTCGACGATCTTGTTGAGCTCCTTATCGAGCAAGGGCACAAAGGTGCGATCGGTCTCGCTAGTGTCAGCGTTCTGCAGCAGACCCGAGGACTCGTTCTCTACATCAGAATAAGGAGCGTTGGGTTCGGATGGGAGCTCCTTTTCCATCAAGTAGATGGTCTTTTTGAGGTTCGAATAGGCGATGTAGTAATCGGCCCAGTCGGGCACGGCATTGAACTGAAGACTGTGCGAGAACTTCATTGTTTGGTTGTGCTGGAGGTGTGAGAAGATGTGTCTTTGAAGTTTGGAGAGTCTAGTGGGAGTTGCTTCTAGATGAGATGTGCGCGAAGGACCGAAGGACTGAAGCGGGATGTGCTCAGCCCGGTCTTCGCTTTGAACGGAAGGGCGAGCTGTACTTCTAATTTGCTGAGGTCGCAGGTCGAAATGAGTGTCTTGATCGTCTGCGCTGAAGACGAGATGGTTTCCAGAGATGCTTGAGTGATGGTGAGGCTGCATGCACGAGACGACGATGCGTCGTATAGGGAGTGCTACTACAGAGAGCAAAAGCGCATGCGTGTCAACAAGTGAATTGTGATTGACACACTTGGCGTATCGGTCAAGGACTGATAGCTGAGCTTCTTCACCGATGAGGATGGTGATGACCTTTGAGAGAGAGAGAGGAGAACGAGTGCGAATGTGATAGTGATTGGTGGTTTGATCGCAAGAATTGCAAATCGGAGGCTGAGTGTCATCTGACGTCGTCGGCTCGTTCTTCCGCCTTTGGACTTGGCCTACAGTATTTGCTTGCGCCACGCCCAGAGCTCCCAACTCTCCAGAGAATTAAGCCACGTTCACACGCTCTGCAGCCAAGAAGATTTGCATTTCTTTTTGGCTTCATTTGGGTTTGGAGCTTGATTGTTTCCACCCTTTCGTCGATCGGATCACCCTTGCCGCTCTCTGACGATCCGAGGCAAGAGCAGCTCAAGCATCTTCGGGCTGGCACGATACGTCTCCCTTGATCGTTGAGGCTGATCCGATCGATAGACGTGATCCGTCGGAACAGGCACAGAGTGGAGGCCAAGAAGCCAAGCCAGGGTCCAACCAAGATTCCTTCCTGATCTTCGCATTTTTCTTCCACCACCACCAAGAAAGCTGAGCATTGCTTCACCATGCCAATCGGCAATCGATCCGACTGACTGTCATCTCTTATCGGAAGCAACCGACGTTCGCGACAGGATGGGACACGGCAAATCCGATCGACCTTTCCTGAGCGCAGCCGAGCACTCTGGAGTCTACGGCGCTCACGGAGCATCATCAGGCAAACAGGGTGGGATCGAGCAAGAAACGTTCCACCCCGTCTCCTTCGACTGCTGCGCCATCTCTTTCCAGCCATGGAGTATCCCTGTCTGCTCCAGCGACTGCGGAATCGTATTCGAACTGACCAATCTCATACCCTACTTGCGCAAGTTTGGAACGCATCCGGTCACAGGTAAAGCATTCGAGCTCGACGATGTTGTGCGGCTCAACTTCCACAAGAATGACCAGGGACGCTTTCACGATCCCGTTTCGTTCAAGGGGTTCGGTCAGCATTCGCATCTGGTTGCCATACGGCAGAGTGGCAACGTGTTTCTGTGGGATACCGTGCAGAGGTTGAATGTCAAGGCGAAATACATGAAGGATTTGGTGACGGATGAAGCGTTTGGCAAGGCGGATATCATAATAGTGCAAGATCCGAATCATCCTGAAACGAGAAACCCGAGCTCAATGCATCATATCAAGGAAGGACTGGCGTTGACCCAGGCGGATAAGGGCATCGATAGCTCTGAGGGGATCAATTTGGGCGCTACTGGGAGTGCGCAGAAGTTGCTCAGTAAGCTGAGGGGTGATTCAGATGGCGCTTCCGCAACATCGCCGTCGCCATCTACATCCACTTCAGCAACCAACTCGTCAACCCCAAAAGACCCCACGTCAGCCTACACCCGCAACAAAGCAACCGGCACATCCACCGGTATGACCGCTGCCTCCTTCACCTCGTCCCACCTCACCCCTCGCACCGCCATCGACCGCGTCCTCCTCGACGACGAAGAAGCCATGTTCAACCACCTCAAGACCCGCCCTTCCTCCAAGGCCTACGTCCGTCTCTCTACCAACTTTGGCCCCCTCAACCTCGAACTGCACTGCGATAAAGCTCCCAAGACATGCTACAACTTCCTACAGCTTGCTAAGCAGGGTAGATACGACGATACGATCTTCCACCGTAACATCCGCGGCTTTATGATTCAAGGTGGTGATCCCACAGGGACCGGTCGGGGGGGAAGCTCGATTTGGGGTCACGAGTTTCGAGATGAGTACGGCGAACCAGGAGCATTCAAGCATGATTCACGTGGTGTACTGTCCATGGCCAACAAGGGAGCTGGAACCAACGGGAGTCAGTTTTTCATCACTTATCGTCCAGTTCCACACCTCGACGGCAAACATACGGTGTTTGGACGCCTAGTCGATGGCGAGAAGGACAAAACCCTGACGATACTCGAACAAATCCCGTCGGAAGAAGGCACAGATCGACCTCTCAGAAAGATCAAGATTCAGGACGTGCTGGTCACAGAAGATCCGTTTGAAAAGTATCAATTGCGGCAAAAACAGAGCGCAAAGGCAAACGACCCAACGGATCCAGATTACATCCGCAGGATGGAGAAGCGCAAACGGAGAGAGGCGGATAGAACGACGTGGCTGGGTACGGAACTGCCGAGTAAGGAGGGAGGAGAGGGCAAGGCGAGGGATGCGAGTGCACTGTTGGCTGGGAGTTTGTCGATTGGGAAGTATATCAAGGTGGCGAAGGGTAATGGAGGCAGCTGTGGGGGAAGTGGGGAGGAGAGCGCAGCCAAGAAGAGAAAGTCTGGGGGAGGAGGGTTTGGTGACTTTTCTGGGTGGTGAAAACAATAACACACCTGGCTTCAATTGTCACTTCAGGTGTGTGTGAGCACAAACAACGAGCAAAGCATGATCAAAAAGTGCATATCAGATTGCAAAACAAACCCCCCAGCACACGCAAAAACAAATCACCTCTCATCAAGCCTCGCCCTTCACCTCCGTCTCCTCCTGCTGATAATTATCCACATTGATATCATTCAACCCCAAATCCTCATTCTGATCATGCGACCTATTGTACTTCTCCTCCACCACCTGCTCATCCGGATCCGGAGCGTACGGGTTCTGAATATACGAATTCGCCAACGGATCGTCCAAAATCACCGTATACGGCAACAGCTCGCAACTGATCACGCTCTTCAACTTGCCCAAAAACCCTTCAAAGTTAGCGGCCTGCGTCGACGAGTCGCCGCGCATCAGCACGCGTTCGGACAGCTCGTCGTACACCTGTTGCAACAGACCTTCTAGCGTGGTGAATCGGCCACCGAGCGTTCCGGGCGCCAGATGCAGGTCGATTTCCGGGATGGCAAAGCCGGCGGTTTCGGATTTGAGAACGTCGCGGGAGAGATCTTCCTTGTCCTCGACTTTGAGGGTGAGTTTTCGACCCTGCGCAGAGATGGCAGCGCCAGATTTGACTTCGTTGTCTTTGTATCCGCAGTTCTCGCAGTTGGTCGACATGATGAGGATGTCTTTGAAGTACGGAATGTTGACCTTCTTCATACGCGTCTCGAGTGGGGCGTTGCACGAAGAGCAAGTGCCGGCAAACGTGTAAATCTCTTCGTTTTCGAATTCGGTTTCGCCAGCGTTCTTGTCAAAGCCGGTGGTGTGCATCTCCTCATCGTCCTGAGCACCAGTGGCAGCAGGACCGGAAAGACCGAGCAAATCGTTCTGCTCCTTGGTTCGTGGATAGTCGCGCTTGCTCCATTTGGCATCGGACATACCGCGACCTGCAACATGGCCCATGAACTCGACAAAGGAGTTGCCGGAAGGATCGTCGAGGCGGATAGAGAAAGGTGGCACTTTGCGGTTAGCCTTCTCCTCGGCGGTCATGGAGGAAGAGCTGCCACCGACAGGGCCGAGACTGCGCAGACGGGACGAGTTGGTCTCGTCCTGCTTAGCTTGGTCGTCCTCCGTTGGCTTATCCTCGCCGAGAATGTCTCTCAACTTGTGGCAAACCTCCTCGATCTTGGCGTACGCCTCGGGCTGCATGTGCTTGCGCAAAGGCTGGTCGAGCTCGAGATCGCGCAAAGTGTCGGAGATGACGCCTTCGATGGTGGTAAGTTGTCCCTTCTTGGGTGGGATCTCGATTTGCAATTCAGGAATGTTGACGGTGCAGTACTCGGACTTGACGACCTGACGGTTGAGATCGGTGGGGTTGGTTACGTGGACAGTGTAGAGGCAACCCTTGGGCTGGATCTGACCAGCGGACTGGATCTCGTTGTTTCGGTTGCCGCAGTGTGAACACGAAAAGGAGACGACGATGACCTCGCGGAAGTATGGGATGTAGGTGAGGAGCATACGTGTAGTTCCTTCTTCGTGGCATTCCATGCAGAGCGAGCTGATCTCGTCGACCATCTTTTGCTCGCCAGCCTCGGCGCCGGCAGCTCCGTCTGCGGGAGCGGCAGCGCCGACCTTCTGATCTTCATCAGCAACATACTGTCCAATAGGCTTGAAGAAGTCCTTGGAGTCCTGTGCGGACTGCTGTGGTGCGGAGGAAGACATGGTGGTAGCGTCGGTGATGTCGACGTCGTCGGTGACGGACTCGGTGTTGGGTCTCTTTTGCAGCGGTCCTCCGGTTGGATCTGTTGTTCGTTTCATAAATGAGGTGAGTTGGTGTGGAAGAGCGTGGATGTGGTTTGAGAGCAGGGTGGAAGTGTTGATGTCGGGCGAGAAGCACGCCCGCCACCGCTTTTTTTCTCGCTGTGGAGTTGATTTTTGTAGCTGTAAGGCCCATGCGCTGCTCAAAACAAATTGACTGAGCCAAAAAAAAAAAAAAAAAAAAAAAGGAAGAAGAATTTCGACAACTTCCAGCTGCTTCATGATTCTTCTTGCGGAGATACAGAACGAGAGAATCGGGATATATAGTGCTGATCGGGAGATGATCTTTTCGGTCTAACACTATGAACACGTGGCTCAGCGAGCATCGGCATGGGAAAGTAAAAAACGGTTTCCATGCATGCGTTCCCGTACCACAACAGAGACACTGGCGAATCGCATCGATACTCTATAATGCATGCCTCAACTTGCAGTAAATCCCTGTAGCTCGAGATGGAACCACGTTTGTCCTCGTGCCAAAATTTCGACCCGGAGCTAAGTTAACGGTCTTGGCGACCGCTCAGACAGAAGTTTGCTGTGATGCCATGCCACGCCAAGTTTCGTTTGCTTTGCCTTTGGAGTCGGGATCGGGACTGGGACGCGAGCAAACGACGCGTGTGATGGCAAGGTCGGGGAGAGATGAGCAAGACGAAGAAGCAAGCAAGCTCATCGATCATCGGAAGACCAGCATCTCAGCTCCAAGTTGCCCTTACAGTCGTTGCATCTGGTCGTCGATTGTCACTTGAGTTTAGTTTCCATCGGCGCCAGCATCTTGCTCTTCAAGACAGTCTTGCACAACATGACAGCCTGCATCCGAACAGTCCGTGGACTTGGCAATTGTAACCTTATTTCCTCAGAAAAGAACGCTTCCTGCCTGCCGATCTGGACGGCACCTTTTTTTCTTTTTCTTTTTTTTTTTCTTTTTTTTTCGTGCAATTTTCCCTCCTTTTCTCGGTGTCCGGTGTTGCACTTCCGCGGTCTGGTGGATTTTGGTGTGCGATTTCGATTCGTCTCGACTCGACTCAGCTTTCCCTGTGGATCGCGATTGACTCTGTACTTTACTGTACGCAGCGTTCCTGTTGCTGCTCTCTCTTTTGACGTTTTTCTTTTTTTCTTTTTCTTTTTTTTTTTTTTTTTTTTTTTTTTCCTTCCGGCGGAGCGTAACTTG
This sequence comes from Anthracocystis panici-leucophaei, assembly GCA_014826065.1. NCBI lineage: Eukaryota > Fungi > Basidiomycota > Ustilaginomycetes > Ustilaginales > Ustilaginaceae > Anthracocystis > Anthracocystis panici-leucophaei. The sequence continues at coordinate 139,054 of CP060314.1, read as the reverse complement.
GTGAAGGCTTTGGCGAGTCTCGCGCTCTCGAGTCGATGCAGTTGATCATCCCCATCCTCATCCTCATCCTCTTCCTATCTTATCACCCTGTCGCTCATCCTCTTGATCCTATTGACACTAACTCTTCACAACAATCCGCAATCATTGGTCACGACTCGATCATTCACAACAAGCTCGTCCACCTTTGCACCTCTGTCTCTCTCTATCTCCTCTTCCATCTTTCACCATCTCTTCCGCTCTTTCTACCCTCCTTGCGTCGTTCGCTTTCTTTTCTCTCTTTCGGGCGGACCTCTCTCTGACACCGCGTCCTTTGCATCGATCCACCGTGCTTCGTCGATTGCACTATTCTGCTAGCCTCACGGTCTCTCAACCTCTCTATACGCCATCTCTACGTTTCACAGGAACAAAACAAGTCGACTCGTTTATCTTTTCTCCGCGTCCTTTTGTCAAACACAGCATCCTGACTTTGATGCGATTCTCGCTCACCACGTCACACAAATGAGGAGCAACAACCCCTAACTATAGCCTTCACTTGCCAACTTCGCCGAACCCGCCAACCGCCCGCCCGCTCGCTCCTACTCGGTCGACTCTGGATTTCAAGCGTATTGCATGCCCTCGAGTCCGCACAGCCTAGCATCTCTCTCACCCTCTCACATACCGGCCCCCCGCACAACCCACATCGCATTCACTTATGCTTGCTCCCGTCTAAGTCTCTCGTCCGACCAAACCGTCTCTGTTCACCATGTCGGGCCCTTCTTCCCACCCGCTCCAGCAATCGCTCGTGCGACCTCCTTCACCCGATGCATCCAGCCTTTCCTCGGACACCCTCGCCCGAAAGATTGCCGCAAATGCCGTCGAGGCTCCCACTTGCCCCATCGCCTGGGGCACCTGGCTTCGCAAATATCAGCTCGGCAACTGGTGTGAAAAGGTCGCGCCTCAATCCTCCGTTGACCCTAAACAGCTGGAATCAAATGGAACATCTCAAACCGCGCAGTCTGCCTCGAGCCCCGCAACCCCCACAGCTGCCACCGATATCCCACCGTCCCACCCAGCCCCCACCCCTGATTCCAAACTCTGTCAGCCTTTTAAAATCGCCAACGCGCATCGCTACGTCAAAGTCGACGCTCAAGGCTTGATGGACTCGATGGATTTCTATCGTGAAAATGGCTGGCTCGCTGCTCCTCCGCTGCCACGTCGCCAATATCGCCGTGTGGCCGAAGCGCTTCGTCGTCACGGCCTCACCGGTGCCCAAGAGCGCGAAGCCCTCCAACTCTACGTCAAACACGCCAAGGCCGTCTTCCAGTGCGAGTACGCCTCCTTCATGGTCGAAAGCCCCGACGAAGCTTACATGCTCATCCTCGCACAAGACGGAGGCGATCCCGAGGTACAGGTGGTTCCAAGAACTCTCACACTCTGTTCTCACGCCATGCTCCTTCCCGACGACGAGGTGCTCGTCGTGCACAACACCAAGAAGGATTGGCGATTCCGCTCATGCCCTTCTACCCTCGCTGGCACCGTCACAAATGCAAAGGGAAAGCCTATGAGCTTTTACGCTTCTGCACCCCTCTTCTTGTCATACAATCTCTACGGCATCGAAGGTCGAGTCCAGGTCGGCCGTCTCTGCATCATGGACGAGCAGCCCCGCGAAAACTTCGACGAAAAGACTGCCGATCTCCTCCATGCCATGGGCAACATGGCTGGCGATGCGCTCGAAAAGGAATTCCAAAGCTCCAAAAACGCCAAGGCCGCCGAGATGCAACAGCGCACCAGCTCCCTCATTCGCTCGCTCGAAGATACCTCGTTGACCGCACATCTCAGGCACTTTAACTCCTCGTCGGCTTCCACATCCGAGTCGGGCGACGGCTACACGCGCTACTCACTCGTCGTCATCGACAAAGCCTGTCGAGAGTTGCAAGAGTGCCTTGGCGCAACCGCCGTCGTCGCTTTCGACGTCAGCAACTTCCGCTTGAGACGTTCAGCCGCCAAGAGCGTCTCTCCACGATCATCGAGCGCTTTTTCTCACGCCTCCTTGCCACCGTGGAAACTATTCGACGGACACGACTCGAACGAGCCCATCACGCCGCCCTCGGAATCCGTCTCCACGCCAACCTACATCGACCCGGATTCGCCCATCGTCTCGCCAAGCATGAGCCGTAACATGTCTTTGAACGAGGCTAACTCCACGCTACATGCAATCGACCTACGCGAGGGCTCGCCACCTCCTAGCGTATTGTGCTACGCCGGCCCCCAAGAGTATCGGCCCAACATGCCCGAAGACATTCAGCAAGTCAAGTCCACTTTTGCCACCCCGCTCGCTCGCATGGCCGCCGAGACCAAAATGAACATCCGTTGCAAGTTCTATCACAGGCAGAACGACTCGAATTTCTCATCGGACGAGGACGACGATGATGCAACCGGTCTGTCCTCGGACAAGAACAGTGATCCCTGGGCCGACTTGCTGCCTCTTGACACTCCAGTCAACTCTTATGCTGTCTGCGTATGCTACAATCGTGCCAAGGCACGTCCTGGCATCATGTTCTTCGTCATGTTTAAAGACCAGGTCTGCTTTGACCAGCAAGAGCGTTTCTTTGTCGAGAGCACCATGCAGATCTCGCTCGGAAGCCTGATGCGTCAAAAGCTGTCCGAGGTCGACTTTTTCCAGGCCGAGTTCTTGAGGCACGTCCAGCACAATCTTCGCACACCGCTCCACGGTGCTCTTGGCGCCGTCGAGTACCTTCGTGCCGCCATCAGCAATGACGAGGACGACGACGCCGTCAAGATTGACCTATCCGCGGACGGCGTCTTGGCAACCTTACTCGAGTCCATCTCGTTGTCAGGTCTCACGCTCAACTCGTACATTGACGATTTGCTCAGCTTCCAGAATCTATCCGGCATCAAGACCGCAATCTCTGTGCCACCCAAGCGCGTGGCTACCGACATTGTCAAGGTTGTCGAAGCTGTTGCCGACGAGGAATGGGAGTTCGCACAGCGTCTCGATCTACAGTCTCGTCAACTCGAGACCGATCCTCTCAAGGCTCAGGAAGGCCCGCTCCATGGTATGGAGCTCATTGTCAAAGCAACGCCCGAAATTCGCGACTGCGAGTGGTTCGTCGATGTCAAATCGCTCCAGGACGTAGTACGCAAGGTGGTGTCCAACGCGATCCGCTTTACAAGGCAGGGCTATGTAGAGATATCTCTGCGCTTGGCGCCTCCTGGTGCTCTGGACGAGGTTGACGTTAGCGTTGCAGATGGCTACGCCGCTGTGGAGATCGAGGTCGCCGATACCGGTGTCGGCATGACCAAAGAATTCTGCGCCAACCAGCTCACCCGGCCTTTTAGCAAGGGAGACTCGTTCCGCGATGGTATCGGTCTTGGAATGACGATTGTATCGTCGACCTTGCAAAAGCATGGCGGAAAGCTGTCCGTGGCTTCCGAGGTCAACTTGGGCACGCGGGTCACCATGTGCATGCCGCTCCAACGCGGTGCGACGCAGCACGGTCGCAACGGTTCGACATCGAGCACAAACGGATCCAAGTTTGCCGTCTCCAAGTTGGCCTACTACGGACTCGAGACACGTGGACTACGCCGTTTAGCCAATGCCATGTGTGAACACTTTATGTCGATGGGCGGTATCGAGGTCACGCCCGACTTTGCCGAAGCCGACTGCATTGTTTTGCCCGAAAGAGCAATTGCTACTTTGGACGAGGGGGACGAACCTTTTCTCGATCGAGTCAAGCCAACGGCGAGGTTTGTTACCATCAGCTCATCCCACCTCATCGTTGAGAAGGGGATTGAGAAGCTCGATGGTCGCTCTGTGCTGCCTCTGCCCATGCCGCACGGTCCCAGTGCGCTGCGATTGATGGAAACCTACTTGTCGGAGGAGGAGCCTCCTCCAATTCACATTGCCAACGCCGTGCGCAGCAACAACTCGCATCGTGTCAGCGTTACCGAGCTTGGCATTGCTACTGGCACTCGCCGAGTGTCTGGACATCGTCATTCAGCTTCTGTTGCGTCGGCTTCGCTCGGAGACGGCAAAAGGTTGATGGTGGCGATCGTCGCGATTCTGCCGTCGATGTGTCACCGGCATCAGCAAAGTCGGTCAAGCCAGTTCCTTCGCCCATCAACACGTCTGCTATTGCGCCACGAAACGACGAGTTCCGCGTGCTGGTGGTAGAAGACAACCCGATCAACATGAAGCTCTTGACGACACTCTGCAAGCGACTCGACATACGCTATGAAGAGGCGCACGATGGTGCCGAGGCGGTTGCCAAGTTTATCAGCTTCCGACCGTCTGTTGTCCTGCTCGATATCTCGTTGCCGATTCAAGATGGGTTCGAAGCGTGTGCACAGATGCGTGCGCATAAATATCCTTCCTTCATCGTTGCCGTTACCGCGCTCAGTTCGGAAGAGGACAAGACGCGCGGTATCGAAACGTGCGGAATGGACGCTTGGATGACTAAGCCGGTCTCACCAAGGCAGTTGAAGGGCGATTTGGAGGAGTGGAGGAAGAGGTATGAGTTGAGTCGGGGCAAGGTTAATGGTGTGAACGGTGGTAATAGGGGGTTGTGAACGGCGGCTCTCTAATCAACCGTTTTCGATCTGTCTTTGGTCGACCTGCTACCCTTCCGATCTCTCTTGTACATTTCTCCTTTTTGCTCTCGCTCTCCTTCTCTGTCATCACTCTTTTCCATCTCTCACACACACTCTCTCACATACAGGCTACCGCTCTTGGGAATCTCTGCTTATCTTTTTAGGGTTTATCACTTGTCACTTTGTTTTTGGCTTTTCTTTTTGGGAATCTGATCAACCTTTTTTTTTTTTTTTTTTTCAATCGTCACCTTGAATGCTTTTCCTCGTTGCTGTGAGACTGTGATGGGTGGCAATGGGTGTGCAGGCGATGGCTGATACTGCGCTGGCGAAGGCATGTGCGTCAACTGTGGATTGCGGTGGGATGGAGCAGCGGAGAGAGGGCTGGGATATTGTGCGCAATGAAACAGGCGACAAAGTGAACCTCAATGTGCGGAAGATGCTTTTCGGAATCAAGACTGGACGACCCCTAAGGGCAACTTTGGGAGCTCGACACAATACGACCCATGCGACCAGAGGCAAAGTGGCATATCGCCTTGAAAGCGACCCATTTCTGGACAACAAGATCGTAAACCCCGATAGAATCAACCATAAAAGACTCGTTTACACATTTTACGCAAGTCCAAGGCCCCGAACTGCGCTCAAGACGACAATTGAAACCTCGACAATAGATCTACTAGCTTGACCTCGTCTTGCACTTCAACCGAACCCAAAAAAAGAAAATCGCTTCTATACCTCACCTCTCGCGCTCTACTTCTTCTTCGGCCCCCCCAACGGACTCCCAATATCCTTTCCTCGCAATTTAACCCCCAACGCTCTCTCCAACTTGGCCAAGATCTGCGGGTTCGGTACCGCCTTGCCACTCTCGTACTCCTGAACCACCTGGGGTTTCTCGTTGATCTTTGTCGCCAGATCCTTCTGCGTCAAACCTTTCGCCTGTCTCGTCTGCCCAATCGTCTTTCCCACCGTGGGGGCAACTTTGGGTGGCGGGGCAACTTCGTTTTCCCGATCGAGTTTAGCGATGCGTTGATGGTCGGTTCCAATGTGACCTTTGTTGGTGCCTGCGGAGATTTTACGATCGTTTTCCGTGATTGCTCCGACTTGTTTGGCTCGTTCGTATGCGGTGGGACCGGAGGAGGATCCACCGCCGGAAGGACGTACGCCTCGACCGATGACGGTTTTGCTGTCCCAGTCGGTGTTGGACATGTTTGCTGAGTCGACAGATAGAGAGATGTGTGTGAAGGGTGTGTGTGTAAGGACGACCTTGTTGCGGGTGCCAAAAAAAAAAAAAAATAGATCAAAGGAAACGGAAATGTGATGATAGTGTGGTTTTGGTAAGGAAGAAAGAAGAAACCCAGCCTCGTGTGATCTCTCTCTCTGACGTCCACCTTCTCGCGGGCTTCTCCTCCTTCTCACGGCGGAAAAAGTGAAGTCATCACACGGCTTTTCCTCCACCGCGAGCAGCTCTTGATACGCTCAGATCAGCCTTTTTGCGCCGTTCCACGTCTTTCTCTGCTTTTCCAGTTGGATTTTTTTTTTGCACTACTACTCTTCGTCGGTGTAACACTCTGAACAAAAATCAGACCTTCAGCCGGTCCACGACGGCCGCTCATCACCAACACACACGCCGCAGACCGATAGCACAAGGTCAACCATGACATTTCGCCCACGAATCACAAAACCACCATCACACAGTCTGAGCCTGCCTATCAGCCTCCTCCTCCTCCTCCTCCTCCTCCTCACCCTGTACACCCTTGAAATACGGATTCTCACCCTCCCTGTCACCCTCCTCACCATCACCTTTCGACTGCATGTACACCTCAGCTGCACCCGGCGGCGTCTGGATCCTCTCATGCCGTGGACTCTGAAACGTCGGTTGATCCAATAGCAGCTTCGGTTTCGGTTTGCTCTGCTTCCTCCCCAACGATGCAGCACGCTCTTGTAGCGTTTTGGCTCGTCGTGGTTGCGATTCGTCGTGCTTGCTGCTCCGATCCGGCTTGTACGTCTCCCGCTTGTGATCCTCCTTGTTCTTGCCGTGTTCGAGCATCATACCCGACAAATGCGATGCGACGGCTTCGTCTGGTTTCGACGAGTCGGGCGTGTAGTCGTTCGATCGCCCGCCTGTGCTTCGACTGGTGTAGACAGTCGAAGATTCTTGCGACTGCGTGCCCTTGTGTGAAAACGGCAATTCTCCATCAGAGGTAGGCGAGTCGAACATTTCAGGAGAACCACTGAGTGGCGACTCCATCGTGATCACGGGGGGACTGGTTTTCCCGGTATCGAGTTTGTGCAGAGTCGAGATGGGTCCAGATCGGTTACGTTGCAGGGGACCATTGCTGTTCGGCTCCTCCGTCGGCAATTCGAACGTGTGCATCTGAGGCGATTCAAACATGCGTGCAGCCGCTTTTCGAAGTTGATCCACCACCACCTCCTCCTCCTCACCACCCTGCTTCTGCGATTCAGGCTGAGGCGTCTTCTCCTTGATCGTCGCCGCATCGCTCGCCACATCCATCGACTCATCCCCAGACCCGCCAGCTTTGCGCTCATCAGCACTCGCCGTCGAGGCCGGAAACCAGCTACGATCCCGATGATTGGCCTCGCTACCGCCCGACGTAGACCTCGTCGCTTCTCGACGAGCACGGTTCATCGATCCACCTTTCTTGAACCGCGAAATGGCACGTGCAAAAGTAAAGATGTTGGTAATCTTGCAAATGGCGCAGTCGAGATCTTCGTCGGTGATCTCGGAAACCATGGCCTCCAAGTTTTCTTCGGTGGACAGCAAGATGCCTTCCTCGACCCTGAGCGTCCAGGGATGCTGGCGCATCTGTGGAATGGTGATCCGCTTTTTGGGGTCCTTGATGAACATCTTCTGCAACAAGTCCTTGAGGTCATCCGACAGATGATCCGGGTATTCGGGCTCGTCGTTCTTGATCGACTCGTACATCTCGTAGAAGTTGTCCTTGTCAAACGGCAGATGACCCACCACCATGCAATACAACGTGACACCAAAGGACCAGACATCGTCCGATTTGCCGTGATACTCGGCATGACCAGCAGTACATAGTTCGGGGCTCATAAAAGCAGGGCTACCTGCCGACGTTTGCATCGTGTCGTCCCCCGGCTTGAGGAACATCTCGGATACACCGAAATCGACGATCTTGCACCTCTTGCGGTCGTCACTGAGCAAAATGTTGTCCGGCTTGATGTCACGGTGGACAATCTCGTTCTCGTGCAGGTACTCGATGCCCATTAGGATCTGAACGAAATAGAGCCGAGCGACGTCCTCGGGCAATGGCTGTACCTGAGAATTGAGCTTGACGTCGATGACGGTGCCATCGGGACAATACTCAAAGACCATGTAGAGGCTGTCTTGGGTTGGGTCATCGAGCACCTCGTACAGCTTGACAACATGCGGATGATGGAGCTTTTTGAGAATAGCAATCTCGTGACGGATGTGGGTGAGCGGATCCTTGAGCTCATCGTCTTGGTCCTGCTTGGGGTTGAGCCCGCCTTTTGTTGGATCGCTGCGATTGCCCGAACGAGGCGCACCTCTCCCTCTTGCAGGTTTGCGTAACTTATCTGCACGATGTGTTTTGCGCAGCCGAGTCTTGCCAAACTCCTTGACCGCGAATGCAACCTCGGGATCTTGTACAAGCACAGCCTTACGCACCGTACCATAAGCGCCTCTGCCGATAGTGTCGGTAATCTTGTACTGGTTGATCACGGTAGAGCCATCATCCAGATCTTTGCTCTTGGCATCGAGTGTCTCGCGATATTCGTACGAAGGCGTTCTCGACATGGACCTGGAAGGCATTCGTTCGTGTGGTGGAGCCGGAACCCCCAATGTCGGATTGGAGGTGGAGGATTGACTGCGCATCGTATTCTGACGCTGCTGCTGGCTCGGCGTGTGCGATGGAGAGTTGGAATTTCCGTGTGCGCGGGAATGCGTGTGATGTCGCGCGTGACTGTGGGAATGCGTATGTGTATGGCTGTGGGCATGTGAATCGTCGGATGGCGGCGAAAGCGTGTCGCTGCGCTGTGGGGTCGAGTTGTTCGAGTTGCTCGGACCAGCCGATGCTTGCTGCTTTGCTCGCGACAAGAGTGCCGATAGCTTTGCACTGTGCTGCTGCATGATCTGGTCATCTTCTTCGGGCGACCCGGAAAGCATTTGCGACATGTTTCCAAGTGCGTATCGGTTGTGCCGCGGTGGGATCGCTTTTGCGATGTCGATCGATCAATCAGCGGCAAGACCGCGCCGCCGAACGTATGGGTCAAGTGTGTCTTGCGATCCGGCCTTGTTTAGGGTAGCGTACTTCTTCTTGACCTCGAATGAAAGGATCAGGTCGTCGAGCTAGATGGAATGAGACAAGCGGGACTGATGGTAGCAGGTCGGAAACCTCTTTGAGCATTCAGTCAGCTCAGTTGATCCGATTGCTGTTGCTGCGTGACCGTTTAGAGCTAAGTTTAGCTTGGAGCAAAAGCCAAACCGTCCGAGTTGAGATTATGCCATGCTGAGCAGCGTCAAAAAGTCGAGTCAACTTTTAGTGGGTCCATGCGTGAACCGCGAACAAGGGCATCCGAAGCATGCAAAGCTACAGTCGGACCTTTTGAAATGAACCCTTTTTTATTTTAAAATTTTTTTGTAATATTTTCAACATTCTTTGAGCAGTAACATTCTATCTCAGCTTATAGACATGCTATGATACTGTGGAAGCTTGCAAATTCAATCTTGATCTACAGGCTAGTTGATGTAAGGGATAGACAGGAGGTACAAGCATCCAGAGCATCTAGAACCAACTGACTCAGAAGTCTTTCCCTGGCCAAGGCTGCCTTAGCAATCTGCAGAGCTTCTAGCTCATCAATCTTACCTGACCTTGACACTTCTGTAGCCCTGCAGTGCTTCTCTGGAGACCTTGGTGGTGTTTCAACCTCCTCCTCCTCCTCCTCCTCCTCCTCCTCATCTTCACCTGTGAACTCCTCCTCTCCAGGTACCTCTAACACATCCTGAACTGTCACTTCTGTCAGTGCTTTGAGGGTGGCTGCAAGCTCTTGACCAATATCTGCTTCCTCCTCTGGTTGTGCTGCCTCCTCCCATTCCACCAGACCAGTGTGTCTCCAGCAGTTCTTGATGGTTGTCATGCTAAGCTCCCTCCAAATTTCCTGTACATACCTAATTGCTGTCAAGAGATCCACCTTGTAGATGTCTGTGCTTCCAAGCTCTGCCTCTAGAAGTGCCAAAGAGTACTGTTTTGCCCTGTAGTGTTTCTTGATGGTTGCAATGATGCCTGCATCAAGGGGCTGAATCTTTGATGTGGTGTTTGGAGGCAGGAAGTGAAGGGTAAGTTCTGCAGCTCTGTGAGGGGCTTTTGAGGTGTACCATGAGCAGGGCAATTATCCAGGAGAAGTAGAATGTGCCTTCCAGGAGTCTGTCCAACATAGACATCAAGATCTTGCAGCCAGGTGGTGAAGAGTGCTGAATTCATCCAGGCCTTCTTATTGGCTCTGTATGTGATTCCAAGCTGTTCTGCTGTCTGCTTCTTGAAGATCCTGGGCTGCTGTGACTTGCCAATGAAGAGAGGTTCCAACTTTTCTGTCCCAGTTGCATTGCAAGCAAACAGTATGCTGACCCTGGTCTTGTCTTTCTTGAGGCCTTGCACTAATGAGTTGGAGATGGTCCTGATTGGTGGCATGCTGTAGAAGAGCCCAGTCTCATCTGCATTGAAGATATCTTGAGGCTGGAACTGCTGGAGGACCTGCTTGATGTCTGGAAGCAACCTATCAACATCTGCCTGATCCACACTTCCTGATTCTCCATAAGCCACATGCTGAGCAAATGAATGCCTGTTCTTGAACTTCTGTATCCAGCCATTTGAGAACTTGAGAGCAAGCTGCTGGTCCTCTGGTAGCCTGTCATTGAGCCTGGATTGGAAGATTTCACCCTGCTGCCTTAGCATCTGACCATTGACCATGTCACCTCTTTTTCCTGACCTTGAACCCAATCAGCCAATAGCTTGTCCAACTCCTCCAGATTGCTGGGCAGCTTCCTAGTGCTGGATGATGATGAGGAGCTGTGGTGGTGTGTCAGGATGCAGGACTCTGTAGATGGTGGCTTTGCTAAGGGTAGTTGAGATTGAAAGTGTCCTTGGCCCAGGAAGAGGTCCTTCTGCAGATATGCTGGGTTATTGGCTTTCTGCTCTTGATGGCAAGCTAGAATCTGCTGCTTCTGTGCCAGGGTGAGGTTTTTGCCTGAAGAGGCAGGTGCTCTTGGTGACTTAGGCATGCTGGGGTACAGAGACAGGTTGGATGATGAGATGGTGGTGGTAGGAAGGAAAGAGTGGCTGATCAACATAGCTGTAGTTGGGAGAATCAGAATGATGGTCTGTGAGCATACCTCCACTTGGTTGTATAGAGGATGGTTTTGGAGGTGCTGCTCAAAATCATTTTGTGACCTCAATCTTGTTTTCGCAATTTTGACACTTAAAAGGGTTCATTTCGAGAGGTCCGACTGTAGCTTAGTTTCACAGGAAAAAAATAAAAATAAAATAAAAATAAGTGTGTGAATTGGTTCTCAGCGGCGATACGCTCTGCAGCTCCACCATGCGCGAATCTCAGCCCGCAAGCTCTTTAGACTCGTTCATCTGCCGACGAACGCTGAATGCCAATAGAGCAGCAGCAGCAGCAGCAGAGATCATGTTCGATGCAAAGCCGAATCGGCCAAATCGATGTGAGCGAAGATGGCGCCGACTATCTTCTGTTTGCTCACCTCGCTAAAAGCGGCGTTTGCTATCGCACGGCTCTTTTGATGCAGATCTGATCTCTCTGTTCAATGGTCCTCTCGATCGGAAGACGATTCCCACATCAAACGAAGCCGTTCGTTATCCTAGCCTGTGTAACCGACAGCTCCAATCTATCACATGCACAGGCTCGCCGATGAAGTGGTCCTGCGCATCTTCAGCTACCTCGATGCACCCGACCTCGTTCGATTGCAGCTGGTCAACACACATCTTGGCTCCTTGGCCAAGGACCGTCAGCTGTGGAAGCGTCTCTTCTACCATAGCTTCGTACGATCAGCCGACGGCACCTTCAGCGGTCGTTCCAGTTCTCGTCCTCTGCCCACCCTGCGCGAGCTTCGGTCTTTGCTCTTGCATCAAAACCTTCTAAATGTCAAGTACGTTGCTGGCGACGGTGCTCAACGTATACAGCGCCTACCCACCCGATACTACAGTTCCACTCCACAACTCCGGGCGACCCTATCATCAGAGCAAGAAGCTCAAGAGGCAGTCTCATCGTTTTTCCAGGACGGGCTGAATCCCAGCGACATCTCTGAGGATCATCTCATCGACTGGGAACAGATCTTCCGCGTCTCGACAAACTGGCAACGAGGCAAGTTCGACGTCTTTGAGCTTCACGCAAATCAGCCTTCGAATGATTTTCAACGACTATGCAGTCAATCCTCATCGCTCCGACACACGATTGTACGAGTATCTAACCGTTTCATTTTCACGACAGCCTCCGCCGACTCCGAGCTCGTTCCGACCACGCCAAGCATCTCTGTCTATGCCTCGGAGCCCCGCTCATCCTCAGTTGATCCGCTCGGACAAAATCAGATACCCACCGATCTGCATCAGAGAAGTCCAATCTTGCAGTTTTCTTCCCCTGGACTGCAAAGATTTTTGGCAGCACGTTCATCTCCTCAAGCCTCTCCGCAGGTTCACGTCACCGAGATTGCGATCGATGCCGACAAGCATGCTGGTCTCGCCGCTGTCGATGCATCGGTGCATCAAAAGCGTAAGTTTGGCGAATCAGACATCTCCGCCTCGGCATCCGTCAGCAGAGTTCTCGTAGCCTACTCGACCGGCCACTGCAGTCTCTTTTCCCTCACAACAGCTGATGGAGAGACTCTCAAATTCGCCGAAGATGTCTTCCATTGTCCTGACACAGTCGCCTCGGGCGATCATATCGTCATGGCTGCTATGCACTCTCCAGCGCTCGTGCTCTGCTCGTCCAAGTTTGACCTTTCTTTGTACCGAGTCAGCTTCACGCCGGTGCGATTAGATTTGGTCCACCGTCTTTCGAGCTATCGTTGTGCTTGGCCCGCGTCCTTGCGACTCAAGAAACTGCCTTATCACGATGTCGTCAAACGTTTCCGACGGCCTTCGTCATCTTCTCACGCCGATCGACGAACCCTGGACGATCGCCCCGAAGAACAAGCATTCAGAGTGACGCTGGCGTATTCGACACCCAGCTATCCCTCATCTTGGAGTGTTTCAGTGCAGGAAGTCGTGGTGAGGCTCGATCTCGCTCCAATATCGGCGTCCACCGCACACGTCACCAGTCGACATGTCACAGCCAAGCATCCATTCCGACCGACTCCGATTGACCCTAGAGGACGCTCTATGCTTGATCGGCACCGAAGCCCGGTCCCATCCAGCTTGCAGGCTGGATCAGAGCAAGACCCAGCTCGGGAAACAGCGATAACGGCAAGCAACAGGTCCACGAGCTTGACCTATGACGACCCCTTTGTGGTCCTTGGGGCAAGCGACAATATGGTCGAAGTCTACGAGCTGCTTGGCGCTACCACTTTTGTACGACGAAATTCCGGCGATTCGCAGGCATCGACAACTGTCTCCCGCTCGGCAACTGCGACGAGGGAGTCGCAAGGTTCTGCTCTGCGCCTCGTGCATCGACGCAGCCTGCATGGACACACGGGCAGCGTTCACAGCGTCGCACTCGAAGATGGACGCTGCGTCAGCGGTGGAGCAGACGGCAGCATCATGGTTTGGAGCCTAGGCGATCGTGCAAATGAAACTGATTCGATTGCCAGCGCGATGCGAAACGTCCGCGCCACCGTTCGGGGATCAGATCGAAAGGATGCCACAATCGGAATTGGGGCAAGATCGACCAACTCCACGATTGTGGAAGAAGATGGCGATGAGGGTGCGAGTCACATGGCGCACGTGCTGACTCTCAGATCGTCTTTGGAACCAGAGCAGTCCGGTGCGTCGAGTTGGAGCGGAGGAAACGCAAGCTACGGTAGAGGCGCCCATGCTCGGTCCTTCGGTCCTTCGCTCGGTCAGTTTGTCCGGAGCCGCGTCCTGGACCGTCAGGCTAGAAGCGTGATTCGTTGGGTGTCTACAGCGTTCGATAAGATCGTCAGCATAGTAGCCTACACAGACGTGCGTTCAGGTTTGACGACTGGCGACAACACTTCGATCGACGCGCAGCATCCTCGCGAAAGAGTGCAGGTTTGGAGCTTTGGCTGAATGCAGGCTGCCTTCAAGCGACCTAGAATCGATGATCTTTTGTATTTGTACCTGTCACTTGTATCAACACTGTATCATCCTTTGTTTCCTCTCTTTACTTGCCAAGTGTCGGCCATCGATGGCGCAAAGTGTTGAGGACCATGAAGAGCAAGCTCGAGAGGAAAGGCTGCGAGTGTCGTCCATTTCGCCGGAAATCGGAAATTACCTGCTCCACCCTGAGCCAAATTTTTCGAAGAATTTTTGGAAAAAGAAGAAATAACTTTGCTTTGCAAACACCAACAACATTTTCGGTGCGACTCTTAGCGTCAACCTTTCTCTTTTGACCACCTGGTCACGCACACGTATCTGGACATCTCTCCAGCAATCTCGTTGGATTCATCAACATCAACCGTTCTCTTTCGGTCCACCGATCACGCAGACACATATTTACATCTCTCCAGCAATCTCATTGGAACTCTCAGCGCCAACCCTCCTCTTTTCAGTCGTCCAATCCCACACATACATATACATCTCCAGCAATCTTGTTGGACATGGACATCTTCCGAACGCTAGCAGGTGGAGGCGCTCGCTTCGACAAGAAGCGCTTCCAAAACGATCTCAAGATCTTTGGTGGGGCTAGTGACGAGAACGCTTCGACTAGCAGTGCAGCAACATCCATCAGGGTATCCTCAACAAAACGGAAGCGATCAGGTGCTGAATCGAAAACAACTGGTCAAAAGGATGAAACGATGACCAGTGCCGCAAAAGTAGTTGTACCGGACGGGTTGGATTTCTTCGGATCGGCGGCCAAGGCTAAATCGACAACTTCGGCTGTCGAGCGTCGAGAGAGGCAGAGTAAGAAGGATGGCAAGCGTAAAGCTGGTGCTGAGTCTGACTCAGAGGATGACGACGATGACGACTCGGATCAAGAAGAGCAACGCACAGACGAAGCACCGCTTACCAAAGCTACGCTCAGCAGCTTCCTCAAAGCTAACAAGATCAAGTTGAAGGGTACAGACGTACCACTCCCCATGGCCTCCTGGTCGGAACTCGAGACGCGATTCAACGTTCAACCTTGGCTCCGTACCAACCTCGAGAAATGGGGATGGGGCGTCCCCACCGCTATCCAAAAGGGAGCTATGCCAGTCCTCCTCGCCAACCGCGATCTGCTTGCCGGAGCACCTACGGGATCCGGTAAGACGCTTGCTTTCCTCCTCCCACTCATTCACCACCTCCGCGCACCGTCGAAGAAGGAGCATTTCAGAGCAGTTGTTGTCTCGCCCACTCGCGAACTGGCGCAGCAGATCTATGACCAGTTGCGTAGATTGACGGAAGGACGTAACTTCCGAATCTGCGTGCTGACCAAGACGTCCGATGCTACCGCTGTGTCTTCTGCGGACCCGGGCAAGCGGAAGAAGTTCGACGTGTTGATTACTACGCCTTTGCGACTCGTACATGCGGTGGAGAAGGAAGAGGTGGATCTGAGTAATGTGAGGCATTTGGTGTTGGACGAAGCGGATAGGTTGTTGGAGGATGGGTTTTTACAGCAGACGGATACGATCTTGGCTGCGTGTTCGCACTCGGAACTGCGCAAAGCTTTGTTCTCTGCTACCCTCCCGGCAGGAGTGGAAGAGATGGCGAAAACGTTCATGGTCGACGAATGTCGGGTCATCGTAGGCACCAAAGATTCAGCCACCGAAACGATCAAGCAAGAGTTGCAATTCGTCGGATCCGAAGATGGCAAACTCCACGCTCTACGATCGTTGATTCAGGAAGGAGGTCTCAAACCACCCGTTTTGCTGTTTGTACAGTCGATCGAGCGGGCCAAGGATCTATTCCACGAACTGGTTTACGATGGATTGCATGTCGACGTGATCCACTCCGACCGTCCCAAGGTGCAACGAGAAGGCGTAATCTCCGCGTTTAAACGGGGCGACGTCTGGGTGCTGATCTGCACCGAACTCATGGCTCGAGGTATCGATTTCAAGGGAGTCCAACTCGTTATCAACTACGATTTCCCTCAATCCGTCCAATCGTACATCCATCGTATCGGTCGTACTGGACGTGCGGGGAGAGAAGGAAGAGCGATCACGTATTTCACCAAGGAGGATGCGGCGCATTTGAAGACGGTCGTCAACGCTATGAGACAGAGTGGATGCGAGGTGCCAGAGTGGATGGTGAAATTGAAGAATCCGGGGAAAAAGGAGAGGAAGAAGTTGAAGAGTAGAGCGCCAGAGAGGAAGGAGATCCGGACGAGTGCCGGTGGAAGTGTGGGTAGGAGACAGGCGAATAGGAGGAAGGAGATGGTGGCTGCCAGTAAGCGGAGGAAGGTCGAGGAGGCGAAGGAGACGAAGGGGGAGAGTGGGCAGTAGAAGAGGTTCGTTTGTGTATGATGAGTTTTGCTCGCAATGACAGTCCTCAAACTTGCACACGAGAGTCAATCACACAGTTCAAACCATCGATCAGCGGATGAAGAGATTCGACGAGTGTCATTCCAAACAACCACGTTTACAAATCATCATCATCCACCTCCCCAACACCACCATCCACCACCCCAACTCCATCATGCAACTGCACAACCCCCTCCACTGTCCTCCTCACCACATCCACCCCCTCCTTGACCCTCTCTAACAACACGCCCATCTTCTCCTTCAACCCTTTCTCCCCACCCAACACCAACTGTCTCTGCATCCTCCCGTCCAGCTTGGTATTCAGAAAGAACAACAGTCCTCGATTCAAGTCGATACTGCCACCGACCAGATTCGACTGCACCATTTTCGCCAGCTTTTCTTCCCTCAGTGGTGCCGTGACGGTTGGGAGGTGGAGTGTTTTCGCCGGCGACTTGGTCTGGATCGATAGCACGAGGTGTACGAGTAGAAGGCCGATAAAGTTTGCGGGACGCGGTTGGAGAGCGGTGAAGTCGACGGTTTTGAGCGATTGGAGGGATAAACAGTCGTGGGTGATCCACCAAGCGTAGGCTCGGGCTAGGTTGCTGACTCGACGAGGATCGACTTGTTTATGCTCTCCGTCTTCGTCGTCAGCAGCGAGATTGGAGGCGAACTTTTCACCTCCTACGCCCTTCTGACCGATCTCTCGCAAGAAATCCCAGAGACAGTATTGAAGCGTAATACGCATCCCGTAGTCGTTTCGGCAGATCTCTCGACCGATAAGCGTGTAGTACGGGTTGTACACTTGTTCGGAACCGACACAGTGGACGAGGACACGGACGATCTCGCGCCGTGCGACGTCGTTCAGCTTGAGCAGGAGGAGGTTTTCGGCGGCTTGAAGGAAATCCTCGGCAGTGAGCAGGATGATAAAGACGAGACGGCGCGTGTCGGTGTTCATCCCCTGTGCTCTGGCTAGTGCTAGCAGATGAGTCTGTTGAGGATCTTCGATAGTGACAGCAGGGTTGGTGGAAGATTGGATGGTGGTAGCGCGTGCATTCATGGGCAGCAACTTGGTTAAACCTTGAGCATCCGACTGATCAGCTTGACCGGTCCATGCTGCACCAACCAACCACCATTTCCCCTTTTTGTCGGCGTCCTGGAGGTCCTTCAAGCCGATCCGCAACGCTTCGTACGATCTAACCGTTCGCTTCTTGGCCATGCCCCCGAGGTACTTTTTCATCCGTGTAAGCAGCTGTCCAGAAGGACTGTTGGGATTGGATGCGTCGTTGGCCGATCCTTTGGACGTTTTGGTCTTTTGCAAGTCGGTCATGCGTTCGAGCATGAATTTCGCCCGTGTTGATGCGTTGGATGAGGAGACACAAGACTGGGTGAGAGCGATGATAGCTTTGAGAGAGGTAGAGTCGTCGGACCGAAGTTGCGAACCACACGAACGAATGGTTTTAAGCAACAGCTCGATGTCCACTTCGCCTACGCTGCCTTTAACCGCATCACCATCTGCTCCCGGCTGCTGACCGAGAAACATCCGAATCAGATCGTATATCAACGGACACGCAACCACGTGCAAGTTGTACAACTCGCACACCAACACGGTCAGATTGAGACACTCTTTTCCCCTCACCTCTTCTTCCTCCCCTTCCCCACCCTTCCCATCCCCGTCCCCCTCCTTCAACGCATCGTAAAACCTCTTCAACTCCTCCACCAATCTCTGGATGAAAACCGCAGCAAACTCGACACCCACCACTTTATGCAGCGCCGCCACCAGGGCCGCATGCAAGATGACAAAGGTGTCGACGAGGTTGGAGCGGGAAGTGATAGTGTCGAGGATGAGCTGGGTGATGGTGGATGTGACGTGTGCGCGGGGATGGGTTCGATAGAGCGATTCGTACTCGGTGAGGATCGAGTCGATGTTGCCGTCGCCGAGACGGTTGAGGAGTCCTTGGGCTTGACGGCGCAGTTTTTGGGCTGTGAGGGGGTCCATTTCTGCTTCACTGATGCCTGGTGCGGGTGCAGACGAGGATGAGGTGGTGGAAGCGGAGGATTCGGCGGTGAGCTTTGCACGGAGCGCTGGAGGGATGTACTTGGTCGAAGGGGCGGCAGCAGGTGCGGCAGAGTCAGAGGTACCAGCGAGGAGAGCACGAGCTTCTTCCACTTCCGAATCGTCTTGGCCGGAGTCATCGCTGTCTTGCTCGCTCTCACCGGAGCTGCCCTCCTCTTGTTCGTCTTGGTCATCTTGGCCGTCCTCCTCATCCGTCGTCGCCATCGCAGCATCCCAGTTGCTGAAATCTTCTTCGTCGTTCGAGTCGAAATCGTACAACCCTTCGTCCAGGTCCACATCCTCGTCTTCCTCAGAAGCGCTCTCCGCATCTACCTCACTCTCCTCCTCACTCTCTCCCTCATCATCCTCATCCTCACTAACACTGACCTCGTCCAACCCGGAATCCTCACTCTCCCTCTCTCCACTCACCTCCTCCTCGCTATCACTCTCATCATACATGCCCACCTGGAACCGATCCAAATCATCCAAAAAGTCATCCAGATCGTCTCTAACCACATCCTCCCCTGACCTACTTTTGCCAAGGCTGTACTCGAGCCAACGAATCTCGTCCTCTTCTTCCTTTTCTTGTTGTGTCATGTGCCGCCTGCTTTTCTTCTTGCCGACGACATCGCTAGCTCTTGCTTTGCCTTTGCTGGAAGACGAGGGACCGGCTTCGGCGCGGGCGAGCATCTTTTCGAGTGCAGTTGGCTTGGTGGATGAGGATTTCGTCTTGGTAGACTTGACGACCTCCATCTCTCCGGTGAATGGGTTGAGGCGTGTCCTGTGTTGGACTTGTTGAGAGTCGTTCTGTGGCTTTGCTGTGCTCTTGGGTTTCTTGATTAGTTTCAGAGCTTCTTCTGGTTGTTTGTCGGACTTTCTCTTCTGCTGAGCTTTCGAGTCGGACTGGACGGTTTGATGGGACGATGATGCACGGGCATTGTCGCCGTTGTTCTGATTGGAAAGGCGGGGATTGTGCTGAGGTGCTGATCTCGGTTGAGAACGTTGCTGTTTCTGTTGTTCCTTGTGCTCCTTTTCTTGATTTCGCAAAGACTTGATTGGTCCTCTCGGTGTTCCTTTTGCCGCACCATTGATTGCACTCTGCGGTTTTCCTATGGCTTTGAGCTGAGGCTTGCCGGAGCCGTTGTGAGGATTGAAACGGTTCCCACGGTCTTGAGGACGAAAGGGACGCCTGTGGGCAAAAGGAGCTGGCAACCCGAGCTCATCCCGGAGAGCTGCTGGGAGTGTCGTGGTTTTGCGTGCCTTTGTGCGGGGGTCGAACGGCATCCTTGCGATTCCAAAGACGCAGCAGTGAGGGTATGATGGGGAGAGGAAGGGAGGAAGAAGAAACCAAAAAGGAAGAAAATTGTTTCGATTCGGAAATCGGACCCAAATTTGGCAGCAAAGACGCATTTGTATCAAACCTTCTCATCAACCCTTCCTTCCCTCATCCACACACAATCCAATCGAGCTCAGCAACCAGCACTGAAGAAGCTGCAGCCATGGATGCACTCGCCGGATACGGTTCGGATGACAGCGATGTATCCGAGCAGTCGTCGCCCCGTATCGCTCGAACAACAACCAAGACGACCAGCTCTGAACCTCTCGACTATGATCCATCCGATGCGTTTGGTCTGAGTGAACTCAAAGCTGGTCAGGCGTCGACAGGTCAGAGCACACAACAACCACAAGTCGAGTCCACATCTTCTACAGGTCGATCTTCCAGAAAGAAGCAAAAGACGACAACAGACGCTGCACCACCACCGACCATCGCCTCGAACCCGCCACATGCATCCACGTCGACCTCGAACACAGTCGCACTAGCACCAAAAGTCATCGACAACTCTTCTGCCGCAGAAGCGCTCCTCCTACGACCAGGCGACACCACAATGCACGTCAACATCCCTTACGCCGACATGACGGCACCCCAACTAGGACCCGAAAACCCCTTCGCACCACGCACCCTCGGCGCCCAGCAAAACACCTATACGGGTCACATTGAATCCGCCACCGTCTCTGACTACGATTTTCGCAATCAGCAGCGCACATTCCACGTCTATGGCTACGCAAAAGATCCTTCTTTGCTCCATCAAGCGGACAGCTTTGTGGGAGACCAAAGCGCGGCAGCACGCATGCAAGGGGCTTCTGCTGCCGATATCCGCGCGAGTGCTCAGTTGAGATCTAGTAGTAAAGCGCAGAAGAAGAAGCGAAATGGTACGGCGGGTGATCCGAGTGTAGTCGAAGGGGAAGGAGCGTATGTTGGACCGTGGGCAAAGTGGGCAGGCGATGAGAATGTTGCGGAGCAGTTGCTGGGTGGAGATGCGACTGTTGGGCCGAGTCAGGCTGAGTTGAGTGCAGCACAGGCCAAGTCGGAAGCGAGGGAGAAGGACAAATTGGAAGCAGCGAATGCGAGGAAGCAAGCCGAGGCAGAAGAGAAAACCACAGAAACCAGCATCTTCCACGGTAAAAGCATGTACGACTACCAAGGGCGGACGTACATGCACATCCCTACGGACGTCGATGTCAACCTGCCAGGCGAACCGGGCGAGCAAGAGTGTTTCCTGCCCAAATCGTGCATTCATACGTTCCGCGGTCATACCAAGGGCATTTCGACACTCAAACTCTTCCCGCGCTCGGGTCACTTGCTACTCTCGGCTTCGCTGGATACGACAGTCAAGCTGTGGGATGTGTACCACCAAGGCAGATGTCTACGGACGTTCAAGGGTCATTCGAAAGCTGTGCGCGATATAGCGTTTTCCAACGACGGTCGACGGTTCCTGTCTTCGGGTTACGACAGACAGGTGAAGCTATGGGATACCGAAACCGGCGCCTGCCTGGACAGGTTCGGCAACGGTAAAACCGCTTACTGCTTGACTTTTCATCCGGACGAAGACAAGCAGAACATCTTCCTCGCCGGTATGAGCGATAAAAAAGTGCTCCAGTGGGACATCAACACCCACACCATCACCCAAGAATACACGTCGCATCTCGCAGCCGTCAACACCATCACGTTCGTCAACGGCAATCGACGCTTCGTTACAACCTCGGACGACAAAACCATGCGCGGTTGGGACTACGACATTCCCGTGGTGATCAAGTACATCGCCGATCCCAGCATGCATTCGATGCCCGCCGTCACTCTGTCGCCTTCCGGTAAATGGATAGCTGCGCAGAGCATGGACAATCAGATCCTCACCTTTGCCGCGGACGGAAGCTTCAAGCAGAACCGCAAAAAAGTATTCAAGGGCCACAACGTCGCTGGTTTCGCGTGTCAGGTCGGGTTCAGTCCAGATGGGAAATTTGTCAGCAGTGGCGATGGAGAGGGCAATCTGTGCTTTTGGGATTGGAAGAGCGGTAGACTGTTGAAGCGGTTGAGAAAGGCGCATACGGAGGCGCTGGTGAGCCATGCCTGGTTGCCGCACGAGACGAGCAAGGTTGTAACGGGAAGTTGGGATGGGGAGATCAAGTTGTGGGATTGAAATCGCGGGAGCGGAGCATTTGAGAAGGAAACAGACGTGGAAAACGCAGGGAAAAAAAGCCTCGCCAAAGTGTGTGTGCGACGTAGGCGCGATGTGGCAATCAGAAGCAGTGCGAAGATCACGACCACACGAGGCTCACAGCCAAGAATCCCTTCGTCACTTTTACTTTCTCGAACCCTCTGTTTCCCTCCTCGCTCGAACCACACTTCTTCAATCAACGTGTGAACAACTGGCCCACCCCTTACTTTCCACCCCTCCTCCCCTTCCCCCTCAAACTAGTAACCCCACTGCCCCCCGTCACAAACTGCACCGCCTTCCTCGCGTTCACCAGCTCCTTATCCCCTTGCCCTTCCCCACTCCTCGCACTTTTCCGCATCTTGGCCGTACCCAACTTCTCCAACAAGGCCAAATTGCCCTCCCTCTCGCCCACCGAACTTTTTTCGTTGGGATCAAACTTGCGCTTAATCCCCTTCGGCTTTTGTTCTCCCTGAAGCGTTCTATCGAACCGTCCCATGGACGCGGTAGACGCACGCGATCGTAAGACGTCCGCTTCGAGTTGGGCTTTTCGCTGTTCCCTCGCTGCGGCTCGGGCGAGTTTGGCTGCGTTTGCATCGCCCAACCCTCCTCCCTTGGCCTTTTCACCAGCAGTCGAAGTGGTCGCACGAGCAACGTTGCCCAACCTCTGTTTTTCGTTCTTGGCCATCTTTGCTAGACGTTCCTTCTTCGCGGTTTTCGCCGGATCGAGATCGGTCTTGCCATTGTTTTTCAACTCATGAATCCATTGCTCCTCAGCATCCTTGTTGGCTCCCTTGTAGCCCCACCTCGGAACCCATTCTTGGGTCGCTTCGTCAAACACCATCTTGTCCTTCTTTCGCGACTGAATACCCTTCTGCTTGGCAAACTTTTCCCACTTTGTCAACGGTTTAGGTTTGGGCATGCTCTTCTCACGCGGCAGTTTGGTGGTGAACGGAGGGAGGGAGGCAAGAGGTCCATGATCGGGATCGCGAGTGACGGGGAGGGTGAAGACCTTGTTGATGAGCGATTGGACGCCGTCTCGTGCACGGTCGAGGAGGTATTGGGGTGAGGAAGAGGTGACAGGGTTGGGGTTGGTGGAGAGGAGGAGACCGAGATCAAACTGGTATGGGGTCGGGCCCTCGTCGACGGTGGTAGGTTTGTACTTGGAGGATGAAGCGGAGGCGAGGGCTGTACCGTCCAAAGAGGTGGTTGTGTTTGAGACGATTGCGGAGGGCATCGTAAGTGGAATGTTAGCGATGATGGTTGTGGTGGTGTTGGAAGAGGAAAGAGAAGAAATTTTTGGAGCGGAAAAGAGAGAGATTTTCCTTTCGCACAGCAAAATAATTTTTGGAATGAAATTTTCATCTCGATCTGTGGTGACACCCGATCAGAAAGCATATCGGGCCTGTTTGGAAGCTTTGCTGGACCCTGAAAGAGTGAAAGAGCATGCATATGTGAAGCTGTCGAGTTGCATGATTGCTCTTCGATCGAGGCAACCTTGGTTGACTCCAAAAGGCATACAACCCTGCCTCTTACTCTTGCTGCTCTGTCACCACCACCACCATCGTCATCTTGTTTTTTTCAACCTCGTAGCACATTGCGCGTCGCAGCCCAAAAATGTCCACCCTCTCCATCAACGGTATCTCCCTCGGCTTCTACCCGGACGAAGGAGATGCAGGCGGTCACAAATCCTACCTCTCCGATCTCAATTCTGCCCTCGCTCATTCATGGTCCTCTTCCACCTCCTCTCCACCGCCTCCTCTCATCACCGTCGTCGGGTGGTACGCCCAGACCTACCCGCACGAGCGGTTTACGGGATTCCAACTCATGCCTCTCGTCGACGACATCAAACAACAGTATCGAAGGTGTCCCGCAGACTACATCTACGAAGCCTCTGTGATGCCGTTTCAATCATGGACCGGGTATGCGGCTTCGAACAATGCTAAAGCTGTCGAAGTGGCGCAAGTCATGCAGTCTATGCTCGAACGTAGTCGTACTGCTGATGGAGAAGGAGGAGGAGGGTTTAGTATCGCCGAAATCCGACTGCGATTCGGTCACGAAGTCAACTACTATATCCGGTCGGGTCTCTATCCACCGCCCACCAACGCCGACGATCCGGGCGGGGACTATAGAGCGGCGTTTGAACAGGTCGCTCTTGCCTGTCGTTCGCTCCCACGGCCGTATCGGGAAAAGGTGAAACTCTTCTGGTGTCCCAACATCGCTTCCGTACCAGGATCCGCCGCCGATCGCGAATACCAAACCTTCCTCCCATCTCTGACATACATCGACTACGTCGGCATCGACTACTACTGTCCCACCCCTGACTCCCTCGACAGTTCCGATTTCATCCGCAAAATGCGCCGAGTTCACGACAAGTACGCGTGCGAAACACGACCGTTTGTATTGGGCGAAACCGGGTTGCACTTTGATCCCGAGAATGCAGACGAGGTGAAATTGAAGTGGTTGGATACGGTCACGAGTAAAGAGGTGAGACGCGGGTTGAGGTGGATGGTTGGGGTCGGGTGGTTCAATTATGAAAAGGATCGGGATTATCGGTTGGTGTGGGTGGGAGAGGGCGAAGAGGGGAGGAATGACGGGTTGGTGAGGTGGGTTAGGGAGAGGTCGGGTGAAGGAGAAGGGAAGAGGAGGTGATGGGGTGAAGAAGGTGAAGCGGTTTGTCAGGACTCTGTTTGGTTAGGATGGAGGAGAAGATGATGAGAAGTGACGCTTCCGATTTGCGCAAAGAGAGAGGAAAATTCCATGTGTCTAAGTCGATTTGACCTTGTCCCAAGTGTCGAATGACTCCTTCAGATACCCTTTGATTGTCGCCAGTTCATCGCTCCACTCCTTCTTTACCCCGATCAACGCCAGCACCATCTCCAACACCGCCAACACATGCACCAGCACCACCAATACCATCTCCACCCCTCGCCTCACCACCCCGACCTTGCCAACCCCATCCAACCTCTCCACCACCCTACACCCCCACTCCTTCACCTCCGGAATCTCGCGTTCAGCATCCCTCACATCGAACGGCAGATACACCTCCCCGATCGCCTCGGCAGCCCTCAACCCGGACGCAAACCCATCCTCGTGGAACCCGTAGTTGGTCCATGCTCCGGCGAAGAACGCTCCCCTCGTCCCTTGCAGCGTTTTCAGCGCGGTCTGAGCGAGTACGCTATCCGGCGTGTATAGCGGGTGTGTGTACGACTGACGTTTTAGCACGAGTTCCGGACGCGGAGTGTACGGAGATGACGGCGAAGTGGTTGGGTTGAGAGTCACCAACACTGGTCCGTACTTTGATTCAGGTAGCGATTGCAGCAGGTTCATCCAGTACGTGAGCGATACCCGGTCAACATCGCCCTCAGCATCCGAGCTAACCTGTTTACCATTAACACCGTCTTCGGTCAGAGTTGTATCGGAGACGATCAAAGCTCCACTCGACCCCTGCGAAGTTACCGTCTCAGCGAGGAAATTCCACGCACTCCACGCACTCCTTCTTACAGGCATCAACCGAGTATCCGCGTGCAGCACCGCCATGTTATGACTAAACTGAAATCTGGCGAGCGTCTCGAGTACGTGTCTACCGACGCTGAGACCTTGGGCTTCTCCCGCCTGGAGCATCTGCAGCGTATCGTCGGCATGCGATGCGAAAATCACGCGATCCCACCCGGCGTGTTTGGCGCCGTCAGCGGTCTTGAGTGTCCATTTGGCGTTGCGTCCGTCGATCCATGCTGCGATGATGTGACCTTTTTGGTTTCCCTGATGGATTCGCTCGGAAGGTAGGCGGGAAGTGATGCGTTCAACGTACGACCGCGAACCGTTTTTGATCGTCAACCACTGTGGGCGGTTCAAGATCTGCAGGAGGTGGTGGTTGTGCATGAAGCGGAGGAGGGTGAGGGCGGGGAAGGAGGAGAGGGCGGTTTCCGGGGCGGTGCTCCAGATGCTGGCTGTCATGGGGATGAGGTAGTTCCTGCGGAACGAGTGGCTGTAGGATCGTTCGTCGAGCCATTGACCAATGCTCATCTCTGCCCCTTCTACCGGGTTCTGTTTACAGGTGCGAAGATAGTCGACGGATTGCTGGTTAAAACGTACAATATCCCAAACCATCCTCCAATGCCCCGGGTTCAACAGATTGCTCGGTTGACAAAACAGCGCAGCAGGCGAACCACCCGCCCACTCAAATCCACCATACCCGACCGTAAACCGCGTCACCGAAAACGACATGTCGCTGTCCAAAATCTCGACCCCAGTGTGTTGACAGAAGCGTAAAAAATTGGGATACGTGACACGGTTAAACACGATGAAACCCGTATCGACCGGTGTACTTTCCGCCGACAAAGGCGACGCAGAAGCAGGCGAGGTAAAAGTCACCGTATTCGCATGTCCACCTATCCACGGTAGAGGTTCGAAAAGGTGTACCTCGTGCGCAGAGTATTCGTTCAGCGCCCAAACCGAGGACAGGCCAGAAACGCCGCCTCCTACGACTGCGATCTTCATCCCTTTGAACCAATGAAGAGAGGAGGAGGAGGAGAAGGAGGAGGAGGAGAAGCAAAAAGTGGATGGTGGTAGCGAAAGGCGAAAGAAGAAAAGCCGAGCCATACCAAAGCAAATCTGCTCCGTGCGTAAACTGACGTTCGCCAGTGCAGATCGAAACTGAAGCATTTTGCAGAAGCAATACCCGGCATATGCCGCCTTTGACCCGCTCCGAAAATGAGATTTTTCCCCCGAGCTGTCGCTTACCCTAATTGCACAGGCGCCTACTTTATTCCGCGGCGACGGTTCATACCAGGTTCATCTTAAGCACAAGATTGACATTGCGAATTCATTTCATTGACAATGCTGCTGCTACATCTCGAAAATCCCTAACCATCCTGATGACCAGCAATCGCAGGATGCTCTTCACCCCTCCACAGTTCAGGAACGTCCGGACTCGGCTCCTCATCATCGACATTGGCAAACAGGATCCCTCTATACCGCCTACTCCACGCTTTGGCCTGTTGAGCGCTGAGCAGACGCTCGTACCGATACTTGCGTTCTTCTTCTGCATCTCTCGATGCCTGTTCGTCTTCCGACTGGTGTTGTTCCGGATGCGGCTTGGACGAAGAGCAAGCTGAAGAAGTCCAGATGCTGGACCAGCCAAAGAGCGCTCCCAGCAGGCGCAACGGCATGGGTACGGGCATCACCATGGTGTTCATGAATGCGGAAAGCGCTTCCATGGTCGTGGGCTCCAGAGGCGATTGTGAGCCGCTGGTGGTACGGCGTGTGGATGCAGAACCGCGTTGGAGCAGCGCTGCTTTGGTGAGTCGCCAGCTGCTCGAGTCGCCTATCTCTTCACCCTCTATCGGTTTGGAATTGGAGAAGAGCGGGGATGTGGCGGGATCGAGTGCGAGTGAGGGCAATCGATCCTCTGTTTCCGTCTCGACGTCGGACGAGGCTTGCCAGCGCTCATGCTCGCCTCTGCCATCGAGCATCATTCCGCTCGATGCTGCTGCTGCTGCTGCGGGGGTAGTATCGCCCAACGGAGCATTCGCCAAAGGCGCATCTGCTGCTTCGAATGCAAACCCTGGACCTGGCGTCTTCCTCGTGTGCTGCTGCACGCCTGATCGGTGCTGTCGCTCGGCATCCTCCTGCAAAAAGGCATCGAGCACTTCAGGCTCCAGATCAAACACCTTGCGCAAGATGCTACCAATCACGCGCGTAGTCTTGCTTGGATGCTGTTGTACCATCCTCGACGCCTGACTAGAAGACTTGGGTGTCTCTGCACCGTCAACATGACGACGACCCTGGTGAGCAGCAGTGAGGAGGCGCGACTCGTAGTCGATGCTGAGCAGCGACTGCGACGTGTTGCTGCGCTTGCTCGAACGACCCGCTGCTGAGCGGCGATGCCTGCGCTTGGGTCGCCGCAGTAGATCGCTGTGGTCGAGATGAGAGAGACCGGCGCTTTGAGCCAAGTTGCTTACCGCCAGATCAGCATCGTAAGCTGCATCAGCAGCGAGGCGTGCAGTGGCTCGCGATCTACCCAGGTCTTGATCCTGATCATCTTCTCGTTCAGACCCGCTAGTGAAGACAACGGGCAGATCATTGGCGGTGCGACGGGATCGACCGATTTGACGGCTGGAACGTACGCTGGAGTAGAGCTGCGTCGAAGCCGAAGGACTCTCAGGAACTCGCTCGAGAGCGTTGCTTGGTGCGAGCAGAGACCACGCCTTGCTTCCAAGCAGATGGCTTTGCGTTTGAGCATCTTGGTCGTCGTCGTCGTCGCTGCCAATGCTCACCTGGCTGAGCCTGGACGGTCTTCTGCGTGAGGCTGTTCGACGGTTGCCACGACGAGCAGAGCTGCGACTCGGGTGGGAGGAAGCTATGGCATCGCTCTCGAAATCGAAATCGGAACCAGAGCCAAAGCCGAGCTCTTCGTCTGCGTCGAGTTGCGAGTCGGTGCCACTGAACACGGATTCGGGGAAGACGTCTTCCGAGTGACGTGCTTCCGAGAGACGATCGTCGTCTGCGCTGCTGTCTTGCAATGCTGCATCGACGGATGCGACGTCGGTGGAGGAAGGGCTGAGTGGGGAAGCAAGGAATCGACCGGTGCCGTCGTGGAGTGGCGGTAATGTGAGTGCGAGTGGATCCGTGTCGTCAGTGTCATCGGCGGAGGTGGCAGTGGCAGGGGGAGACTGTGTTGGAGCGACAGGAATCTCGCGTGATCGACCAGGAAAGACAATGCTCCAATCTTGAGGTACTTCACGTTCGAGGTGTCGATGCTGTGGCGTGGCGTATGTTGCGGAGGTGGACTCGACGACATGGTCCTGACGTTCGCGACGCTGTTGCCGCGGCTGATGATGTACGAAGGCCATGATTGCGATCGCAGTGTGTTAATGGAAGCTTGAGGCTGTGACGACTTGTCAGCTGGATCGTGAGGAGGCGAATGCAGTCGAGACTGACAGATGTGACGATACGATGCTGTGATGTGCGATGCAATGTAGTACAATCGAGTAAGAATCCGATGCGGATGCTTTGCAAACGAGAAAGGATGCTACAGATGTGGATCAATGGATCAAGGTCAAGGATGATGGTTCGATAGGATGGCGCAGAGAATGCTTAATGCTTGACCGGTCCTTGCTCTGAGATTGCGATTTACAGTAGTGACAAGGGAGAGTTGGTCGTGACTTATTGAAGCAGCCGGTGCGAAATGGTACGGAAGATCGAGGTGAAGGTAAAGAAAGGAGTCGCAGCGCAGCGAAAGCGATGAAGGATATGGGGTCAAGACAAAAGGATAGCGTCGCAGTAATCGCAGCGTTCTGTATGACTGAGCCTTGCAAACCGAGAAAAGCGCGCGGATGCAACACCGACGCAGGTCACCACTCTATGGAAATTGACAGCTCGGTGGGACCGACACTGGTCGTGTGCCTCGTTTGCCCAAAATCAAGGGTCCTTTTCTTTTTTGTTTTTTTTTTTTTTTTTGGCCCAAGCTAAGTTAAGCAATCACTCGCTCACTCACTCACTCTCCAAAATCACAAATTCACCGCTCAAAATGGCGAGCTCGAGTTCATCTGCTTCGCCTCCCCCTTTTTTTGCTCTTGGAATGGTGGGCAACAGACTCGCTCTTCTAGAATGTCTGTTACCTCCACCGAGACATAGATGCACCCCTTATGATACGCTCTCTTAGCATAGGCTTTGTGTTCAGTGTGGGATTGCTCATTCGAGTTGTTGATGGGCTCGATCCAGTCCGTACTCTCTCCCCAAAAAAACAACCCCAGCGCAAGTCAATTGACCTGGTTTGCCGATCCTGCCGTCGTCGTCAACCACTTGCCAGTCCTTTTGATCCCACTCTCTTTGCGCAACCCTTTTTCCCTTCAGCCAACACCCACACGCTAGACTAGTGCAAATCTTGCCATCTTGAACGTGGCAGGCAGCACCGTCAAAACCATTCGAAAAAGTCGCATCGGAGAAAAGAGTTAATCTGCAGAAACGGTCCCTGCTCGGTGCTGCAGTTGCAGAGCCGCTCTTGCCAAAAGCGGTTCAGAAGCGAATTGCCGATAAGGCGCAGGACAGAGACTCTTATCTTGCTTTGTGATTTTTTGCCTCCACAGCTTTGCCTTCGATGCGCGCGCGCGCATAATCTCGCTGCCTGCAGAGCTTTAACTGTCATCATTAAGCTTGAGCAGAGGTTTGGTGCGCTTTTGGGCAGAAAAGGGTCCAATTCTCTTTTAGCAAATGCCCCGTTCCAAAACTCAAAAAGAAAAAAGGTGCAAAACAAATGCTCCGTACTGGGCTCGAACCAGTGACCTTCCGTTGTAACAAACTCAGCTTTGGGCTGAGGCACCGTGTGTATTAGACGGATGCGATAATCCAACTACGCTAACGAAGCTTATGGCATGGTGGTCTCGTTAAGCATTGCATATATCTCACAGCATGCCAGTGATGGTGGAGCGGGGCAATTCTCCATGACAGCTTAGATAACGCATTAGCCGGGCACAGAGAGGAAAAGGAAGAAAATTGCGACCTCCGAAAAACGCCATCTCCGTCAGCGGCCGTGTAGGATTGGAGAGAGAGTTGGATAACCGATTCCCCGCATCTTTGGGGTTGAAGCAGTCGGCGCTTCCGCAGGCAAGACGAGAGAAGTGTTGGAAAAAGTCGAATTTGGATTGGCCTGTTTCCCATTCGTTTTCCTTTACCCCCACGCCGTCATCAGAACCGCCTCTTCGCCACATGAAATATATACGTCATACTCTCACTTCCATCTTCTTTTCTCCCCAACGCGTCAACCACCATACCAATCTCGTCCGGCCCAACATGCTCAAATTCGAACAAGTCGCCAAACACAACTCCAAGGACTCTTGCTGGGTCATTGTTCACGGCAATGCCTACGACGTGACCGAGTTCCTGCCCGAACATCCTGGTGGTCCGGGCATCATCTTGAAGTACGCGGGTAAAGATGCGACCGAGGAATACGATCCCATTCATCCGCCTGGGACGCTCGAGGAGAACTTGCCTAAAGAGAAATGCCTTGGTCCCGTTGACCCTTCGACGATCCAAAAGGAAGACAAGAAGCAAACCGCCGTCGCACCTGCTGGACCTAAGGACGATGGTGGCGTGCCCCCTCTCTCGCAATGTCTCAATCTGTACGATTTCGAAGTGATCGCCAAACGTGTGCTCAAACCCACCGCTTGGGCGTACTACTCTTCGGGAGCAGACGACGAAGTGACGATGCGCGAAAACACTTCGGCTTTCGGTCGAATCTGGTTCCGTCCACGCATCCTTCGAGACGTATCCCACATCGACTACTCCACCTCTCTTCTGGGTCAGAAATCCACTTTACCCGTCTACATCACCGCCACAGCCCTTGGAAAGCTCGGTCACCCGGATGGCGAGAAAAACCTCACCGTAGCAGCGGGCAAAGAAGGCATCATTCAGATGATCCCCACCCTCGCCTCGTGTTCGTTTGACGAGATCGTCGGTGCGCGTGTCAGCGATACTCAGGTGCAGTTTATGCAGCTCTACGTCAATTCGAACCGCAAAATTACCGAAAAGATCGTTAAGAAGGCCGAGGATGCCGGGGTCAAGGGTCTGTTTGTGACGGTGGATGCTCCGCAGTTGGGCAGGAGGGAGAAGGATATGAGGATGAAGTTTGACGATGTAGGGTCGGATCAGCAGAATCAGAACAAGGATAAGGTGGATCGGTCCCAGGGTGCGGCGAGGGCGATTTCGAGTTTCATCGATCCTTCTCTGTCCTGGGATGATTTGACCTGGCTCCGATCGGTTACCAAGATGCCCATCGTGCTCAAGGGCGTACAGACGTGGGAGGACGCCGTACGAGCCGCAGAGTTGGGTCTCAGCGGTGTCGTGCTCTCCAACCACGGTGGACGACAGCTCGATTTCGCACGCTCGGGAATCGAAGTTTTGGGAGAAGTCGTGGAAGCTCTGAAAGCACGAGGATTGTTCTCCAACCCCATGTTCCAGATTTTCGTAGATGGCGGCATCCGTCGTGCCTCCGACGTGCTCAAGGCGGTAGCGATGGGTGCGACGGCGGTGGGCATTGGACGACCCTTCCTGTACGCGTATTCGGCGTACGGGAGCGATGGAGTGGTTCATGCGATTCAGCTGCTCAAGGCCGAGATGGAGATGAATATGCGGTTGTTGGGCGCACCGACGTTGAAGGATGTGGTGCCAGAGATGGTGGATGCGAGGGCGTTGAGCACCCATGTTAACTTTACGCCGGTCAGTCATGGCCATCAGATCTACGAGAAGCTGTCGACGGCGGTGGGGATGCCCAATGAGCCCAGTAACAAGTTGTGACGCCTTTTTGTATGCTGCGGTTGGTTTTTTTTTTTTTTTTGGCAATTCTTTAGAAAACAGTGCGAGTGACGATTGATCGTGTCCAATGTCTAACACCCAAGTGATTGAGATCTTGCGTTTCAAAGAGCAGCCTCTCCCTGCAACTCTACAATCCTCACCGTACGATCAAACCCACAACTAACTACTTTCGCCTCTCCCAACACCACCACATCCTTGACAATCGTATTCCCGCCTCTGTTCCAACTCGTCGCCGCCCCTTCCTCCACCGTCACGCCATGGCTCAACACTGACGCCCTCGTCCTACCCTTCAAATCCACCAATCTCAACACCCCATCTTCGGCGTTTAACCAACACGCTCTACCGGACGGCAACCACGAATGCCTCGGAACAGCGTACGAACTCGTAGCGACGCCCGTCAGATGGTCGCTGCTCGACGGTGGCTGAGAGGGGAGGAGGAGGAGCCGGGAGAGGGAGCCGGGAGTGGTGGAGGAGGAGGAGGAAGAGGCGAGGGTGGGCGAGGTGTGGTCGCCGGTTTGGACGCAGATGTAGAGTGAGGATGGGTGGAGCGAGAGCGAGAGGAGGGAGTAGGAGACGTGCAGGTCGTGAGGGTTGGGGTTGGTGTTGAAGCTGTGTACGGTCCAGTCTGCGACAGCGGGGGCGTTGGGAGAGTCACCGATGGACGTACTCGAGGGCTCGGTGGTGAGGTCGTCGATGGGTGTGGAATCGGCAGAAGTGGGAAGGGCGATGTAGTGGATAAAACAGTCGTTGCGTACGGTGAAGCATAACCAGGTACGTTTCTGTTTAGCTTCGTGGATGACCATTTCGCCTGCTGCTGCTGCTGCTGCTCTGGTGTCACTACCCTCGGTACCGTTGCTGCTGTCACCGTTGATCGCTAGCTCGTTCGCATCTGGTGACAAACCAGCTCGAACAAACAGAATCGCCTCGGGGTTGGTCTGCGTCTCCATCTCAAGCACATTTTCGTATCTCGGTGCTTGCAATTCTTCCACCACCACCACCTCCTCCTCTTGCTCTCCATCCACCCTACTAGCAGCAAAAGTGGTCGTCTTGGTCCTCCTATAAACAACCAACTTCTTATCATACCCAATACTCGCCAAATACTCACCCGTCGGACTCACCGCCACCTTGACCACGAATTTACTATGCTCCGTCAACGTCTGCACCGGTTTCCTGCTCAATAAATCCCACACTACCACTTTGGCATCCATACCACAGCTGATCAGGCATCGTGCATCCAGGGGATCCTGTGCGATGCTCAGTACTGCTGCTTGATGACCTCCTTCTAGGATTTCTTCCACCTCGCCTGTATCTGCGTTGCTGAACACGATGCGTTTATCGGCTGCTGTGGTGACCAGACAGTCGGAGAGGGTGTTGACGTATCGTGCTGAGCGAGTATCGAATCTGCGCCGTGCGAGTTGGAGCTTGGAGATGGAGAGGATGTTGGAAGCGTGGAGTGTGGAGTGTGTTTTGGTGAGTTTGAACGGCAGCGTGGGTGGACCGGGGAGAGCGAGGGTGAGGGGGTCGATGAGAGCGCGGGTGGAGTGCGTTGCTGCTAGCTGTTGTGCTTTGCGTCGGCGTTCGTCTGCGCGGATGGTGGAGCGGTAGGTTTCGACGAGGTGACGCAGGTCTAGTGATGGAGATGCGTCAGAGGGTAGGGCGGGGAGAGTGAGTCCGGAGGCTGTGGCATCGAGACGCAGTTGGGAGGCGGAGGAAGTGTAGCCTTGGGAGAGAAGGAACTGCTCGACGATGAGATGCGAGGCTATTGTGAGGTCGTACAGATCCGAAGAGGACGACATGATGGCTGATGCGGAGCTGCTCAGGGTGGACATGGAAGGTGTGAAGAAAAATGATGAGCAAGAAGCAAAGTGTTGGACGAGCGTTCAGGGTCCAAAGATATTCCAAAGCGCACAGACGGCACCATCGACAACATGTGACTTTACGCCTGCTCACCGTCTTGGTTCAGATCACATCGATGACCCCTCACACACACTTTCTCATCGTCATCACAGTCAAAAGCACACGATCCATCGTCGAAAGCGGAACCCCCCATATATCATTACTGCACAGATATACACAAAAAAAAATAATCTACAACTTGTTCTGGTGCGGCCTCAACACACAAGCCTGTGTCATACACGCCACCAGATTCTGATTCCTATCCCACAACAAAGCCTCTGAATACGTCCTGCATTCGTTGCCCTGAACCGTCTGTATCTCTCTCAAGTGGAACTCGTTCATATCTGGCACCGCAAAAAAGCGCAGCGCGCAGTCCAGTGAAGAAGCAGCGGCGGCATCTGGCAATGACAGCTTGGAGAAAGTCAAGGGGATAAACGACAGAGCGCCGTCCATCATGAACGCAACGATGGAAGCGTTTGCTGAAGCGGATGAAACCGAGAGTGGCTCTCCTACATCTGCAAAGTCGGTAGATGGTAGTGAAGAGAGCGAAGGTGGAGCGGGTGGCGAAGACAAGTCCTGAAGAGATTTGGACCAGTCGACCGAGAATCTATCGGTCAGAGTAGCAGAGTACTGTTCGGATTCCGCTAGAGGATCCAAGCCGACCAGGTTCTGCGCATGCATGCCTTGCGGTGGTGTAGCATTGGCAAACACTGTACGATTGAGAGCAAAGACGACATCCATGACATACTTGGCCGCCGCCCGTTGCACTTTGCCCTCCTCCACCTTGCGTGCTACGATATCTTCCATGCTGGGCAACTGTTCCGGTGGAGCATACTGCATCCTCGGTTTGCGACTGTAGCGTGTGAAAGGTTCGCCCGCTTTCGAAGTGTCGATCTTGTTGGGAGCGCTGAAATCGATGGTGGCGCAAAAAGTGGATCGTTCGGAACCATCGTCCATGCGTTGCGTTGCTATGACGAAGCGCGTTGCGAACGAACGGGTGTTGCGGATGGTTGAGACGGTGAGTTTGACTTTACGATCGGCGTAAGTGGGTCCGAGATAGTTGCCAAGCAGCGAAGAGATTTCGAAATACATCAGCTCTTTGCGCGATTCGATCGACTTGAATGCCGCTTGGACGCAGAGAGCTTGGACGCAGCCGCCATAGGCGATTTCGGCGATGTTGCCCATCTTTTCAGGGTCGGAGCACGACACGTAGACATCTGGTTGGGAGGTGGCTCGAAGACGTACGAGCTCGACAAAGTTGGCCGCCATTGTCGTTGGTGGAGGCAAAGGTCGGGTGCGTCGGCGACATCTTGCATATATTCGTGTTTATCCGCCCAATGCAGCATCGACAGAAGGCAACTGGATCGAGTTGGCTGATATGGACGACGCTCGCCCGATTCGAATGACGGTAATGACACGATGCGATTCCGATAAACCACGTTTTTGGCTCGGAAGATGGAAGTCGAACAAGAAAGTCATGTTGGTCTCGCTTCCTGATTCTGATTCGAGTCTCGACCATCACTCAGCCCATCCATCCATCTGGCTTTTCACATCCACATGGTCCGCCAACACCAGTATCAACCCATCTACTCGTATCAATCCACAAGAGCTACAAACGGACGCAATCACGCCATCCTTCGACTCGTTGCTCTGCTATCTTTCGTAGCCGTTTCTTCTATCGTCTTTTTATCTTTTACCGACTACGTTTATTGGAGGCAGAGTCAACCTCGAACACATATCGATTCGTCTCCTGTCAAAATGGCTTCAACGTCGGCTTCAACGTCGTCGAGCAACGCCACGAATGGCGATAGCAAGCCGCAAACGTTGGACGAGTACCTGGTGCAATCCAAGCAGGATGCTTTCACCCATCTCAAACAGGGCTCCGCTTCGCAAGGCAGATTGACGGTCATCATGGGCAACGAAGCGGGCGATCTCGACTCTGCTTCTTGTGCTATTGGACTCAGCTACCTGCTCTCTCGATTCGGTTCTCCGTCGAGCTATAATCTACCACAGTCGAAATACGTCCCCTTGATACAGAGCATGCACACGGACGACGTGCTTCGACCCGAGAACACGGCTACTTTCAGAGCAGCAGGCATCCTTCCAGACCACATTCTCTATCTGGATGATGTCCAAAAAACGCTAGGACTCGAGCTCAACTCGGATGCCTTGGCACCCTCAGCAAACGTAGCGATCGGCTTGGTGGATCATCCTTCCCTTACAGGACCATGGGGTGGAGCTAGGGCGGCCAACCGTCAGGTGGATATCGTGATTGATCATCACGAAGACGTTGGCGATCATGCGAATGCGACGTTGAGGATTGTCAAGTCACCATCCAAGGATCCCGTGGGAAGCTGTAGCAGTCTGGTCGCCGAGCTGTTTGCCGATCGATTTGCAACCGCCTCCACGTCCGATGTAGGCTTGCGAGAGGTAGCAGATCTCCTGATCAGCGCCATCATCATCGATACGGACAACCTTCGTGGTGCGCCTCGCGGCAAAGCAACCCAAATCGATTTCAACGCCATCAAGACGCTCTTGCCCGCTTCATCGTTTGGCAACCCTGACACGGCGGATCAGATTCGACAGACTGCCCTCTCTTTCTCACCGCTCAGCGCTCAAAGCTACTCGGGAGCGTCAGTAGAACCCATCCAACCCGTCAATCCATCTCAAGAGACCGACTCAGCGACGCAGAGCGCCAAGATCATCCTCGCTCCCTTTTGGCAAATCCTATCGCAGTCTAAGCAAGCCGTCTCGCATCTCAACGGTCGAGATTTGCTTCGACGCGATTACAAGGAACTCGATTTCACCTCTCCCCAAGGCTCAGATCCCGCAACCGCCGAAATCGCTCTCAAGCTCGGCTTCGCTTCAGTGCCCATCAGCCTGGTCGAATGGCTGCACAAAGATCGACCGACCCCTCAACTCGCCGATGCAGCCGATCCCAAGCTGGAAGTGAGACAAGCATGGGCAGCATGGTGGAAGACCTTGGACGAGTTTATGGCCGAACGCAAGATCGACATTGCAGTCATGACCGGCTCTTTTCGCGTTCCCCAAGGGCAGGTGGATGCGGGCAAACACAGACGTGAGCTGGTGCTTGCGTTTGCCCCGCGAACCATGCAGCCTAGTAAAGCGTCGATACTATGGGACGAGTTGAGGAGAGGGTTGGAGTCTGACGCGCACGTAGCTGCCGATCAAGTGGATCCAAGGTTGATGCTGGAACAGCCGTGGAAGGGGCAGAGGTTGCCGGAGAGCGCTGGAGGTAAAAAGGAGAGAGTCAAGGGGATCGATGAGGAGGGAAAGAGAGAGCAAGAAACGAACAAGTGGGCCAAAGTGTACAAGCAGGCCAATGCAAGAGCCAATCGTAAGATTGTGTTGCCTGCTGTGACAACGATTCTCAAAGCGGCGGTGAGGAAGTTGTGAAACTGTAATGCAAACAGTTCACAGTGTCACAGTGTTCTCTTTGAGGATGTGTCTAGTGTGATAGTGGAGAGGAAAAGCTGTGTATTCGGGGATGATCGGGCAACCTGATGTGTGACGGTGTGAGTGTGATAGAGAGAGAAAGGGTCCGGTTGATCCGGTCACATGATGGGTTCCGGCTTCTCTGTTCTAGTCACCCGGCGGCTCCTGGGGATCAGAACGCTGCAGTTCCGCGGAAACATACATGCTCTCTCACAGAGTCATGAAGCGTACAGCCGTAGCGACGACGGCAAACCAACCAATGAGACACACCATGGCTGCAAAAGTGGCTCCTGCCGGCAGAGCAAAAAA
Organism: Anthracocystis panici-leucophaei; assembly: GCA_014826065.1. Classification (NCBI taxonomy): domain Eukaryota; kingdom Fungi; phylum Basidiomycota; class Ustilaginomycetes; order Ustilaginales; family Ustilaginaceae; genus Anthracocystis; species Anthracocystis panici-leucophaei. The sequence continues at coordinate 101,316 of CP060314.1, read as the reverse complement.
AAAAAAAAAAAAAAAAGTCTTGGCCATCCATCATCTGCAGCCGCCCTTGTTTCTTCACCCGGTGCAGTCCGACGGATGCAGTTACAGTATGCGCGGGGGTAAGAGTGAAAAGTCGCAGGAACGGGGCTGTGTACTGTCACTACCGAATCCAAAAGCGAGACACGAATGGTTGGAAAGGAAGGCTTCCGTGCATAGAAAAACAATGGCTTTAGTGGATCGCGCTGACGTAGTGGACTGCAGGTGGTTAATTCATGCTTCGCCGGCATCTGGGGCTTGGCGATTTTTTTGAATCCGGTCACTCGTGTTTGCAGCTGCCCGAACCGCTGTCCTTGGCTTGAAAGTGTATGATATGGTGATTTGATGTCGTTCTGATCATGATGATGAGATGTGTTAGTCAAGAGAGCCGAGAGGATGGAATTGCGGGGTATGGTTGAGCGTTGACGACGATCAGGGACATGAGAAAGCGAAAATCGGTGTGGGGGCGCGTGCCGTCGGACGCATCTGAGCTGCAAGTAACTATTTGATCTTGGTAGCTCCTTTACGCCGAGATGTGTGCCGTCGACAAGCGGCCAATGACACTCAACCCATCCTTGGACGATACAGGAGCGACCGAGACGATGCTATGGATGTTTCGGTTACGTTGATGCCTGCCGAAAGTGGAAGGGAAGCAAGAAAGTCGCTTCTGACAGACTCTCAATTTTTCGAGAAAAGGGTCCTTAGTGGAAACCAGGCACGAGACCAGTGAACAGACAACTCCGCTTTGGGCGCCTTTTTTTCTCCACTCAGCTTTGCCGTCGAGTCGCTTGGTCCCTCCTCTTGCTCCTTTCGCTTCTTGACTCGACTCTTGCCTCCTTACTTCCATCTCTCGGAACAAGCATATATACCGTCTAGCTCGAGCAATCCATCTGCTTGCCCCACCATCCATCAGTCGGACACCATCCTCGACACAGCTTTCAAGTAACTCACTCGCTAATCAGCCACCACCCCCGCCTCCTCGCACACCATCAGTCAGTTCTCCAACCGGCTGACTATTCTTCCAGCCCAATCCTTTTCTTCATAGTCAACACCCTCACCTCCTCGCACCACCAACATGTCTGAGCACGAGGACCTCCCTTCTACTTCGCGCAACGGCGACACCAAGAAGCCAGCCATGCAACCATCCGCCGCTCCCAAACCCAACAGTGGCGGCCTTGTGACGGTGCAGCCCCTCCGACGCTCCGAGATGCAGCCATCGTACAAGCAGAACCTCGGACTCGACACGGTCGAACACGGCTTCTATGGAACGCTTATCAACGGCATCGGTGCCATCGCTGGATGCTTCGGGCAGCTCCCCTTCTGTTTCTGCTGCCCCAACCCGTACAAGGAGATCCAGCAAGGCAGCGTCGGTCTCGTTACACGATTTGGGCAGTTTTATAGATCTGAGGATCCTGGGCTTATTCGGATCAATGCTTGTAGTGAAGATCTAAGGCGAGTGGACGTCCGTATCACCACGAGCACCATAGGAAAACAGTCCGTAATCACGAGGGACAGCGTGAGTGTACTTTTGGACTCCGTGCTGTTTTGGCACGTTTCGAATCCATACAGGGCTTCTTTCGGTATCAACGATGTCAAGACGGCTTTGATCGAGCGAGCGCAGACTACGCTGCGAAATGTGGTCGGTGGCCGCACATTGCAGTCCCTGGTGACGGAGCGAGAGCAGGTTGCGCTCGAAGTGCAGGAGATTGTGGGCGACGTGGCCGAACGATGGGGTGTTCAAGTGGAGAGCATCTTGATCAAGGACATTATCTTCTCGACGGAACTGCAAGAGTCGCTCAGCTCTGCGGCCAAGCAGAAGCGTATCGGTGAAAGCAAAGTGATTGCAGCTCAGGCTGAAGTAGATGCTGCTCGACTCATGCGACAGGCGGCCGACATTTTGGCATCCAAGAGTGCGATGCAGATTCGTGCGCTCGAGAGCTTGCAGGCGATGGCCAGGACGGCCAACAGCAAGGTCATCTTTGTTCCCATGAACCTCAACGATCTCTCGGGTGACGACAGCCTTCCTCCTGGAGGTACGGGTCCTGGTGCCAACGTGCCACCTGCCGCCACCGCCGCTTCGGGATCTGGATCGAGGCAGGGCAACATGATCAGCACCGCTGCTCTTACTCAGCTTGCTGATCTGTAAGTCGGCGATTATTGACAGGTGTGTAGTGTTGTGCAGATACGCTCGGGCCCCTTTTGGGATCGGGTGTTACTCCGAAGCACAACAATGGCACAAATGCCAGTCTCTGTCTCTGTCGCTGCGTTCTGCAAAAGTGCTTTGACGCCGATGCATACTGTATGAATCTCTTCACGTTCGAGACCCTCTTGTGTATACCATGAAGATGCGCCCCCCCGATGGGCTGCCCGATGGATAGCGTCCACTCTTTCTCATACCCAAATTTCAGAATGCTTATGATACCTCTACGAATTCTTTTAATGTGGGTGCTGTGTTGTGTGAAGCTTGTATGAAGTGGGTTGAGATGGATGAGGCTCTTCACAAGAGCTGGTGTCAAGAGATGCTTTACCCGGTCTGATGAGGAAGGTGGAATTGAATTTCGTCTCTCCTTTCTGGTCCACATTTTCTGTATCCTTTTATTTTCCATTTTCCATTTTCACTTTTTCCAGTGCACAGAATAATCTTCAACATACTAAACCTCCGCCTTTTCCTCTTCCCCACGTCCTGTCTCCAGCCGCAGATCAGGCAACCAAACCAAATGAGAACCAAAAGATGATCCTCCCCTTGTCATTCCTCCTATGCTTAGCCAGTGTCTGTAGCGTCTGAGGTTTGACCTCGCCGGTACACTGATCGACACAAACCATCTGGCATTGCCTACACTCTCCCAGCACGCTAAACACGTGTTTCCCACCTAGTACTATCCTGCTGAATCCATCTTCCGCAAAATCTTGCCCATCGAATCTCAGTGTAAAAGCTCCCTCATTGGACAGCTGTACAACACACTGGGGCGGTGAAGAGGGCTCGGCAATGCGCCATTCTCCGGTCCCGGCGAATAGGCTGGAAGCACTTTCTTCAGTAGAGTGAACGTTACGCGGACCACTCTGATTCGTCGAGCTTTGCTGGATTCGAAATTAGATTGAAACACACCACCCACTTTGCAGGAGCCTAATCAAGTGCGTGTCCGTCGTCTTTTGATCTTCGTTGTTGCTTCACCGTCCTTCATTCTGGACTCACAGTCGACGCTGCGTTTTCAGTCCAGGATGAGGCTCGACGACGATTTGGTTGATCAATGGTACAAATGATGTTCGGCTGAAGAGTATCTGATTGAAATATTAGCATCGAGGTGTGGATATCCAATCACAGAGCAGAACACGACGACAGGCCGACGAGGACAGCACCTTGGTAAGTCAAAGGGTATGACTCGTTTTGAGAAGAAGAAAGCAGAGAGCAACCTGAAACACCGCAAGGCCAAACAAAAGTGTGTTTTGTATTCACCTGTAACACTCTACCAGAGCTGGCTGAATACAAATTCAGAGCATAAATTTGTAACATACCTCACGTAGATCCGAAATTCACGTAGATGCGAAATTGAGGGTGGCTTGTCAGTTTGGCTGAGAAATTACATGTGTCTCTTCAATTTAGGCAGAATTTCAGTCTAATTCTGCCAGCTTCAAATTTCTTAGCCACCATCATCATCATCATTCTACCCCAGACTCTATCAGCAATGGTCAACATATCACCAAGGAAGAAGGTTGCCAAGGCTCAGCTCAGGTCAGACTGTGAACAGCAGGAGAAAGAGATCCAAGCTGCTCTGCTTGCTTTGGGTCAAGGTCACTTCAAAGACATCAAGGCTGCAACACTCCATCATGACATTCTGCACTCAACACTCTATCACCACTACAAAGGTAGGAGGAGCCATTCTGAAGCTTTCAAAGGCTTACAAGCCCTCCCAGAGGAAGCTGAAGAAGTTCTGCTATGGCACATCCACCACCAAGCATGCCAGGTGAGTTCAAGGTTTTGGCTGAGCAACTACTCTGACAGCATACCAACAACAACAACACAACACTTGGTGTCAACTGGGTCTCAACTTTCAAACAACATCACCCAGAACTCAAGAGCTACTACTCATGTGTCATGGACTCTCAACAGGTGCTTGCCAATGATCCGAAGGTTGTGGAAGCATACTTTGATTTGTTGGAGAACACTATCAAGGAATACAACATCTTGCCAGAGAACATCTACAACATGGATGAGACTGGGTTCCTGCTTGGTCAAAGTCAATCCTGCAACATCATTGTGCCCAAGGAAAATGGTGAAACCAAGCACTTTAGAGCACATCTGGGCAACAGGGAGACCATCACCATGGTTGAGTGTATTGGTGCCCATGGACCTCCACCTCTGCCTATGGTCATCTTCAAGGGCAAGAATCACATGCAAGGTTGGTACTGCAATCATACAGCTGCCAAGGATTGGGTGTTTGCAACAAGCCCTAATGGATGGACCAATGACAATCTAGCACCAATCTGGTTGGAGGACTGTTTCAACAAGCATACACAGAACAAGGCTCAAGGATGGTACTGTCTCCTCATCCTTAATGGTCACAGGTCACACACTACACTCAAATTCATTCAACAAGCCTGGGAATCCTGCATTGTGTGCCTCTGCTTGCCACCACATGCCACTCACCTTCTTCAACCACTCAATGTCTCCATCTTTGGTCTGCTACAGAATGCCTTCACAAAAGAGGTTGACATGTTTGCCAGAGCCAACCTTTCCATCACCAAGAAAGACTTCCTCAGCATGTACATCAAGGCACATCAAGGTATCACTGGAAGAGCAACTGCCAAGGCCTTCAAAGAAGTAGGAATTGACTCAACACTGTGCTGTGAAACAGTTCTGGTCTGCATGTCAACATACCAGCTTGAATCCACACCACCAACTCCTTGTCCAATCCCAGAAGAAACACCAACTCCATCAACATCTGCTGAAGCCAAGCAACTAATGACAACAGCTGTTCCAGTCTCTTGTGCAACAGGAACATTTGCAGGCACAACAAGAAGAGTTACAGGCATCTCTTCAACTATCTCATCATCAACAGCATGCTTGGGCTCACAAGTTTGGAAAGTTTGTTGACCAGCTCTTCAACCAGCAAGTCATTGACCAAGCATGTATTCAGGAGCTGACAGCTGCACATGCAAACAAGTTCAATATGTAGTCAGGTGACCAGAACCATATCTCTCAAGCCTGTGTGCTTCATCAAAGTGATCTGCCCTAGCTTCTTTGCAGAGAGAGAGAGGCAGAAGCACAGCAGGCAGCCAGGAAGAGCCACAAGAAGGCAAAGGCTAAACCAGCAAAGACAAAGCAAACAATAACCAGACAATCTGCTCTGGCCCTGCCAAAAGAGCTGCAAGAAAGAGCAGAGAGTGCAAATGCCAGAGTGTTGACTCTGCAGCTGCCACTGCCTTTCCCTGGTTATGACTATCTCATTGGACTTCCACCACCTCTGCCACTCCCAGCTTTTCCAGCCTCAAGCTCTGCACACTTCAGTCTGCCTGGTCCCTCTTGGAGACCTGGTGGACCTTATGTACCATCTATGCCTCCATACATGTAGCAATTTCAGTGTTGAATGAAGCATTCCAAGTGTGTTGCTGATGGGGAGGAGGGGGATGTGTGTGTTTTGCCCAAAAAAAAAGTCTCAAATAGGCATGTCCCCCTCTGGAGGCTGATGAAAAATAAAGAGGCTGGGCTGCCTTGAAAATTTTGAAATGTGAATTGGGTGGAGGGGGACTTGGCTGTTTGGTTTTTTTTTGTCTGGAGCTAGCCAAGTCCCCTGAGGCCCCTCAATTTCGGATCTACGTGAATTTCGGATCTACGTGAGGTACGTGTTATTGCGAGAAAGGGTCCCAAACTTGCAGCGGGGCGAAAGGGGAGAAAGAAATTTTTGAACGAATGACAGAACGGTGGAAAGAGTCACAGTGCACGCATAGTCGAGCAGAGAGGATCTGGAACCCTGTCTGTCGGCTCTTGCGTCGTCCTGTAATGCCCGCTCCGCTTTTCTTCTTCGCTCTGACCGCCTTTCTCCCCCCACTTTTTCCACTCACACTCTTCCACGCGTCCCACACGAGTGTCTTGTGCTTTCTGCGTCTGAGTTGTGCTTTTGCGCCCGTGTGTGTGATTGATTGGATTTCTTCCAATTCCCATCCTTTCACCCAATCACATCTTTCTTCTTTCACTCTCTCTCATCCCATCGTTCCGCCTAGAATAAATCACACGTCCACCGACCACTCCGCATCTTCTTTCCTCTCTCCCATACACATCTCGCAACAAAAAACTATGAACGCCAACGTCGCACGATCCGCCTTCAGGGCCGCCACCCGCTCTTCCACCCGTCGTGGTGTGGCCGGAGCTGCTCGTTCGCTCTCCATCGCCGCTACTGCTCGCCCTTCGCTCACCAAGATGGTCTCGGCCGCTGCCAAGCCTGCCGCCCTCACCCGTGGTTTGAAGACCATCGAGTTCTCCGAGGGTATCCCCGAGAAGGTTTACGAGCGTGAGGACTGGCCTCTCGAGAAGCTCCAGGATTACTTCAAGGGCGAGACTTTTGCTATTCTCGGTTACGGTTCCCAGGGTCACGGTCAGGGTCTCAAGTAAGTTGTCTTTTCACTTTTCTCTCTTCTCCTCCAGCAGAGTTCAGCTTCTTTCCAAATTGGAATTGCACCTGGAAGCGCTATGCTACAAGCAAAGAGTGGCTTTTCGGCCGCAAAGATGGTGCTTTCTTGTACCGTTTTGTTCCCCAAAGTTGCTTATTTCTGCGGCAGCTGGATGCTTTGCAATCAAGCTTTAGATCGCTTGGAAAGCAAGCACACAGCCGTATTTCGCAAATCGAACCGTCTACTGACTTTTACTACTCCTTCCCCTCTCTCTCCCCCCCTCCCCCCCCAACAGCCTCCGTGACAACGGCATGAACGTCATTGTCGGTGTCCGAAAGGACGGCGCTTCCTGGAAGGAGGCCATCGAGGACGGATGGCAGCCCGGCAAGAACCTCTTCCCCATCGAGGAGGCTGCCGAGAAGGCCACCATCGCCATGCTTCTCCTCTCCGACGCCGCCTGCGCCTCCGTCTACGCCTCCATCAAGCACAACATGCCCAACACCCACACCCTCTACTTCTCCCACGGTTTCCAGATCACCTACCAGAAGGAGACCGGCTTCGAGGCTCCCAAGGACAAGGACATCATCCTCTGCGCTCCCAAGGGTTCCGGACGTACCGTCCGATCGCTCTTCCTCGAGTCCCGAGGTATCAACGGCTCCATTGCCGTCTTCCAGGATGTCAGCGGAAAGGCTCTCGAGAAGGCTTCCGCCATGGGTGTCGCTGTCGGCTGTGGTTACCTCTACGAGACCACTTTTGAGCGCGAGGTGTACTCGGACCTGTACGGTGAGCGTGCCTGCCTCATGGGTGGTATCCAGGGTCTCTTCAAGGCTCAGTACGACGTTCTCCGTGCCAACGGCCACTCTCCCTCCGAGGCTTTCAACGAGACTTGTGAGGAGGCCCTTCAGTCGCTCTACCCTCTCGTCGGTGCCAACGGCATGGACTACATGTACAAGGCCTGCTCCACCACCGCCCGTCGTGGTGCGCTCGACTGGGCTCCCGAGTTTGAGAAGGCTTGCAAGCCCGTGCTCGAGAAGCTCTACGAGTCGGTGCGCAACGGCAGCGAGACCCGAAGGGCGCTCGAGTTTGGTAACCGCAAGACGTACCGCGAGGACTTTGACAAGGAGACCGATGCCATTGCTGCTCAGGAGATGTGGAAGGTTGGTCACAAGGTTCGTGCTCTGCGTCCTGAGAACGCCGCCAAGGGTCTCTAAACAACATTTCACTCGTGGTGATCTCTCGAGATTCTTTCTTGAAGGCGTTTCATCACGATCTCCAAAAATGCCGGGTTTGTCTATATGCAACCCTCTCTCCTTTCTCAAATGTATATATTTATCCATGCCATCTTCTCTCTCAATCTGTTTGTCTCTGTCCGCCTGGAATGTCGCCTAGATTGAGCGCCGCCCAGTCAAACCGTCTTGTTTTCCTTTTCAATTGATCAATGAGGCGGGGTATCCTACTCGTACAAACCGATCCGGGCCGGTAGAGCTACGCCTGCTCACACCAATGCAAAAAAGAAACGCTCAAATCCTTGGTCAACCTAAACTCGGCCAAAACGCTCATGATAAACCCTCTTCCCGTCATCAACCTGAAAAGCGCAACTGGGGGCCAATTCAAGCCTGGTCTCATGCCGACCAGATCCGCGCGTGGGCCTGGTTTGAGGCCATTTTGCAGCATCACTTGATGCACTTCTGGCGGGGTGACGTAGAGTCGGTGGTCGTGCGCATCGCCTTGCATCGCGTGGAGGAGGTCTTGGAGGATCCAGATGGTGAGGTAGTAGGAGGTGGGTGTGCGGTTGATGGTGTCAAAGGTGAAGATTGTGTTTGGTTTGAGGACGCGAGAGATGGAGTGGAAGGCTGAAGGTAGGTCGAACAGGTGTTCGAGGACGTCTGAGCAGATGATTGCGTCTACACTTTCTACGGGAAAGGGGAGATCGTAGATATCGCCAACGACGTACTCTATACGCATTCCTTTCTGTACCGCCCTCGTTCGAGCTGTGTCAATCGACCTACTCGACACGTCCAACCCAACCAGCCTAAACTTGCGCTTCCCATCCGTCAACCCACCGTCTACCTTTCTCGCCCCGTCCGCCTCGAGCGCAGCATAGATCGCCTCGACAGCAATACCAGCTCCACAACCCAAGTCCACAATCGTCACCACCTCATCCCCCTCCGAAGCTGCCAAATACCGATGCAGCTTGTCCATAAAATACCCGACACGTGCAGGGTTCAAGAGTTCCAACCCGGAGCGAGACCAGTCGAAGCCCGAGTGGTTGTAGATGTTGTTGTCGATCGTGCTTGATGCTGGGTCTAGGGGAGCGAGGCGGTTGGGGAAAGGTGTGGGGGTGGAAGGCGCCAGATGGAGGGTGGAGAGCAGGCTGAACAAGCTGCCGGCTAGAGATGCGAGTGAGATTGTCATTGCGAGAACCCTGGACAGATGATGAGAAGGTTTTGATGAGCATGGACGAACAAGTTGGACGAAAGGAAAAGAAATCAATCTTGTATGCATGTAGAGATGCACTTGGACACTGTGTCTCGGTGGAAAATGGCAAGGACGTGCATGACCCAACGGCCGCGCTTTTCAGTTGCTGTGAACCACGAGACCACTCGACGCACAACGCACAAACCACCACCATCTCTCCAAACCACCACCATCCACCCATTCACACCACGTTTCCCATTTTCGCCAACCATGACCGACATCCCCAAAGCCACACTCTACACCTTCTCCGGCTCCATCTGGGCCTCCTCCCCGCGCCTCGCTCTCGTCGAAAAGGGTTACTCCTCCTCCGACGTCGACATCAAAACCGTCGATCTGATCAAAGCCGAAAACTTTGACCCCTCTTACCTCCGTATCAACTCCAAAGGCACGGTCCCCACCCTGGTCGTACCTCTGCTCGAAACCACTTCTGCTGAGGTAGCCACCAAGTTTAGAGCCATCAACGATACCAAAGCCATCCTCGAGTTTCTCGACAAGAGTCGGAGTACCAACACGGTGCCCGCTGAAGAAGATGTCAAGCCGGCTCCGATTTTGGCACCTGCAACGATCGAGGGAAAGGCGCTGAGCGATGAGATTATCGCTCTGGTGCATGATGCGAAAGTTGATCCGAACTTTTTGCTGCTCGGTGCAAGGAATGCAGCCGAGTTTGAACAAGGAAAACAAGGTCTGCCGGGTACATTCGTAACCAACCGTTACAATGCGTTGGTCAAACATCAGAAGAGTCTATCCGAAGGTTCGGCGACCGTCGCTTTCGACGGCAGTGCCAACCCAAAATCCTCGGCGATCCACGAGAACCTGAAAAAGTGGTATGCAGACAAGCTCGAGTCCCAGTCGTTGCTCACGAGGGCGTACGTCGAGAACGATAGCGAAGCCATCCAGCAGCTGATCGGGTTGACTGGAGCGACGTGGAAGAGCGTAGCCGAAACGTTGGTAACGCTGGAGTCCAAGGTGGCAGGTCCGTTTGCGTTGGGCGATCAGATCAGTCTGGCCGATCTGCATGTGGTGCCCTGGTTGGCGAGGGTGTGTGCGATCGCGGGCGGGTTGGAGAAGGGGAGTGATGCGGTGGCCAGTTTGGATGCTGTGTTAGGAGGAGTGGGCGGGAAGGTGAGGGAGAAGGTGAAAGGTTTGTGGATGGCGTTTGGCGAGAGGGAGAGTTTTAGGGTTGTGTATGGCGAGGGGTTGCATTGATGTGGTCTCGACTCGTGAAGCAATGGATCAGGATCATTCACCTCAAAAGAAGCCAAAGATGCACAGAACAGCACCCTCTCGTTCAAACACTCAACTTCAATGAACTCAAGCAATGAATCAGTCCAAGCAATTCCAGCTGTGAAAATTGCGTTTCGATATTGCACTCCGTCCTACGACCTCATCTCCGGCTGCCACCCAACCCTGCTCCCATCCGCCTCTCTGTCCAACCACCGCTTGCACGCCGCCTCGACATCCACCACCTCCTTGGGCGCGTTCGAGCTCAACACCACATTGCCCTCCTCCATCACCGCAATGTCATCCTCCACCCTAATCCCAGTCCCTTGAAATGCTTCGGAAACGCATCGTCATACGGAACATACACCCCGGGTTCAACCGTCACCACCACGCCAGCTTCCAACTTGGTCATCCGCTCTACACTCGCACAGTCGTGCAGATCGATCCCCAACCAATGTCCGATGTAGTGCGGATACAGAACCCGCTCCAGCGTGTCACCGTGCAGATGGAACCCGATCTGTTTGAGTTCCTGCCGTAAGAAATCGACGGACCGACGATGCAGATCCGCCAGAGTGTAGCACTGGTCTTGGGTGGCTAGCGCCGTACACTGCTTGAGAACGTTGAGCACCGCCGTATAGAGATCCTTTTGAGGTTCCGAAAACCGACCGTCGGCGTTGGAGGGGAACGCACGAGTAATGTCGGACGCATACCCGTCGAGTTCGCCACCTGCATCGATGCAGACGAGCTGATCCGGTCCCACAAGACGGTCGTTGTTGACGTAGTGGATCGTCAACGCGTTGGCACCTGAAGCTACAACAGGCACGTACGCCGGTCGTTGCGATCCACGCAGATTACAATGGTACTCGAACACAGCTTGCAGTTGCGCTTCGGAAACACCTGGTCGAACAAACCCCATCGTCTCTGCCATCGCTTCGCCGCTCATCCGTCCGGCCCGTTTCATGATTCGAATCTCGTTGAGCGATTTCTTGAACCGTAAACGCTCCACCTCGCGCGCAAGAGAGTGACACTTGCGTGTATCGCCCAGCAGCTTGATGACCGCTTCGAAATCCGATTTCTTGGAAAACAGATCCAACGAGGTAGTGCTAGGAGGGCTTAGGTAGTTGAAAATGTTGCCCGCCTTTGTAGTCGCAGTATTACCGCGTCGAGGCGTAGAAGGCTGGTTGGGAGGTTCGACGTAAATATGCGTATACTTGGGCAGGATCTGCTTGAGATGATTCAACAAGATCGCAGGATCCAACTCGAAGCTCTCATCAGCACCAAAGATATCCACGGCTCCATCGAGGCCCGTCCTCGGACCATTCCACGTTTCATTATGCTCGTCTCGTTTCTGAACAAACATCGTCATCCTGTAACCCCGCGAACTCGATGGATCCTTGTCCAGAATCACGGCAGAATCCGGTTCCTGAAACCCGGTCAGGTACCAAAAGTTGGTCTCTTGTCGAAACTTGTAAAAAATGTTGCCGCTCATACTCTTCACTCTGCCCGACATGGCGACGACGACGCTGTTGTCCGGCAGACGGTCCATGAGACGTTTTCGTCGTTGCTCGTATTCGGATTTGGGGATTCCAGGTGTAAGTTGTTCGGTAGCTACGATGCCGACGCCGTCGTCGTAGAGCGAGGCGTTGGGGAGAGCGTCGCCGGGGCGGAGGATGGCATCTTCGGAGCCGAGAATGCCGCGACGAGGGAAGAGGTGCGGGTGCGAGTGTGGCAGGGGTTGTCCGTATGTTCTTTTCGTCCCGCCGGTGAGGTTCAGGTTGGAGCTTGAGGAGGCTGACGATGAGGATGGGGAGGAGGAGGCGGAATATGGATCGACGTCGTCGGTGGGTCTTGCTGCCGAGGAAGCTGCCCTGCGGATGACCTTGGTGGTGCGACTTATGCTGCTGCTGCTGCTGCGCGACAACTGGCTCAGCAAGCTGCGAGAACCTCTTCCCCAAGTGACGGCCATGCTTTGCCCAGTCCTTGTGGTGAGTTGTCGATTGGTATGCAAATGAGAGAGAGTCGGACGGAAGGTTTCAGGTGCCAAGGGTGTTGCCGGAACGGATTGAAAGTGCATGATGCAACGCCGCGATTTTTCTTGGCCGAAAGTCAGCGAGACCATGAACACGTAATGCTTAATAAGCTAGACCCGGAATCGTGCGAATGGAACACGCATCAATTCTACCCACGCCAAAGTGTTTGGCAACCGCAAGGCTAACCTTACTCTCGATGTACAGGACCAGCGCCACTGATGTGCCGTCTGTCTAATGCTACCCACGCCAAAAGCCGCAACGTTCCCATTGTTGGAGGCGCTCTGTCGGGACTTATTTCCCATGCGTCATTCTGCAAAGTGTGCAAGACCCATTCGTGTGGCTGTCTTTAGTGGCCTCCCGAACGATCGGTGTCGGCTTGGCGGCCAAAGCATCGTTGCACGTTGACGACCATGCTGCGCCAACGTGGTTCTCGTGCCGACTGAATGAAAGTGTGACGACTCAGACACGCGGCAAGGCGTCATTTGGCATCAAGTTTCGAGGCTTTCGACAAAGTACGGCTACGTTACTGTATTGGTCCTTTACACTTTTTCGAGGCTTGCAATTGCGTGCTCCGCTCGAAGAAAGAAATGAGTGAAATAATGAGCTTCGATATCATGTTTGACTGTATGGCTTCGGTGGCGGTGCAAAAAAAAAAAAAAAAAAAAAAGATAAGCTCCCCCTTCTCGAGCTAGGTTGGGTCTTCGTAGAACGATCAATCGACACGGCACATCTCTTCCGGAGCGAGCGAGGCGCCCTTGTTCATTTTTGCTGCTTGAGACCTGCGTTCTCATATTTCAGTTTTTTCTGGATGTGATCTGCTGACTACAACGATACGGATTCCGATAAGGGTTGCTGCATGGTATCGCTGAATTGATATCGACTTTCTTTTTGGGGTTGATAGCTTGCTGCAAAGCACGCGGCTACTACTCTCGGCTCGTCTATCGTGCTTATCGCAACTCACGCAAGCTAGCGTCCGGATCCGACTCCGCACGGCCTCTTTGTTGACCCCCGCTCAAGATACTCAATTGATGGTTCATTTCATTCTTGCTCAATGGCAATTCGCACTGACCATGCGGGGTAAAAAGATAGGGCCTTTGCCGTCGGCGTTTACTCGCACGCTTCTCTCGGCGTGCTTGCCGTTTGTCTCTCGATGGAACTTTTCTTTGCCTATCAGCGACATTCTCTCCATACGTGACAGAATATCGCTGACAAATTGTCGCCGTGATTGACGGACGCCAAGGTCCGCTTTCTTTGCCGTCTCGCACTTGGTCTACGGCACGCTCCACGGCAAAGGAGGTCCAAAGGTTGCAACCGATCTCAGCTTCGAAGGTGCTTCGCTCTGCAATTCGGCGCCAAGCACCTCCAACACCCGGCAAAGATGCCGAAGCTGGCGTCTTATCATTGCGTCCGGATTTCGCTGTTCAGGTTGTTTTGAACACGAGCCGGAGACTGTCTCAACTGTCTCAGGGTGTGCATGGTCTGAGACTGTGGACCCCCGCAAAAGCAAAGATTAGACCAATGTTGCATGTTTTTCTCGTATGCTTTTAGTCGACCGTCTGGGCAGATAGAGCTGCGTGTCGAGCTTTCGGGAAGGCTAGAGCAAAGTGCGTGCATATCCTTGCGAGGTCGATGCGAGACACACGCAGTCAAGGCAACAACCTTGTATATAAAATTTAAAAAAAAAAAAAAAAAAAAACACTTGGTCGGCGCGGTTTCCTTCGCTGAAGGTAAACAGCAGGTTCGTTCGTTGCCAGCTTAGAGTACTGACTCGAGCCCAGACTCTCCCTTTCATTGTCGCCGAGAAAGCACTGCTGCTGTCTAGAGAACTTTTTTTTGCTGCAAAGCGGACGCTTGGGTCGTCGCCGAGCCAGCGCTGTGCTGCAATGCCATGCGCTGCGGCGACTTTGTTTCGAAAGGCCCGTGTTTCTGGAATACGTTGACCAGTCTCCGGGAGCCAAACGCCGAAGATGATTCCTTCGACGTGAGGCCGAGGAGGGGCTCGAGGTTGAAGAAGTTCATTGTTCCCATTGATTCGCAAGGCTCGGCTAGCTAAGCACTCGCATGAATGAGTTTTTTTAGGACTCGTCGTGCATGGGAAAGTTCGCCTAGGGGAACGCGCGTCATGGTTTGTCGGCGTCGAGAGGGTTTTGACGGTGTCCAAGCATGGTCCCACGAAGATGAAGCATTCGTAGCCGAGTAGGTTGTACAGTAGCTTCGGAGTGCCGGCTGGGTGCCAAACCGAGGCGGACGAGGTGACGAAAGTTTGAGGAAGGTGGTATCTCTGGTTCCTCGGGTGAAGCGGCTAACAGCACACAAGACGTGATGAACGGTTGATCGACTACAATGTACATTACTGTACAGTAGCTGGCGGATCTGTACCAATTTGGTATGGCAGCCGAGCGTCTCGAGCCCATCTATGATATAAGCTCGCTCCGACTTCAAAATCTTCCATTGCAGAGGAGAAAATCGACGGTCACGGTAGCATCATCATCCGAGCACGTTTTCGAGGTTGTTCATGACACGTTACTGTACATGAAATGACGAGGTGGCTGTTACGCTTTGCCACCAACCGAAAGATGCTCCAGGAAGGACTGTTGTTTTCCAAAGGAAGAGCAAACCCATGCTAACGGCGAGTTGCGTGTGTTGCTTGCTGGGCGTTTGAACTCGGGCCCTCGCTTGGAGTCGCTAGCGAGCTGAGCTTGGAAGGACGTGCTTGGCCCTGAACGATAAACGAAGGCCTGGGTGGCCGACAGTCAACTCCAGCGAGCTGAAAAATTACATCATTCACCATGCTTTCTCACCTCTCCCTTCCTCTATCTCGTCGCCTTACGCCTCGGAAAACGTGATGGTGCGAGAAGGAAAGGAAGATTCTCTGAAATCTGCGACATGACCCTGGGGACTATTACATAGCCGCCTCATTGTTTCCGACGTGCTGGTTAAGCGCCAGGGCTTCCCCGTTGAGCCTAAAAGTTTGTCGCCGCAGCTCGCATGTCTCGCGTGGGATTTCCCCATGGCAATAAGCTGTGTGAATGGGAAGGCGTTCACCAGAAACAGCCAACAATGCGCAGCAGCAGCAGCAGTGTGACGGTCAAAAGTGCGAATTTGCTCGTTGCCCATTGTCTCTTTGCATGGTCACAATGTCGAAATGTGACTTGTTCGAAACATTCTGGCTGAACAAGCGGAGAGGAATTCGCAACAAACGGGTCATCGGGTCACCAGCCTGAAAGCAATAGAGTATACACCTCAAACCTGCACACGGTACTTTACAGTAACCCATTGGGGTGGAATGACTGCTTTCGGGAACGGAAGGCAAACCGCGCCATGCAAGTTTCTAGTCGGGGGGAGCCTTTTGACAGCCAATCATTGGATCTCTCAAGCTGTCACAGCGCTTGTCTCAGTATTGCTGCAGTTCGAATTCCGCGCGAACGGCTGCCGAATTTGGATGCTCCCGTGATCTGCTTCGCTTAAGACGAGGGAAAGGCCGTGTAGGCGAAGCGCAAACCGGGACACTGTATCCAACCCTTGCTTGCCCCGTCTCAAATTTGAGTCCCCACCAACTCCGCCGACGAATGGCTTACGGG
This sequence comes from Anthracocystis panici-leucophaei, assembly GCA_014826065.1. Classification (NCBI taxonomy): domain Eukaryota; kingdom Fungi; phylum Basidiomycota; class Ustilaginomycetes; order Ustilaginales; family Ustilaginaceae; genus Anthracocystis; species Anthracocystis panici-leucophaei. The sequence goes on along the minus strand of CP060314.1, from coordinate 85,385 downwards.
ATTAGCGCAAACTTTTCGCAGCGCAACTTGCCGACTACAAACAAGCAAAGTAAGGGGTCGTCGATACGCTGCGGAGAACGTGTTGGTCAAATTGGTTGCTGTACAGTACGTTTTGTCTACGGGCGACGCTTGCTTTCCCCGCGCCTCAAGCCTCTGGCCTGGCCCTCTATGCCTGTGGACTACAGTAAGACATGGAGTATCTGAGACCAGGCTTGCAGAGCACATGCCGCGTTGGAAAGGGCAGGGCCGTAGTAGCTCTGAGACAGAAGTTTTTTTCTGTCCTTACCTCGCTTGTCCCTGTACAGTCTTACAGTCTTGCCGGGTGGCGGCGACGGAGCCCCAACGAGATGTCGGAACGATACCGATTCGGCACCCTGTGGTGGTGTCTCCTGCTGCTCCTATCTGCCGCGTTTCGGACTCAGTCCTTTGCTTGGCGCAGCGGCAGAGCCTCAATGGTTGCCTGACTCTACAACTCAGCTTGAAGGACTGGATGTATAACACAGCTTGTGTGAGTTTGTGTGTAAACGTCGCACGTTGCCGTTTGGCGTAGTTTGTTAGAGGCCTGATCGTGATAGATTAGAATGGTTGTCATCAATTTGGGCAGGCACGGGAAGCAATCAAACAAGTTGATGGATTTGCCCACATTGAATTTTCGAACCCCACACAAGCATGAAGATTTTTTTTTGAACCTTTCCGACTGCAAACTGCAAGCCCAAGACGGTATCGTTTTCGTTTGGGTTTCGTCCTCCTCTGTGTGGCGACCGTGTCAGCCAATTAAGGGTCGGAGTCCACTGACTGTCCTCGTTGTCGTCACGCTCGAACCAGCCACTTCCTTGCCAATGCCGTAAAAACAACAACATTTCTTAGGCGGTTCCAAGCCACAATGATGCGATCGGGTCTCTCTCATCCTGCGTCACAACGCACCATGCAGACTAGGTAGACGAGGCTGGTCAAACTTAAGGAATGGCTTCCGAGGCGGGAAGTTTGATTGATCGTGGCTTGTGCGGATGTCTGCTCGATTGAATTGGTTGTTTGCTTTCGTGGTGGAGATCAGTCGTTGCAGGCACATGGCCATCTCTTTGTCCCGCACTGGATCTCTTGCAAGATACCGTGTGTGTGTGCGTTGGAAGCAGAGGTGGCCTTATCGACTGAATGCTCTTGCCTTCCTGGGTGTAGCTTCCGCCGCTGAGCTCTTTCCCCTCGCCCTTTCGCCGCCACACACAAAAAGTCCGTCCGAATTTCTCGGCTAGAGCTTTCGCCTTTAGCGAATCTGGTTTGTCGCTGCAAAACTTTTGCTACTCAGCCATTAGCCTCTGCTGTACCGCCTGCTCCTCATCCTGCCTGCCCTTGCCATCCCCTCCCAGCCGCCACTCGCCTCTTCCTTCCGTGTCGCTGTCTAAAAGTTTTCTGGATGGTTTGGACGGCTACAAACTCGCCAAAAGGGCCCATGCATTTGCGTTGCTCGACTCCGCCATGCAACTGCAAACTGCACGGCACTGCAGCCTGGAGCCCCTTCCTTTTGGCCACAAACTATTCTTGGGAAAAACGTGCTTTGCCGCCGTCAGTTTGCGTTTTGTCTTGCCGTTCTTCTTCTTCTGCTGCTGCTGCGCTGCTGCAGCACTGAGACAGACAAGCGCTTGTCATTCCTTAGCCGGTCCCTTTGACTCTCCTTCCTGGCCAAGCTCGAGACGGCCAAAAAGATATATACAAATCTGGACGCTTCCTCACCATCCCTCTGCACCACCCACACCACGCCTTCTCGTATCTGCTCGAGTCTGTCGTGACACTCGTACCATCTACATCATCATCGCATCGCAGCTTTGCTGCTCAACACCTCGATCTGTATCCCAGCTCTTCCCCAGCATCAACTTGTTTTTCGGCATGGTTTCTCTGGCATACTCTGCATCAGCTCCTACCTACAATGGTCCCGTCTTTGTTCGCACTCACTTCCTCGGTTGTGTCGCCTCGGATGGCTCGGGTCTTGAATACCAGCACGAGCTCCTGAAGCGACGTAGCAGCCGACACAGCGACTTCAACCGCTGGAGTGCCCACTGGATCACTCCCGTCACTCACACCATGGACTATGACAGCGACGAAACCAGCGATACCGACGACGATGCTTTCGATCGCGACGCTCAATCTGCCAACATCAACTCCAAATCCACACAACACCTTCGCTGCAGATCATCGACGCTGCCATTTTCCACAGTCTCGTCGGCCAACCCCGTCGAGATGGCTCGCGCTCGTTCTATGACGGCGCCCGCCTCGTCCTCTTCGGCCTCCTGCGAAACTCGCAACCTGCGCAAGAACAGGTCTCCCGTCGGAACAGAATCTCGCCTCTTGCCCGCACGCCCACTCAGCATCAACACCGCCCAGCCGCTTCGTCTGCCTTCGCCCAATGTTGCTGATATGACGAGCGAGCAATCGCTATTCATCAATGTTGATGGGTCGACAGCAGCTGCCACGGGAGAAGGCACAAAGACTTGCAGCCCACCTGTGGTGCGTATTGAGAGCTCCGAGTCGGATGGCTCTTGTCACGGAGACGCAGGCGACCAGGACCCCGAGGCTCAGCTTGCTGCAGGCATCATTCGTCTTCGCGAACAACGCCGCAGCACCTCTTCGCCCAAAGGACAGCGTCGTCCCGGCTCGAAGCGACGATCCTCGGTCCAACCGCTTCGATCTGTAGCTGCAGCTCAGCCAAAAGTGCTCGACGATGCTGATTCAGACGATGCGCAATCTCGGATCATCCGAAACCACGGCGGCAGTTTTGTGCTTAGATTGGCAGAGATGGTGCTGGATTTCGGCTCTTCCGCTCTCGAAAAGCTGGTGGTCTCTGGCAACGATGATGCATCCGACCAAAGCTTTGAAGCCGCTCTGGCCTCTCCTCCTCGCGCCACGATAACACCCAAGCAGCTTTCTGCCGAAGCTGGCCAGCTGCTGCGTCGTCGTCGAGAACGTACGGGCTCGGTGCTTGCCAACGACTCAGCTTCCGACAACGGCACCTCGGCCAGAGCAGTGCTGACGAGATCCTGGTCGGTTCCCAAGCTGCTCAGTCTGCCCCTCTTCAACCCTTCCGCTTCCCTCCGAGCTCTCTCCTCCTCCACCGCTTCTACACCTTCGACTCCATTCACTGCGCCTGCTCACCTGCATCCCAACTTTGGCTTCACCTCCATCTCCGTCGAGCCCAAAGCGTACCACCAGCTCAATTCGTTTGATGATGTCGCAGCTTGCTTCAATCAACAGAGTGCCACCCTAGGCTCTCACACTGCCACCGTCGGAGAAGCTGCTGTTGACTCTCACTCCGTGTCGCCTCTGTGGAAGCAGTAAAAGGTCTCTCATTGATGTTATCTCATGATCACTATGACTCCACGTCCTTCTCTCTCTTAGCATTTACATCAGATCGTCTTTGCATTTTGTACTTGTATCTCTCTATGGGCATCACTTTACGGACTTGATTGTTTTTCGCATCTCTTTTGCATCTCTCGTACATTGACTGTTGGTCTGTGGTGTCGGTTTCAGTCTGAGGACCCGTTGAGACCGAGGTGAAGATGACAGGCGACTTCATATCGCAGCACGCCTTTTTCGAGTGATTGCTGCACGGGCAACTCCACATCTGTGTTTTTAACTTAGTTGGCCGATGCGCGCGACCCTTGTTTGAGTTTATCTTGGCAATCTTGCTTCTCGTCTGTTCATCACCTTCAACACCCGCCATCCTACACAGCGACATCATTACGACCATTCCACCTTCAGCTACGATAGGGCGTCATCGCAAACGACCGACGAGATCCATTCGACAACACTGTCGCCCAACGCTGGATACTAAGGAAGCAAGATGGGCGCGACCAGTTCCAAAGGTCCCAAGATCACTCCGCACGACCGGGCCGTTCTCGAGTAAGTTTATCGTTGTTACTAGCCATCCATACAATGTTGCGTGTATGGACGCTGGAACACAGGCTCACGCTGTGCACTTCTAATCACTCGGCAGCCTGAAGCTCCAACGAGATCGTATCAAGCAATATCAGAAGAAGGTGAGCACAACCAAACCCTGTGTACTAATACTCCCTTGCCTTTGCTGAACATCGCTCTCCACTCACTGCGCAGATCCAAGTCATCCTCGATCGCGAACATGAGATCGCTCGGCAATGTCTCGCAAAGGGCGACAAGACAAAAGCTTTGACGCCGTTGAGACGGAGAAAGTATCAGGAGAGCTTGATACACAAGACCGATTCTCAGCTCGAGACATTAGAAGGTCTCGTCTCTTCCATCGAGTTCTCCCAAATCCAACAAAGCGTCATGCTCGGCCTTCAACAAGGTAACGCGGTACTCAAGGAGATCCACAAAGAGATGAATCCTGAATCCGTCGAGAGGCTGCTCGAGGAGACGGCCGAGGCACAGGCTTATCAACGCGTATGTATAGCCATTCGTTGCGGGTTACTGGTGGCACTGTTTTAGGGTTCAACAGCTTACGTTTGCTTTGATCGCTCTGCACTTACAGGAAATCGACGAGATGCTCGCAACACAGATGACAGCCGAAGAAGAGGACGCCGTTCAAGCCGAACTCGAAGCACTCGAGCGCGCAGCAGGTATCCGAACCGACGAGCCAGAACAAACAGTCAGCTTGCCTTCGGTACCTCAGACCGAACCCGTCACACAGGAGCAAGAGGCTCAGCCGCAACCACAACCGCAAAAGGCTCAACCTGCAGAAAGACAAGCTGTACTCGCTTGAAGTCACACAGACCCAAAGCAATGGTGAAATTCGAATGGAGTGTTGATTGCATGAAAGCTGCTCATCGAGGCATTCTGGTTGTGAGCGAAGCAGCTCGTTCAACAAGACGTGACAGAAGACGTGACAGAGACAAGCCGCCCTCGGCGCTTGCCAAAGAGCCCATCTCGCGCACGAGGCGTATGGCCAATGTCAGAGCTCTAGCGCACGTCGTAGTAGTCACGTTGTCCCTAGGTCCATTCTCGAGTCGGTCAAGCAGAGAGCTGAACAGAATGATCCACGTTCTGTGACTCGGTGCATGCATGGTCGGTGGGAACGACCGAGTGCCCTTGAGAGCTGCTGATGCGAAAGGTCCCAGTTTGCGGGACGGATCCAAAACGGGCGTTCGAAGCAGCATGTCGTCTACGAAATCCATAGCTCGAATGAAGGCCGCTTGGTCTGTGTACGAGCTACACAGTCCTTCGATGAGGTAGTGGAAAGTGGTTGGTGTTGGAGGTAGACCGCGTCCCTTCATGTGCTCGAGCAGAAGCAAAGATAACGAGACTTGAGGCGATTCTTGCGACCACCGTTGTACGGTCTGCGACGTCTCTCCTAAACGATGCAAAGGTTTGGGAGGATAGCAGTACTGGCGCGGCACAGCTTTCGTTGCAAAAGCGTGTGCGACCGCGTCTGGGTTCTGTAGGCATCCTCCGATGAGAGCGCTGTAGGTGATCTCGGACGGCGCTACTTTGGCTTTTATTAGTCTTTCGAGCAATTCCAATGCTGCTTCGATCCGAACCTCGTCCGATGAGAGCGGTGTGGGTGTTCTAGCTGAAGAATCGCCGAGAAGGCTCGAAGATGCCATGTCCAGCTGTGCTGCTTCGGCTCCGACAAGACAGGCCTTGATCATGGCCGTGTAAGTGACGACGTTGGGTTGCACGCCCATACTGGTCATGATACCGAGCGTCTTGGCGACTGAGTCAGTAGCCGATTCGCCGCCTTTACGAAGAAGCGCGTCTAGGATGGTGGTGAAAGTTACCACGTCCGGTGTGAGTTTAAGCTTGTCCGCCAATCGCAGTGTTGAGGCTAGGGAGTCGAGATCTCCGATCCTTGCGTGGGCTCGGAGGAAAGTATTGATCGTGCCGATGTTGGGTGCTGGACCTTTGGCAAGCATCTGTTCGAGCAGACTTTGCACCTGTGCATGTAGTCCGTTGAGAAAGAGCCCGTGCAAGACAGCATTGAAGGTCTCAGCTTGAACACGAAGCTGACCTCCGTGTCGATCGCTATTGGCCAGCATATCGGAGTGTAGCGCCATAGCCTCGTCCACCATTTTGTTTTTAAAGTGAATGTCAATCATGGTGGTATACATTTGCTCGTCTGGCAATTTGATCGATGTCGTTGATACTTGGCGCGCCTGTGCGATGGCTGCTGACCAAGTCTGGCAAGCAGCTGTGTAGTTCTTGGCCCGTCCGTAACCGTCGAGCAATGCGTTCCAGATATACGGGGTTGGAAGAAGACGCCTTTGTTGAAAGTGGCGCCAGACATCCATGGCAAGATCGGTGCGTTCGGAGGCGATAAAGTTGGAGAGACAGACTGACCAGCAGCTTTCTGTCCATTGAGCTCGGGAGGGCGTCGGGGAAGAAGGCGAGGTCTCGCCGAGAGACTCGAGGGAGAGCCAAGCGTCGGGATCGGAGGAGGCTCGCATAGCTGTCTGGAAAATGGTGTGGGCTTGTTCGACTTGCTGCATCTGGAACAGCGAGCCTAGAAGTCTGGCAATGCGTTGAGGGCCGCCGGAGCCAGAAGAAAGGCCGCGGGCGAGCTCGATATTCCACAGTGAGGACTGCGTTGTCGGCCAGTCCATTGTTTTACTTGGATCCGGTGTTAGGAGGCTCGAAGCAAATGTCGCATCAAAGAGACGTTGAGCGCGAGACATGTTGAAGAAGAGGCGGAAGGGCGAACCGAATTCAAGCTTGTCAAAAAGCTCTATCGAATGTGATGCATGGCTTGAGGAAGCACAAGCGAAAGCAACGAAGCAGACCATGTCATGAATGTCGATCCTGTCGCCGTCGATCGACTCATCAAGGCGGACAAAGCCCTCGCCAGTATCATCCACGGTCGGTATTGGCTCGGCTCCATTGTCACGGGAGGAGGTTCGATTCGGTCCGTTGTCGAGTCGTATGCGAACAATGTCTTGCCAGATGCTGACGACGTCTTGGGCTTGACCATTCGACAGGAGGGCTCTGAACCAGCCCGTGATCAGATCGACGTCACCGGTGAGACAAGCAGCGGCAGCAAAGTCTCTGAAGGGAGCCTGCCATGTCTGAGCTTGATCTGCGTCACGAATGCTGGAAGAGTAAGAGGAGCAGAGTCGCAAGAGCTTGCGATGTTCAAATGGACGGAGTTGATGGATGGCATCACCAAGACCTTGCCAGGCCGAGCGCACGGAGGTGATGTCCTGGCCGTCTATTGCCTTCTGGAACTCGAAGAGCTGTGAGTTGACAGTCGCTGATGGGGCTGATGTGTGTCGTGCCTGACCATGTCCGAGAGCAAGGAATCGCGTAGGACGAGTTGGACTGAAAGAAGTGCTTGGGCCTGGTGAAGAGCGCTGACGTAGGTGAGGCCGAGCTTGACGATCGGAGGTGTGCTTAATTGTACTTCCAGCACGCACGTTGTTGCGCTTCGTAGCTTTGGGGGTGTGGACGGAGAAGGAACCTTGGGCAGTGCTGTAGCCCCTGAGAGGAGAGGGTCTCGAACATTGTTGCTGTAGAGCCGCCTGGAGAGTTCGACGAGACGCACCTACCGCCGTGATAGCGGTAATACGCAGCATACTCTCCTGTACCCGCGTTCTGAGGCCGTACCTAGGTTGCGAATGCAGATGGTCGAAGAAGCTCGTCACGATTGCTTGTTGGACCTTTTGGAGAAGGAATGCAAACGTCAGAAAAGTCGCGGTTCGGCTGTCAAATCAGATCCGAGATCCGATTTGTGTGAAGATGTTAGAGTTTCGGCTTTTTGTTCCACAAATTGGGGTTAGCCGTGGAGCTGGCCGGAGTTGCGAGTGTGGGTGTGGCTGACAGCGATGCAAGGAACATCACACAGCGCAGCGCACTCGCGGAACAGCGCGGCAGGCACAGCGACAAACTCAGCAGCACAACTCCAAAAAGTCACATTCACATCAGATTAAGTTTGGGTTTGGTTCGGTTCACTTCAATTCCTTCCTCTCTTCCACTCACTCCACCCATACATACTCTCGCACACGGTCACGCTGACTTTAAGCGCATTCGCACTCAACATGGACAGCTCACGCCGTTCGCTAGATCGAGATCAGCAGCCTTTACTCTCTGGCGATGCTGCTGAGCTCGACAATCGCTTCGCTATCGATGATAGCCTCGCCGAAGAGCAACCTGCCGCTGATGCATCTTCACCAAAGTATCCGCCTCTACCACCCTCGTACGATGATACTCTACGCGCCTACGCACCTTCACATTCCAAATGGAACCCTGCTGCTTGGTTCACAGTCTCCAGAACCACAAAAGAGCATATTCAAGCTTGCTTTCCTCGAACCAGTAACGGCCAACTCTTGACGTTTTCGACCGCCTTCTCTGGCTGCTACACCGGTGCAATGCGTTGCTGGCCTTCCAATCGATTTGCACAGGCTAGTGTCTTCATCATTGGTCTCTGGATTCTTGTGCTCTTCACCGGCCCTTCGCTCACTCAATCCGACGCCGACAACATTGGCGCAGGCCTTCATCAGGATTGGGACTACTCTTACATTCCTGACACAAAACCCGCACCGCTTCACGAAGATGGTCACATCGTTCAAGAAGCAACATGGCAATGGCACAACTGTGCTTCCATCAAGGGCACAAATCGTGTCCAGTGCACCGAATCAACCAGCTTCCTCCTCAACCCCAACAAGGCCAAAGACAGCTTCGCATCAACCGAGTCCATCTTTGTCGACGTCGATCCTCTCCGAACTGATCGGCCCCAACCTGCCGGTAGCGTCCCCGGCACCGTCACCGTGGTCCACCACACTGACGACGCTCCAGCTACAGAGAAGGAGCTTGTCAAGGTCGAGATCACCGCTCGCTACGACCAAACCTACAAGAAGCTATTCGACACGAGCCTTGTCGCAAAGATGAAGCGAGGTCTCTACGATGAGGGCGTAGAAATCCTGACCTATGCAAAGGCGGTCAACACCGACTCGAGTCCCCTCATCTACGATGTCAAGGTCATCATCCCGCCCCGTGTCAACATCCCCACCCTTTCTGTAGATGCAGGTGCATCCAACGTTGATCTCTTCCAGCCTGAGTCCCCTTCCAAGAGAGGCCCCGATGCTCGAAACAAGCAGACACGCGATGCCCCTGCAACGCCCGATTTCTACTTTGGAAAGTTGCATGCCCGGACACAAGTGGGTAAGCTGCGTTCTGCTTCGATTCGCGCGCTTGCCGACATTCACCTTACCACCACCAACGGCAAGCTTCACATTGGCGGCTCGTTCGAGGCTCAATCGCTAGAATTCAAGACCATCAACGGTCACCTAGACATCGACCCAGACTCGAAGCTCGAGGCCGCGTATGACCTCACCCTCCAGACACAGAATGGCCACATTCGCGTCGGGCAGCACACCAGCCTTCGCGCCACCACCTTGCGTTCAGAGTCGCTCAACGGAGGCATTATCGCCGAGAGCGCCGTCTTCAACGTCAACCACACACTTTCCTTGAGGTCGCAGACCGGCAGGATCGAAGCTGCCGTCAACGTCGAGAGGCCCGATCTCACGAGGCTAGACGCACCTGGTCTCGACAAGACCGAACTTGTTTCAGTCGATTCAAAGTCTCAGACTGGCTCGATCCAGCTCGACTTTGTTGAACACCAACGTGACGTCTCGCTTCGTTGCCATGCCTCGAGCGAGGTGGCTGCGGTCTCGGTCTCTTTGCATCCCGAGTTCCAGGGCAAGTGGGAGCTGCGAGGTGCAACCCACTCGCGCTACCGTGGGCCTGGCTCTCACGATGGCGACAAGAGCGATCGTGGTGTGCACCGCTTTGTGGTTGATGAGGACAACTTTGGTTGGATCAATCGCCTCACCCAAGGACGCACTTGGTGGGACACCTCCGACAAGCCCAGCGTACTGCCCAAGAACGCCGAGGCGACTATCGCCACGCAGGTCGGGCTTGCTCTTCTCACTTTCAAGTAGTTCTGTTATGGGATATCATACCGCTTTCGATTGTTTCTTGCACTTGTCCTCTGTTGTTCTGCATCATCGCATCTTCCCCGTCCTTTGCCACCCCTGTTCTTCTCGTCGCACTCTGTCTCTCTCTTTCGAAATTGTATCGCCATGGATTTATTCGACCAAGATTGTCAACGGTGAAGTGTGTGGAAAGGACCTCGTCTTAGACGGCTGTGATGGACCTCTGGGTTGTTTCAACTTGAGCAGCGTGTTCTGCTTTTTCGCATGGGCCACATTCAGAATGCACAAACGCTGCCATGGCAACAAAAGTCCGAGGATGAACACGAAACATTTCATTTGATGTGTTTGTAAAGCTGGAGTCTTTGCGTGAATGTGCATACATATGGAACATTGCCGTGTGATTGATATGGCCGATGAATTCGAGAAAGCGGCTGCGGATCTATGAGGCGGTTCAACGACGGAAGCCGAACTGGATGCTGAGGTCGAGGCAGAGCAAGTTGGAGCCGTCCTGGTTTTCGCCGGTGATGTGGACGTTGAACTTGCCGGGTGGGATCTCTCGGGGGAGTGCAACCGTGTGCTCGAGTTCGTACTCGCCGGCAGAGAGTGGGCATTGGAGGTCGGCGTTGTTCTGCCTTGCTTGCTCGCACACATCGAAACGACGGGCCAAGAGCCTGATGAGACCAAGCTTGACAATGACGTCTGCGAATGTGCCGTCCTGTGGGTGGTGCAATCAAGGCGAGATGAGAGAGAAAAGAGGAAACCATAGCGACAATAAAAGATGTCAGTCGTCATGTAAGCGATTATAACAGGATGCCACGAGTGGCTACTCACGCTAACTTCATCCTTGAGGGTACCCTTTGCACGGACAGTGAGGTTCTGACCGGGAACGGGCGGGTCTGGGCTGACGACGATGCTGTCTACATCGACAATCTCGTCACCAGTGTTGCAGCTGGACCATTGCCATCCCTGACCGGGAGCAGGATCCCAAGCAAGCGACTTGGCCTTGTCGCTGTAGCTCGCAGGTTCGGGTGTTGAGAATGAGATCTGGTTGGCGGCTTGGTTGCAGTCCTGACCGATGCAGCCCCAGGCGATTGCCTGTGAGGCGAAGGAGAGAGAGACCAAAGTGGCGGCGATCAATCTTGCGTGCATCTTGATTGGAACGCAGAATCGAGATGGTAGTGTTTCTTAAGTAGGTTCGTTTCGATACGGTGTTTGGTTGACGAGGAGTGATGCAGATGGTGATTGTTGCAAAGACAAGACACAGACGGATGGGCAAAGCGATAGTCAGGGTGAGAGGGTCAGGGACAAACTCAGCTCGAGAGCGCATGATGAATATTGCAAGCTTTGAGTTTGGATGTTGCGCAAAAACACACTCTTCCACTGCCTCCAAACTGCAATCAACCAACGGACGCATGTGGAGTTGATTCACTGGAAAAGCACAGCTGCGTATCGCTTTGGATCGACGTTGCGTATCGCCCCTCTCTCGACTGAATTTCCTCTTTTGGGTTTCAGATCCAAACACTCTAACAAATGTAATCCGGAAAAAAATCGCCCTTTAAGGGTCCTCTTTTCTTTTTCTCTCCACAAACGCCGCCTCAAATTTTTCAGACTTTCCAAATTTCTTTCAGAAGTTCTTGTTCGCCCATCACCTTGAACCATCACCTCGTATACCCATCTCTCGACATCCACCGCACCTCGCAGGCATTCACAATGAGGCTCGATGCCACAGATCTACGCTACATCTCCAGTCAAGAGTTCCGAGTCCTGACTGCAGTCGAGATGGGCTCCAAGAACCATGAAGTCGTCCCTTCATCCCTCGCTGCTCAGATCTGCGGTCTCCATCACTCTGGTATCAACAAGCTTCTCGGCTCACTCGCAAAGCGCAACCTCATCGCTCGTGTTCAAAACACCAAATACGACGGATACCGACTCACTTACGGAGGATACGACTACCTTGCTCTCCGTGCATTCTCCAAACGTGATAGCGTAGCGGCTGTCGGAAGGCGCATCGGTGTCGGAAAGGAAAGTGATATCATGATCGTCTCTTCACCCGACCAAGAACAGCGCGTTCTCAAGATCCACCGTCTTGGCAGAATCAGCTTCAGAGCCATCAAGGAGAAGCGTGACTACATGGGCAAGCGCAAGAGCGCCAGTTGGATGTACATGAGTCGCTTGGCTGCAGCAAAGGAGTACGCCTTCATGAAGATCTTGTACCAACACGGCTTTCCAGTTCCACAGCCCATCGACCAAGCACGTCACTGCATCGTCATGTCCTACATCGATGCATTTCCCCTCCGCCAAATCGCAGTTCTCCCTCCAGATCAGATCCCGCTTCTCTACTCGGCATTGATGAAGCTTATCGTCCGTCTTGCACGAGCTGGTCTCATTCACGGTGATTTCAACGAATTCAACTTGCTCATTCGAGAGGTCACAAATCCGAGCGACGACGAGTACGAATCCGACGCCGGCAAACCAGCCTCAGTAAAAGGTTCAAAATCAAACAGTGCCAGCCAACGTGACCAGGGCGTCACAACATCACAGCAAGGCGACGCTGGTCTCGAAGCAGAGTTGCAAGATGGGCAGCAAATCGAGCGCGGCAAGGGCTTCGAGAGGGTAATCGCACCAACATCATCCTCGCACACATCACATCCAACAGCAGAACAAGGTGACGAATCCAAGTCCGAACAAGAAGAGGACGGCGAAGACGATGCTGATGCTGCATCAGAGGGACAAGTTCACCTCGGTGACGATGTCACCGTCGAGCCCATCTTGATCGACTTTCCTCAAATGGTCAGCATCAATCATGAAAATGCAGAGTAGTGAGTACTTTTCCTCGACCACCGTGTCCCTATATGCACTCGAGCGACGCACCAGCTGACCCCTCCTTGTACCCTTCCACCACAATAGTTACTTCGAACGTGATGTCGAGTGCGTCCGTAGATTCTTCCGCAAACGCTTCAGATACCTTTCCGACGAATTCCCTCGTTTCCAAGACGTCGTTCCCGAATACGCACGCAAGCAGACAAAGTTACCAAAGCCAATAGCCGACGTTGACAACTCTGAAGAGGCCAATGGCGCCACAACAGAGTCTGGTGACGTGCGTCTCGATCTCCTCGCCAAGGCTAGTGGATTCGGTGGCTCAAAACAGGATCGCGAGCTCGAACAGGTAAGTGCATTGCATCTATTTGCAGATCTGATGGAGCCTCACCAACGGGCGAGGCTGACGATTGATCAATTGCTTCGTGAACAACAGTACATGTCATCTTTGCGCTTGAGCACCACCGAGGGTATGATTGAGGTCGCTGGCTCAGAGGAAGACGACGATAACTCCTCTAACGAGAGCCTTGATGACGAAGAAGAGGACAGCGAAGACCAAGACGACGATGATCAAGATGAGGACAACAGCGATTCCGACGGACAAGACCATGAGGACGACGGCCTTAGCAGGTCAGAACGTAAAGCTCTCAAGGCGGCTGCCGCTGCCTCTGCCGACACTGTCAAGCCATCTCGTGGAGCCGCTCGCAAGGCTCTCCTCGACGGTGACGACTCCAAGATCGCTCAACTCGTAGCCTCGGATCGTGCCAAAGCTGCACGTCGCGCAGAGAAGCATCACGGTCGCAAGGCGCATGCTGGCAAGGGTGGCAGAGCCCATGCTGGTGGCAAGGCAAAGACGGGCAAGGCTCGCATGATCAGCGACTCCATGGACTTTGAGTTCCACCCAATCAGCAGTTATCAATGTAATAATGCTGTCATGGCAAACTTGATGACACAAGAAGTGTGTGTGAACGCGAGGCATCTTTGTGAACGCTTGCTGCCGGGACGGACGAGCTCATGAAGGCCGCAGTTGCTGAGATGGTGTACGCAACTGGTATTATTAGCTAATGGTACAAGGAGCTACGCTCCTTATATACAAGGGGGAGACCTCGCCCATGCTCCACCAGGGAGCATGGGCGAGGTCAATGCGGGGAAACTAACATGAAGTGAAATATTGGTGATTTTTCTCGACATATCCTAACAGCAGTCCCTTCTACGGAAGATTCAGGTCTAAAAACTGTGTCTGACTGTGTGATTCTTGAACCCGCGTATCAGAGTGCACAAAAACATACGTTGGCCCAGTCTATTTTGAGTATTTCAGAAGATAAGTTTAGCAGATTGTTCTTTTTTGCCTGCTTTTCACGAAATTTGGGTCTTTGAACGTGTTTCCTAGCAAAATTGGGCGCAAGATCTCTTATGCCGCAAAATCATATAAATTCCTCTATTTTTAGGACGCATCAGTGTGCTGGGCTGTCTTGAAGCCTTGTCACAAATGGTCTCTGAAGCAATGGATTCCACTGAGGTAGAACGTTCATACCCGTTGACGTATTGCCTGCGACGATAATACGCAGCCACTTTGTATTGCTGCTCTTGACCCGGGCCCAAACTTTTGCAGTTCCTCTATTACGGGAGGCTTTAAAATGCAACGTACTCAAGAATCAACCGCCGAAAGTTTCGCTTTTTGGTAGACTGACAAGCGCAGATCCCAATTTCGACCAACTCTAAGGACCAAAGATCACGCGCACAGTATCTCTCTTGGTTGAGACTAAGCGCATACAGTCAATCATAAACTTAGATCGCATTTTCGAACGACGAGGAAATCGATTGGCGTCGATGAGCTGACAATGTGCATTTATGATTGTCAAAAATCGCGATTTTTCACCCTCTTGGGCTTTGACGCCGACTTTTTCCTCGAAAACCGATACTCTTATAGTGTAAACTTGCACGAAAATTGACATAAGATGTCAACTCGAAAATCGTTTGCGACCGACCAACGGCAGGACGATATCGTCGAGGTTAATTTCCGGCCTGGCAGCCATCTGAGGGAACCTCCTGACAGCAGTCCCATCTGGCTGTAAGCGATGGCGACCTGGACTTGATCGTTCACCACTCATGCTGCGAAGGGTTAAAGGTCAGCTTTGCATGGCACGAAAACGCAAGGAGACGATGTTGTCGGCACAGCGAATGCTTCATCAAGCTAGCACTAAGACACCACTGTTTCATGGCGATGCTGTCGGGCCAGATGTCATGCGCGCTGAAAGAGATCATACTCGGCGGGCAAGGACGTCAACGCTGAGTCTTATCTGGCCAAAGAGAGCGCAATCGAAGCCCGGGAAGATGGTCCGGCGTGGGATGTTTTTGACTTGTCTCGGACCAGTCACGAAGTTTTCACAGCATTGATCCCAATAACGAAAGGGAGGCCAGTCAAGGCACGCGCTGCGGGAGATCAGCAAGGCTTCGTACGAGACTTGAGAGGGATGTCGAGGACGTCGCCTCGCGTTGATTGGTTGACGTCCTTACCTTCTGAATGGTAAGAGGCGGAGGAGCAGCTCACATTGCAAATTACTCACCACAAACGAGACAGCGTTCTGGGCACACAGGCACTTCATTCAGTTGCAACACAGTCAAACACAACAGCTCTCTTCAAGCGGACTACGAAACTAACAAGAGTATTCTAGCATTGCACGGCGAGAGACGACAAGAAACACAAAGGACCACACACCGGTGGACGTGGCAATGCAAATGACGAGTAAGTTAGCGACAAGAAGGCATTTCAATAGCGAATCGACTTGCGACTGTTGAAGCTGCGCGAAGCTCTACTTGCGCTCGAGGCTCTCGACGTGTTGTGGCTCATGTTGGAGTAGACAGCCTCGACGAGACTGGAATCCCCAATCTGCTCGACGTAGTCGTCCTCCTGCACAGCGGCCTTCTTGCCGAGCTTGCGCTTCTTCTTTGGCGTGACCTTGTGTTCGAGCATGCTAGCGTCGCTCAAATCCGTCAATTCACCAGCCTGCTGGAGGATGGAAGCGTCGCGGGAAGCGTTACGAGCTTTGTTGGAAGAGCGACGTGTACGGGTTGTGGCTGTGCTGCCGTTGCTGCCGCGAGATGCATGCGTGTTGCTGCTGACCCCGCTAGCACGGCCAGACTTGCGTTGTCGAGGCGCGGGGCGCTCTTCGTCATCGTCGCTGTCTGAGCCCAGATTGCCATCGTCAAAAGACGAGTCGGAGTCCTGAGCGTCTCGAGAGCTTGCAATAGAACTGATGGAGTCGAGACTGCCGTCCGGAAGACTGGAGGGGATCTCAACAATGACGGAGGATTCGCCTCGTTCAGCTGCACGCTTGCTGAGGTCTGGGTCGCTGTCTTGCTCGTCATCATACTCTTCTCCGCTCTCGTCTTCGCCAGCTGCGCTGACGGCTGATGACATGTGATTGTCTTCTCCGTCGTTGTCGTCGTCGCTAGATCCAGATTCGGAGTCCGAAGCGTCTTCGTCTGCGCCAGAGAAGGAGTCTTCGGAAGCAACATACTTTGCATGTTTTGTCGATGCGCGTTGACTTCTTCTACCTGGCTTGAGAATAGCAGACTCTTCGTCCCGGCTAACGTCTGACTCGTCCTCGGAGTCTCGCTCGTCGACAGCAAGAGAGTCGGAAACTTCGCCTTCGGTTGCATCATCAAAGACGCTTTCTCCGTCAACGCTGACCTCGCTCACGGAGCGATCCACACCACGGTTCCTGGCAGCGAGCGTGCCCTCGACCTCTGCTTCGTCATAACCAGACTCGTAATGGTCGTCATCGCTCATGCTTACATCCGATGCATGGGATTCGGCATCACTGTCAGCAATGAGCTCGGGTTCGTTGCGAGCGTTGGTGCTAACGAGCAGATCGATTTTGCGGTTAGTGAATTGGGCGTTCTCTTCGGCATCGTTCATCATTCTACGGCTGTAGAATTCTTCCATCTGGAGGAGTCTCTGTTCGAATTCTTCGACCATCTCCTTTCGCACTTCGGCCTCAATGGTGGCGCAGCGGAGTTCGGCGGCATGGAGCTTTTGTCGCAACTCCTCGTGCTTCTCGACGAGCATGTCGACAAAAGAGTCGTGGTTCTCGTCATCGAACTCCTCGTCGTCTTCGATGATTGTGACGTCTGCGCTAGCTTCACTGCCAGATGCGACCATGTCGATGCTTGATTTGGACTTGGGCAGGGATCGTGAGCCCGATGCACGCTCTTCTTTGTGTGGTGGAAGCGGAGGCAACATCTTTGTCACGGGCCCCATGGGGCGTGGAACCGAGACCTCTTTGGCGATGGCGCTAAATTTCATGACGTGCGAGTTTTCGTCGAAGCCAGTGTCGTATGGATTGGCGTTGACAATCATGACGGCTTTGCCCTCACCGACAAAGAAGCTCTGGAAGAGCTCTGTGAGTTTCGAGTGTCGGAAGGGGACGATGCTGACGCGTCGTTTGACGGTGGCTGCTTGACCGCCTTCTGTGGTGCCCCTGAGGCGGACCTGATTCTTGCGCAGCGTCTCTAGACACTGACCGAGACACATCAAGCTTTTGTTGATGTTACCGGCCTCCTTGAGACGATCACCGCTGGCGAGACCGGTGTTTGCGACGCGCTCGCTGCCTGCGAGATCGACGATGCTGAGACGCGCAGTGGTGAAGGAATCGAGGTCGTCATCGGAGAGGCTGGTGATGCCTCCATGATGGCGAATGACCTTGATAGTGAAAATGCCGTGGCTTCTGGAGCTTGCTCTGTTGGCCATGGTTCCGAAAACGGCGCGGTTCTCTTGACCTCTGTGGAGGAGATCACGAGCCTCTTGTGCTGAGGTGACCTTGATCTCGCGCAGACCGGCGACGTACTTGCCGCCATTCTCGTGGTCGTTCTTGAGGCTAAGAGGTTTGCGATTGAGGGTGATGCTTGCACTGGACGGGATCGAACTTGGAGGAGCGTTGGCCATGTTGGCGAGACTCCAGTTAGAGCCACGAACGGATTCGGAACGGCCGAGAGTGGAACCGGGCGAAACATCGAGAAGGTCAAAGAGCTTTTCGTTGTAAATCTCGACGTAGCTGACAAAGACGCTGTAGCGGAGGTTGCGGTCTACCGAAACTTTGGTGTCATCGTGTTCGATGAGCCTGGCAGGCTTTGCGGCGCGAGTGGGAGCCTCGGCGAGGAGTCTGCGAGAGACACTGGGGATCATGAAAGGGTTGACGCCGAGATTGGAGGCGGAATCGGCCTGTGCGGACTGTTTGTCTAGGCGCTGAACGCCAGAGACACCGACGGGCTGGATATCGGACGAGCTCTCGAGACCCTTGATGCTGTTAAAGATGACATCGAGGGAACGAGGAAGGATGCCTGCACCACCAGGATCGCTGTTGCCCATAACGGTGTGACTCTTGCCCGAATTTGTGACACCGTACGTGAACATGAGGCCACTCTCGCCGTGCAGCAAAGCTTCAACGAGCGGAAGAGTGGTGTGCTGAAAGAATGCTGATTGAGACATGTCGCTCTCGGCGGTGGATGAGGAGGGAGAGGCAGTCTGAGGGCCAAAGACCTTGCTGAAGATATATTTGGTGGGCGGGACGATGCTTGTGGTTCTGGACCTGACGCCAGGCATGGTGCTAGAATAGGCGGGCTGGGAAGGAGGATGCATGAGCACCTCGTTGTCGCTAACCACCTCAATGTAGGGGCGAGCAGAGACCTTGGGAGCATCTTGAGGCGGAGGCCGAATGCGGAGGTAAGCCTTTACAGGCTCAATGTCGTCGATTGACGAAGTGTCGTGACTGGAGGAAGAAGCGACGGTGAGCCTAGAGATATCGTTCACGGACTGCATCTTGCGGATGTCGGCAGGTTTGTCGAAAAGAGTCTTGGGTTGAGGAGTGATGGTAGCAGGTTCAGCATCTGTGCGTTTTCTCCTCGGCTGTGGGGTGGCAGCGTTGGAAGCGATAGAAGAGCGCATTGCCGGTTTGAGCGAATTGAATAATTGCTTTGGCTTGGTAGCTGATTGAAGGTGAGGTGGAAGGATTCGTTTGGATGAAACAGAGTTTGTGATGTTGTTCATGTTCTTACGAGAAGGCAAGAGCTGAGCCGATTTGGGTTTGGGAGTGGCGAGACTGGGATCGTTCTCGCCATCCGGAGTGGCGTGCCTCGAGGCAG
This sequence comes from Anthracocystis panici-leucophaei, assembly GCA_014826065.1. Lineage (NCBI taxonomy): Eukaryota > Fungi > Basidiomycota > Ustilaginomycetes > Ustilaginales > Ustilaginaceae > Anthracocystis > Anthracocystis panici-leucophaei. Next base: position 66,537 of record CP060314.1, on the reverse strand, counting down.
CCTTGACCATGATTGAGTGGACGCCGCTTCGTAAATGCGCAGCAGATCGAGGATGCTAGTGTATGGGTGATTGCGATGGTGATGGTTGTGATGACGGAGAGATGTGGCTGTGCTGAGTTCGAGCGAGTCGAGAGAGTTGAATAAAATGCGGAAAGACCGAATGCTGCGCCTCAGAGACCATTACACACACATAATCACGGATGCGCCGACAAAAAGTGTGTTTTTCGGATGCACTCCGCTGCCGACTTCATTTTTTGGCTTTTCTCAATTCGCGTCTTGAGCTGCGAGAGCGCGTATCGCGGAGTGTTGTTCTTGGCTTCTTCTCCACTCTGACTGCAGTCACACACACACCCGCATGTGAACCTACACATTGACATTGGAGGACCCGTAGCTTGATCATTGATACAAGGTGACACTATGTCTATCGGGCATTGAAGGGTTTGGAAAAGCACGAAAACCTGACGTCGGATCAAGCAACACTCGAGTTCTGGCTGGTTGTTCACTGAGGACCCACACACACATACTGTAGAAACCTGCTTGTTCGCGTCCCGGTCGAGATCACGTGTTTTGCAGTTTGTTAAGTCGACAATCTCTCCTCTCTCTCCCAAAAATTTCAAGCCGAGAAGGCGCGAATGACTCGCTTTGACTCCACATCGACTTCTTCTTGCCATCCATCCTTCACCCATCACAACGAGGATCACGCTTAACATGTCGCAAAACGCAATCGTCTCCACAGATCTGCCCCTCAAGCTCATCGCAAAGGGCAAGGTCCGCGATGTTTACGACGCCGGCCTCACCCAAGGCCCTCATGCAGGTGCCATCCTCTTTGTCGCTACTGACAGGATCTCGGCTTTCGATATTATTCTTCAGAACGTGAGTTAAAAGTTCTTGCTAATATACTGATCATATAGACCTGTATTGCTGACACTTTTTAGTATGCTATATCGAAATCTTGATCCTCCGCAGGGCATCCCCAACAAAGGCAAACTCCTCCACGCACTCTCCACCTTCTGGTTCGGTCTTCTGACTCCTTCGCTCATCGAATCGCACATCATCGCCACCGACTACGCTCAATTCCCCTCCGAACTCAAGCAGAAACTTGTCAGCGTCAAACACCAGGTCGAAGGCCGATCTATGCTCGTCAAGCGAGCCAAAGTGCTACCCATCGAAGCAATCGTTCGAGGTTACATCACCGGCAGCGGTTGGGCCGAGTATAAACGCACCGGCACGGTTCACGGTATCAAGCTAGCCGAAGGTCTCCAAGAGTCTCAAGAGATCCCCAACGGTCCGCTCTTCACTCCAAGCACAAAAGCCGAACAGGGCGAGCACGACGAAAACATCCACCCGGACAAGGCCAACGATATCATCGGTGTCGATTTGGCCAAACGCATGTCAGAAGCAGCTGTTTCGCTCTACTCCAAGGCTGCGGCTCATGCGAAATCGCGCGGCATCATTTTGGCGGATACCAAGTTCGAGTTTGGCTTGATCGGTGACAAGGGCGATCAGATGATTCTCGTGGATGAAGTGCTCACTCCAGACAGCTCGAGGTTCTGGTCTGCGGAAAAGTACGCTGTCGGTCGTGGTCAGGATAGTTTCGATAAGCAGTATGTTAGGGATTGGTTGAAAGCCAATGGGTTGGATAAGGCGGCCGATCAGGGGGTGCCAGTTACATTGCCCGAGGATGTGGTGAAGCGCACCGAGGAGAAGTATAGGGAGGCGTACGAGCTTATTACTGGTCAGAAGTATGCTTGAGCAGATGTCGACGATGACGTTTGTCTTCAGCGTGTAAAGTTACAGATCGGCGAATACCAACATAGAGAAACACACCTCGACTTTTGCTGTCCCGCTCTGGCCCGCTCCAGGTCTTTTCACACGTAGCCACGCAGACACACGACGGGTTCGTACAAAGAAAAGATCCAAATTGCGAAACAGGTATAAACGATTCTTAAGCAGTCTATAAAACTTTGACAAAAGTACAGCTGGATGATACCCAAGAGCAGGTACGGCTATTCCAACAAACGCCTCCAGGATGATTCACGACCTAGCACGCTTGCTGACGGGCAAAGCAGTAGCGCCCATCTTGTTCTTTGCGCTTCTTGTAGACTTGGGTAAAGCCGACACGGCTGGGGCTGCCGTAGCCGAGTCCAGGTGTTTGAGCGGTATCAATTCCTCGTTGGAGATGGAAACGGGCAGGTTCGAGTTCGAGTTGCTGAACGGAAGTTCTCGGAGTGGTCGATTTGACAGTCTTTTTTGGGTCGACTCTTGCGGCGCTTCGAGGTGCACTGGGGCTGCTTCGACGACTGGTGGAATTTCAGCTTCATCGCCAACCTCTGTTGAAGAATCCGCAATTGCAGACGTGTGAGCAGCAGCTTCCGAAAATGGTTCGACATCAGCAGCATCAGAACTGACAACGTCATCGCTAGAAGCAGCTCCAACAGCCGAGCGCTGCAGAGTATCGTTGACCCTCCTCCCCGCTTCAATCGCATCCTCTCGATTAGCAGGAACCAACTGCCAACGACCTGGCATCTTCCACACCCTCTTCTGCGGTGTCTGACCAGTACTCCTGTCTTCTCTAAACTTGCTCGCCAGCAATGTGTTTGAGTCACTCGACAACCCTTTCAAGCCGGCACCCATCTGCTCGCTCCAAGGATTGACTTGGTCCCGCCTCTCGTCGACCAACCCACCGACTTGTTTCGCCGCTTCGCTAATCTCCTGCGACGACGACTGCAGGTTGGAAGCAAGCGAATCAAAAGTTTCGGTGAGCTTGGTGTTGCAAGCTTTGAGTTTGGACGATTGGGTTTTGGTGCGCGATTCGACCTCTTCTCTAGCTTTGCTTGTGAGTGCCGAGAGTCCTTCGTGTCCACGTGCACTGGCTTGAGCTGTTGAAGAGAGGTCTTCTTCGATTGCAGAAGCGAAGGCGTCCATTTTGGTTCCCAGCTCGCCGCTGGCTTCGGTGACATCCTTGGCAATGACGGTGGTCTGCTCAACGAGCGATGATTGCGCGTATGTGAGCTGGGTCGCCATCTCGTCGGCTGCTTCGGAAAGCGAGTCGAACTGAGTTGACAGCTTGGCTGCGTGGGATTGATTCGCCTCGGTGGATCGCGTGACGAGAGCCTGAGCAGTTCCAATGGACGTTGACACAGCCGACTCTTGTTGATCCGTGAAACGATCCAATAGGCGACCAAAGTCGGCCATAAGGTCAGCTTTGAGCGAGACGTTGCTTCGCTTCATTTCGTCAACTGTAGCCGACAAGAGCGCAGTTTGCTCCCTCAATCTGGCCATTTCTTGCGCATTGGCAGCTTCGGCGTCTGCTCTGACTTGAGCAAGTTGCTGCTGGCTGGACTGGTTGATATCCGACACTTGCTTGAGTGTAGAAACGTGAGACTGGACCATGGTATCCAAAGACGCCGCCACTTGAGCAAAGCGTTGCGTGTTGGCGAGCACAACATCGTTGATAGCACCACGGCAAGTTTCCTTCAACGAACCCAGACTCGCCTCGCTGGAAGCTTGCATCTCGTTGACGGTGGTATCGAGTTCGCTGAGCAGCGCAGCCAGAATGTCCTTGGACTCCATCTGACCCGATCGAACTTCGCGCAGGGAGGTCGAAATCTTCTTCAAACGTGCTTGCAGGAATTGCTGCTGCTCGTCGTGGCGTGTTGCTGTGGTGCTGACAAAGGTGTCGAGGCTGGATTGGAGAGTGGCGTGGAATTGACCTTCAGCCGAGTGGAAGTTGATCAGACTCGATTCGAGCTCCGAGGCTCTTTGCGAGACTGCATTTCTGCATTCGGCAACCAGAGCTCGATTTGCTTTCTCCACGGCTGTTTTCCTCTCGAGCTTATCAAATAGACCTTGGACGTCGGCGGTGCTCTGATGGACAAGGTCCGCAAGGGAAGTTGCAGCCTGGTTGAGATGCGCCTCGCTCGCCATGTAGGCCTTGCGAAGGGCTACCTCTTCTTCAACTGTCAATTCGAGCGAGGTGGCTTTGGCAATCATAGCCTCTAGCTCGGCAACCCTATCGGCACATTCGGCCTTTGCTGTCTTGACTTCGTTGTCTCGCTTGACGAGGAGCTGCATGTTTTGCTCGAACTGCTCCTTGAGGCTGTTGAGCTTGCTTTCGGTGACTTCGGCGTTGCGCTTAAGTGAATCTGCGAGCGTCTTGCGTTCCTCGTGCTCCGAGTGCATGGTCTTCCAGGATTCCTCGGTGAGATAGATGCCGTTCTGATCGCGTGAAGCTTGAAGGTCACCTTTGAGACGTTCGATCTCAAAGACGTATTCCTTGATGAGTGCAGAACGAGTCATTCTTGTGTTAAGCTCGGGTCGATTCTTGATTGACTTTGCACGCAGCGCATAGTCAAGCGTAGAGAGGGTCTCTTCGATGTTGGCGCGGTCTTGCGAGACAGTGGCAATGATGCACGTCTTTGTTCGACCTCCGAGCGATTCTTGCAAGAGACGAGTGAGCTTGGACTCGCGGTATGGAATGTGACTGTTCTTTTCTACGAGAGCGTTGATGACACGGCCGAGGGTGAGTAGACTCTGATTGATCATGCCTGCTTCTCTGGCGCGCTTGTTCTCTGCACCGGATCGACCAATGTTTTCGGAGCCTGCCAAGTCGACGAGGTTGAGTTTGCCGATTTTGAGAACGTCTTCGCCACGAGAGCCCTTGTCCTTGATGAAGACGGTCATGGTGAATACGCCGTGGGATCTACTCGACTGTTGGTTACAGTTTGTGGCTGCGATCTGCCTCTTTTGACTTCCACGCCTGAGCACAGTAAGACCGTGTGCGGCATCTTTGAGTGCGACCTCTTCGAGACCTTGGATGACGACCCCCTTGCCTCTTGCATCGTCGTACATTCTGAGGCCTGCTGGTGTGGCTGCTGAAGAGGATGAGGATGGTTCGGCTGGCGTATCGAGGCTGAGCAAGTCGCGGAGCTCCTCGTTGTAGAGTTCGATAAAGGTGGCCTTGATCGAATAGTCTTCTTTGGATAGCTCCAATCTATGGAAAAGTCGGTAAAGGGAACGAGGGATGATACCGGCTTCGGAGCTGTAGGTGCCCATTTGGGAAGTCAAGTCGCCCTCCATGGTGTGTGTTTTACCTGTGCCGGTCTGACCGTAAGCAAAGATGGTGCAGTTGTAACCGGACATGACCTCTTCAAGGATGGGACCGACGACATCCTGATAAACCATGCCCTGATCTGCTTCGGGACCAAAGACCTGATCGAAGTGGTAGCTCTTTTGGCGAGTTGATGATTCTTGAACTAGGTTGGATGAAGAGGCCATGGCGGAAGAGGAAGAGACGGGAGGCGGCTCGATAGCCACATCGATCTGCTGACATCGTGGACCGGAAGTTGTGAGGATGCCTGGCTCTGTGCGTTTGGGTTCGTGAGGAGCTTGACCTCGTACACGGACGACGACCTGGATGTTGGACTCGCCTGCTTCGTTGCGTTTTTTGTCTGAATCGTTGGTGCTGGCAGTGGATGCACGAGAAGAGGCAGAATGAGATGCGCCATTGGCGGTGATCCTTCTAGCAGCGCCTGTGGATGATACGGGTGGTGCGACGCTGGGTGCTCTTGAACGTGGCTGAAGCGGTCGAGTGAGATTGGACGACGATGGTTGACGTCGAAGGGAAGATGAGCTCGACATGATTTTGCGAGTCGACGCTGATTGTATGGGAAGGGGAAGGGGTATCCTATCAGAGTCGAGTCGAATCGAAAGGGTGATGATGGTGATGATGATGATGATGATGAAGAAAAAGATCAACACGCTCTTCCACTTTTGTCAACCTCGACGCGCTTTTCAACTGACAAGCGCACGTGATGTGAATTTGCCGCCAAGAATGTTAGAGTCGAGCTGAGAAATGCACGGCTTAGCCCGGCTTAGCCAAGCAGCAGTCACACACCTCTGAAAACGCTTTTTTTTTTGGCAGCGGAACGATCCAAATCCCGCAGGAAATTGCAAAAATGTGGAGTTTTTTCAAGCGCCTTGTCCTCCTCATTGCTCGACTCCAAACCATCATCCATCCATCCATCCATCCATCCGACGTAGAAGAATACTTTCGGACATCATGGTTGAACTGCTTCCACATGGACACACGCTGCCCTCGACCCCGCCACCCATCTCATCCCCGCCATCCGTTCCTTCTACCCAGCCTTCACTGCGTACTTTCGCAACACCAAGACGCTCACCAATCTAGCCACTTACAAGGCCTACTATGCTGATTCAGACCCCTTCCACTCTGCTGTGGCCTTCTGCGCCGTCGTCAGCTCCTACGTCTGGATCATGGAAAAGATCACCGGCAACGCTTCTCAGGTGGATGGTCTGTGGACCTTCCTGCCTCTCATCTACTCGGCCCATTTCACGGTCCACAAGTACTTCACCTACCAGCCCGCCAAGATCACCCTCTTCTACGGCATTGAGCATGCTTCCATCTGGGACAAGGTCGAGCCTAGGTTGGCACTCATGACTGCACTTTCCCTCATGTGGTCCGTTCGACTCACCTACAACGCCTACAGGAGGGGCATGTTCAAGCCTGGTGAGGAGGACTACCGTTGGTCTTTGCTTCGAAAGACCATGTCTCGTCCCGTCTGGGAGATTTTCTCCATCTTCTTCATCGCCATTGCTCAGAACATTCTACTCGCCATCACTGCTCTGCCCAACTATCTGCTGCTCACCACCACCTCGGTCAAGCACGTCGCTGAGCCCGTTGCACGACCCGTCAACAAGCTCATCCTCGGCGACTACTTCCTTGCTGCTCTGTTCGTACTCAACCTCACCATCCAGTTCTACGCAGACCAGCAGCAGTGGAACTATCAGAACTACAAGCGAGGCAAAACCCCAGGAAAAGCCACTGCCCAACTCCATGGTCGACCCCGTCACCAAGCTTCCTCTGCAAAAGCAGACCGTCATGCCGCATTCGACTCCCCAAGATGCTCAGCGTGGCTTTGTTACCAAGGGTCTTTGGGCTTGGAGCCGACATCCCAACTTTGCGTGCGAGCAGAACACCTGGTGGATCCTGTACGCCTTTGTGCCCCTCACTTTTCTTCCTACCGATTTGGATTTCACCAACCCCCACTGGTCGCACTTTATCAACTATGCAATTCTGTCTCCTTTGGCCATCAACGCTCTGTTCTTGGCTAGCACTCGATACTCGGAGCAGGTTTCCGCTGAAAAGTACCCCGAGTATCGCGACTACCAGAAGCGAGTGGGTATGTTTTGGCCTATCGACACGTTGCTCAGGACCATCTACTACAACGTCGTTGCCAGCAAGGAGACCAAGCACCGCGTCGAGGCCAACGTGTGGGGTAAGAGCCAGATCAACAAGAACAAGATTCAGTGAGCCAGCATTTGGCGTGCTATGACTACTCTCTTCCCGTGTTAAACACAACACCGTCATGTAGCAGCGACAAGTCATGAATGAAACCAAACGACCGCTTCGTTTTGTGCGTTGACTTTTGCTTGAAAATACACAAATGAATCAATCTTTCCCCTTGTCTCCCTCTTTGCATTGAAGCCTGAGACCCTAAGAGTAGCTCGCCCTCTCCTCAAAAAACCCACAGCTTGACCGTGTTTTCCGGCTCCACGCTCGCCGTCGCCACCATCTTGGCTGTAGGATGAACCGCCACCGCCACCACTGCATCTTTGTGCGCCTGCCACTGCCTCACCACTTCCTTCGACTGCACATGCCAAACGAAGACTTTGCCGTCTTCGCTGCCGCAGACGACGCTTGCGGAATCCGTCGTTTCAGGTTCATCGCTAGCTGGATGGAAGGGAGCGAGTTTAGCCGTGAGGGGAAGCTTGGAGTTGGTGTGGGCGGTATACGTCTTTACGATTTTCGAGTTGTAAATGTCCCAGATGCGTACGGTGCTGTCCAAACTGGAGCAGAGCAACTGGTTGCTACTCGGGGTGAAAGTTACCCCTCCGAGTAGAGATTGATCTTTGTGAACCAAGGTTTTCAAACATGCACCTGTAGTCGTATCCCATAACCTGATCGAACCGTCGTACGACGAAGAGACAATCATCGTTCCATCTCCGTTGAAGGCTACACTCGTCACCGCTTCCGAATGCGCCGAGATAACCCGATGACATTTGTTGCGGTTCACATTCCAAAGCCGAACGGTTTCGTCAAACGAACCCGAAACCAGCAGAGTCGACTGCGGATTGTACGCCAAACACAACACGTACGACGTATGTTCTGTAAAAGTACGGATGAGGAGTTTGGTGACGACGTTAAAGATTCGAATGGAGCGATCGTCGGAGGCAGAGGCGAGGTAGAGGCTGTCAGAGGACCAGGAGAGGTCGTTGATGCCCGAGGTGTGGGAGGCGAAAGTGTGGATGAGGCTGCCGGTGGGAACGGACCAGAGTTTGATGGTGTGGTCGGCAGAGGCGGTGGCGACGAGTGTTCCGGAGGGTGAGAAGCAAACGCAGGTGGTGGAACGGGTGTGGCCGATGAGCGTGTAGATTAGGTGTGGCGAAGAGGTTGTTGATGGAGATGAATGGGATGAGGTGGTAGCAGCAGTAGCAGCAGCAGCAGCAGCGGCGGCGGCGGCGTTGGCAGTGGTGGTGGTGATGGTGGTTGGACCATCTGTAATGTCGATCGTCATGATGCCATCTCTCCCCCCTCCCCTCGTGGAAGGGCGTGTGAAAGGTTGTTTGTTGGTCGACAACGAGGCGAGCTTAGTCTTGAAAGGGGTTTGATATCAAGGATGAGGAGTGGCGAGAGAGACACGCGCAATCTTGACCCGATTCTTGCCCGATTCACTATATTTAGGATATAACACCTTTCGAAACTGCGCCATCGACATTCTCACCCACACCATCCCTTCCTTGGTCTTTTTCTTCCTCGCTCATCAGCCTGTTACAACCATCCAAAGCAGCAGCAGCTCTACACCACCACCACCACAAAATGCAGGCCCACGATGTAGGACGTGACCGTCGTCACAGGGGGATGATCGAAGACGAAGATGCCGCCATTGGTAAACTCGGTACAGGTAAGCATCGTTCTCTTTCCACGACTTGCTCTTCAAGGGGCTCTGCTGCCCCCAACTGACACATCCCCCCCCTCTCTCTCATTTGACGATGGTACAGAATTCGATGACGTCGGATGTCTCCTGATTTCCGAGGTGGAGTTGGTGTTCTCACAACCGGACGCGTTGGGGTCGATGGCGAGTGAAGCTGGTGCTGATGGACGGGATGAGGTTGCTACTGCGTAAGTTTGCTTTGGCCGGAAGCCTAGCTAGGGAGCTTGTTTCTGGCGTTGGATACTGACAAAACCCATACATTGCAATTGGCGGGCCGATACAGCGTCTTTTCCAAAACCAAAGACTACGTTTCCGAATTCTCCCGTTACAAAGATCCAAACACGATTCGTGAGATTCGAGAGTAAGTTTCCATCCCTTCCATCCCGACCCTTTGCTCTTTCACTCATTACTCCTCCTGCTTTCTCCCGCTCCAGACTGCTCCTCAAACACGCAAAACTCGACGAAAGACCCGTCGACGAGCACGGCAACGAGCTACCCGAAGACGAAGCCGCAACAGGGCTGCAACTGACACAGTTCGAAATGGCCCAGTTGGCCAATTTGTGCATTACCGAGGTGGACGAGGCGAAGGCGTTGATCCCGACGTTGGCGACCAGGGACGATGCGTTGCTGGATAGCTTGCTGCAGGAGTTGGATAATATTCGAAGATTCTCCTAATGCAAAGGAGGTTGTACTTTTATTGATGGCGTTTTGTCAAACGAAATGGTAGTCGTTCGAGGCTAGAGCACAGGGTGAAGACGAGGGGTCGAGAGATGGAGTGTGCTTGTGCTTGTGTTTAGGAAGAGGAAGTGGATCCAGGGTCATTGGATGCTCATTCGGACAATCTCACCAACACGATCCACATTGACAGCAGCAGCAGCAGCAAAAGTCTAGCGTTTCCTCGTGCAACTCCAGTAAATGTCCCCTTTCCACCATACGAACTCTTTACCATCACCCCAAACGATCCACTCCTCTCACCCCTCCTTCCAACACCCCAACCTCCACCACCCGCCGCTTGCACCACCGCCACACCTCTCCGCCACCCCACCAATACGCCACCCCAAACCCAGCCCCAGCCAAATGCGCCCAATGATCAAACGTCTTCCACCTCAACACCACCCCAACCACATCCGCCGTCACCAACCCTACCACCCCCATCCCGATCGGAAAACTCACCCACGGCACAAACAACACCCCCAACCGAGCCTCGGGAAACGCAAACGCAGCCATGACCAACGTCGAATAGATCGCTCCGCTGGATCCCAAACTTGCCTGTCTGCCCACTGTCGCTTTGGCTACTGACCATCCATGGAGGGCTGAGATGCGTCGAAACCGGATGGCTGCGACGACGTGCGAGACAGTAGCGGCAAACATTCCGGCCGTTGTGAAAAAAGCGAGAAAGTGCGGTGTTGACGAAGCTTCCGGTATACATTTGCTCTGTGCAGCAGCAGCGGCAACGATGACAGCTAACCCGCCGATGCTCCACAGCGCCATGTTGTTGAATAGGAAATGCAGGAAGGATTGATGGCTGTATACCGACGTTAGCAGTGTGCGTGGCAGGTTGGCGCTGGGTCGGTGGAGAAAGTTCCTCGACATCCAGTTGTACAACCCTCCACCGCGTCTAGCTGAAGCAATAGTCCACAGTCCAAATACGACCGTGTTGACGGCGATCACAGGTACAACCACCTGCTTGGACGGCGAAAGATCCAAATACTTCTCCGCAACGATCAGGTAGCTCCTCCCGACAACCTCCTTCACCCCTGCAGGCAAGCCAAGCTGATCACACCACCCCATGAGCCACTCGAGACACATGCCTAGCCGGGTAGCCGTCTCGTGGGATTTCGCTATCCTGAGTCGCTGCTCTGTTACACCCGGTCCCCAGATGTTTTTCGTGTTAGTATCCGAACTGCTGCCGTCGGTGAAGAAAGAGGAAATATTGGCAAACACATCGCGCGAACTTTGCAGTTGAGCTGCAACGTGTTGAGTGTCTTTGAGCGAGTAGTATGCTGCACCTGTAAAAGAGGCGGCGGAGAATGCGAGGAAAAACAGCAAAGCGCGGGATATCGACGGTGGTGAAGTGTTGATGGGCGATGGGGGTAGGTCGAGGTGTGAAAATCCGGCTTGTTCTGCTTCTTGGACTGTTGCTGCGGATGACGGAATCGGTTGTGTTGGTCTTGTTGGGCGTAGGGGTTCACTTCGCCGTGGTAGTGGACGTAGACGACTGAGGATGTTGCTGGACGTTGTAAGTGGTCTATATGATTGTAGTCTCGATGCGGTCATGATTCTGGATGCCGGTGCGAGGGCATATCGAGGAGCGGCGTTGGCGCTGAGAGCAGCAGTTGTTGCCGCTTTGAGCAGCGAGAAGTGCGACCCGCCTCGAAGCGAGGCCGCTAGCCCCGGTGCCAGCATACTTTGTGCAGATCCCCTTGGGCGTCGTCGTCGTAGCCTCGGAAGAGTGGTTCTATCTCGTCGTCGTCGTCGTCGTCTTCGTCGATGGAAGCCTGACCATCGTGTGGCTGTGGTGGTTGGGAAAGGGTCCAACAAAGGCTCAGTTTTGCTCCACACCTTCTGAAACGTGCGAGAAGCGCAGCAGCAGAATTGCCGAATTGCGAGTTTCCAGAAGCTTTTTGTGGATCTTTCCGAGTTTGAAACACAATTGCTCTTGCCCAACGACAACGACGACGACGACGATCACCCAAACACATTGGCACAGCTCGAATGGCGGAAAGCAGACCGAGTGCAGATATGGCGTAGAAGGAAAGCTGGAACGCTCAATCGCTCTCGGCGCACCCAGCAGAAAAGCAAAAACATGGATATGTCTGCTTCCAACGCAAACGTAGCAGCTGATCCTGCAAGCAGCACAAGCATCACCTCGTTGCTGCTCAGAGCGTTTCTGGTGCTTGCTTTTGCGCTGTTGCATATCGCCTATCAAACAGTACTGCTGGTTTATCAGGCGAGGAACGCGATCAACCATGCGACCACACGACGACGTCCAACTCAACCACCATCGACTTTCACGTCGCTCGACGATCTTTTAGCAGCCCACGCATGTCCGGCGGACGCAATACGAATCCCCACCCATCTAGCGGTGGTGCTTGTCGATGCTCAACTGTCCTCGATACGGCTCTATCTGTCGAGGCTTTTCTCAAGACGCAATGCATCGATGCGAAACGACGATGTTTGGCACGGGTTCAGATCCGAATTCCAATCGGCGGTATTGGCAAAACACTGCTCGGATATGGCTGCTGTGATCCATCTGGCTAGGATAAGTGGTGTACAGCAGCTGAGTATATACACGTCCGAGCCGATGCCGGTGTCGGCGGTGCAGACGGTGTGTAGAGCATTGCAGGTGGGATACAGAACAAAAGCGGTTGTACCGCAGTTGAAGGAGGAGCGAGACGAGACAGTAGCGACAGCGGTGGATAGCAAGGCGTTGTGGTCGAGATACAACGAGTTGCGGAAACGTAAACGGAGCGGAAATTCAAACAGCGATTCATGTTCGCCCAATACATGCTCACCGGCGTCGAGCGATTCCGAAGCAACACCGTCTTCGCTAGACGACGAAACGTTGGCTTCGTCGTATACTGCCGAGCATCCGGAGGGGTTCCTGTACGATGCGATTGTAAGATTTCGGCTTGGACTTGGCTCGACTTTGCCAGCTACGGGAGAAGAAGCATCCTGCAGTCTCAAAGTGACGCTACTCAGCCGACTCGACGGACAGCAACGTTTCTCGTCGATTATCAGCGACGATATCCGTTCACGATCGTCCACCTACTTTTCCTCCACCATTCTTCCAGACATGACCACTGCCGCCGCCGCTGCCACCGCCGCCAACCGCATCTCTGCATCCACACTGCGCAAAGGGTGGATCGGCCAACGTCAATCGTTCACCTCTCAGCTCACCGTATCCGAACTCGATTCGAAGCTGTCTACAGCAGGATATCTCACCGAACCCGATCTACTCGTCGTCTTCAACTCACCTGCAAGAGTACGACAGCTCCATGGGTTTCCAGCGTGGCCGTTGAGGGTGACCGATCTGTTCTACGATGACCGTCGAGGGCCGGATGCGGGATATGCGGGGGAGGATTTTGTCAAGGCGTTGTGCAAGTTGGGTAAGATGGAGCAGAGGTATGGTAGATAAGAATTGGAATGAATACGGGGTTGTGTAGCGTACGAATACAGCGTTCTGTAGAGGATGGCGAGGGTTTCTGTGTGTGATAGGAACGTTGCTTGTGAGTGTAAGAGAAAGTGAGAGCTGAGGGTGAATACAGCGAAAGACGGGGACAACAGATCGGGCGCTAGATCGCGCCGATCTTCCGATCCCCACCAACCTTGACGTTCTGCTAAACCGTAACGAGCAGAAGCAGTGAGAAGCTTGGCGATCGCAACGGTCTTGAAAATTTCCGTACTGCGGAATTGACACTGGCTCTTCCCAACTGCGAAGTGGTCGCCAAGGGGCATCTCGTATCCAACATCTCGCGGAATGTGTGTTTCGATATGCAGCTCACACGTCAGCCAAGAGAACTTTTCAACCGAGTCGACGCAGCTTTTTTTCCGACAAGCAGCGCAAAGGGAAAGCAACACACAAAAGGTGACCTATCCGTCCATTCCCCATTCCCCCACATGCCCCCCTCTTCATTCGGCAGAGCGGAATCCGAAAGCTTGGCACCTTAACTTCTGCTCGTTTCGGAAGCAAAACGCAAATGGATGGGGACGAGGGGGGATTATCGAAGCTTGCATTGGTTTTTTTTGCCCTCCCTCCCCCTTTTGGCTCCCTTTGCGTGTTTGCTGTGCCATCTTTTCTGCGCTTGTACTTTCGTCTAAACTCTGGCAAGAAAGAGGAAACGACGGTGGAAAAGCGCCAAGAGAAAGGCCAACCAGAATGCGGTCGTCGTCAAAGGCCGGCTTTCTTGGTCTTGGTGTTTGTATACCCCGCACACCCAACCGCGTTAAGTGTGCCATTTATTTTTTTTTTTTGGGCTGAAGAAAATTTAATATATATTTTTTTCCATGCATGGTGCAATTTGAACAACTCGTGACCTCTTTTTTTTTTTTCTTTTTTTCTCGCGAACACCTGAAACAATTCTCACTCGTGTGCCGCAACCGCAATGCACACCCCGTTGTGTGTCGATGGGTGGAATGTAGAGAACTCCTTGCTGGGGCGTCCGGATGAAGACTCGACTCGCATCCTTCAATGGACGCAACGGAATTGAGGTGCAAAAAACCAAGCTCGATCCTACAGTATAATTTGCACGAACGATGAGAAGGGAATACGGAAACGTGCTCCATGGAGAGAGAGACTTTTTTTCGCGTTTTGCTTTGGTAAACCACTTTCACTTTCGACGCCCATGTATCGAAGCTTTGAGAGAAAGAGAGAACATGCGCGATGATGTGCATCCAGCATGAGTGTACATGGTACGCCAGAAACACTGCAGCCACAGCAAGGCAAAAAAGAAGAGGCGGTGTAAAGGTGTTGCAGCGACAAGTCGAGACTCTCTTTTAGACGGCAATCCATGTCAAGAGGAAAAGCCACCTGTTAATAAAGAATAAAATTAAAAACTTTGCTTTGCTTCACCTTTGTCGCCATCTCGACACTGCAGGCAAAGGCAGGGCGAGCGAGCGTAAAAGAGCACAAACGTCGATCTTCCTGTCCTCGTCGTGCTTGAACAACAAATAATTTTAAACGTTCCTTATACATCCTAGCGTAGCTGCTGCTGCCGTCCTCCTCGGGTCAACGTTGGCAAGGGCTCGTGCACGGCTGTGGGTGGGTTGTTCCTCCACACAATTCTTTCCTGCAAAAAAATTTCACATGTCTGATCAGGTCAAGGGAAGGGTAAAGGGATGGTGTCTCAGCAGGGTTTGGTGTGCGTGGTTCCCCTTCCAACAGTGCCGTGAGAAGCCCCATGCCGAAGCTGCCGTGTCCAAATTGCTTACCAAGAGCAACCCGGGCTTGGCTTTCTGCTGTAACTTACCTCGCCGTTCCTGCCATCCACTATTGGCTCTCTCTGAGCGAGGAATGTTTCGGGTCGAGACACACTCTCTCTACTTCCTCGGGTGCCAACAAGTTTTGTCGTCACGCCCAAAAAAGGCTTGGCTTTGGCTCTTGCCCTTCACTCTAAGTCCAGCTTTGGTGATGTGGTGCTCGTTTGCGTGGTTCTGAATCTGCGAAAGCTGTGCTCCTCGCTGGTGGGGGGTCGAGTTGGCTGCGATCTGGATGCGTCGATCGGAAAGTCGACCGCAGTTCGCCTTGCTTCCCCTCCTCCAGCTGGACTCCCAATATATACTACCCTCTCTTTGCTTTCCTTCGTCTACCATCCTCTCAACCCTTTCCCTTTCCTGATCCCATACACACTCGACACCTTTTTGCATTTTTGCATTCCCCTCTCTAAGAAAAATGAAGTTCCTCGCAGCCCTCACCCTCGCCCTCTCGGCCAGCGCCGGTGCCTTTGCTCAATCCAGTGGAAACGCTACCGCCTTTGCCGAAGGCCTGCTGGGCGCTTTGCGAGCCAACAACTTGTCGCGTCTTGCTGACGCCGTCGGCAACAACTCGCAGGCTCTGCTCGGCGCTTTGCAGGGTGGCAACAAGACCGTCTTGGCTCCTACCAACCAGGCTTTCCAGGCTCTGGGCAATGATGTGGATACCGATACGTTGATTGCTACCATTGCTTATCATGGTGAGTCACACAGCCCCGTTTGAGGCGTGAAATGTTGCAAGTAGATGAAACATTGTTACTGACATTTTGTTCCAAACCTTTCGCTTTGCGTGTGCAGTCCTCAACGGAACCGTCAGCAACAGCCAGATCGGAACCAACAACAAGACTATCGCCGCTACCGCGCTCAACTCTTCCGAACACGTTCAACTGCCCCGCAACCGCAGCCAGGTGGTGGTACTCTCCAAGCAGTCCGACAACAACACGGCTTACATCCAGCTCGCTTCGGGCAACGTCTCGTTTGCCTTGACTCAGGACGGTCCTCAGTACGAAAACATTCGTGTTCAACCCATCACTCAGGTTCTCAAGATTCCCGAGGACGTCACCGACGTCGCTGAAGAACTGGGCGCTAGCCAGTTGCGTCAGCTGTTGGACGGCGCCAACCTGGGCGATGCGTTGGACAACTCGATCGTCACCGTCTTTGTCCCCGACAACGCCGCCATCCAAGAGGTGCAGCAGACGGTGCAGAGCGCCACTGCCGAACAACGCACCGCTGTGCTGCTCAACCACGTCATCAACGGCACCGTCGTCTACTCTACCAGCTTGGCCAACACTCCCAACGCCATTTCGGCTGCAGGTAACCAGTTGACGTTTGCATCCAACTCGAGCGGCGCCTTTGTCACCAGCGGCAACGTTACCGCCAAGATCATTGCTAGCGACTACGTCGCCAAGAACGGCGTGATCCACGTCATTGACCGTGTGCTGCTCAACACGACGCAGAACACAGCGGCGGCCGCTTCGGCTTTCAGCAGTGCCACGGCGGCGGCGGCGACCCAGACGGCGGCTCCGGGAGTTGGTTCCGGTTCGGGTTCCGGCAGCGGCAGCGGCAGTGGAAGCGGTAGCGGTAACGGTGCAGGTGTGATCAAGGTCAGCTCCGGTGCTGCTGCGGTTGCGGCTTTGCTCGGAAGCGGTGTTTGGCTGCTTGCTTAGATGTACTCCGCTGAGCGAGAGTATGACTTGATCGTCATCGTTCAAGGTTGATTGCAGTCCAGACAATGTCCTACTGATCACTTTCAGCCCCGAACTTGTCGTGATTACAACCACCTCCTCACCGTCTCCAACCCTCCCACTTCCATCTTGAGTCTCTTCTTTTGTACTAATCCTTTCGCCTACCTCCTCTCACACAATGAAACTTTTTTTTTTCCTCCCGACCTTTTAAGCTTTCCTCCAAACCCCATTGTTTCGCGCACTGTGAAAGCTGAAAAGATCCGTTAGTCTCAACTCCGGAATGTTCGAATCCCATGTGAACACCTGCACTTTGACACCGGTCAACTCTTGCCGTGTGTGTGTGTGTGTGTGTGTGTCTGTGGGCAAACTGGCGAATTCCACGGAGCAGATGACGTGACGCTGAACCAGAAGAGTAAAAGGGCGCTTTTGGACAGCTTTCTTTTTTGGGTCATTCGTTTTAGTGTTTATCTCCGTGGCAACCTTTCGCTCCCCTGGCTGCTCTATATATACACACATCTTTCACCGATCAAACCACTTTCCTCGAAACCTAGATCCCAAAAGCCTCTTACTCTCCAACACAATCCATCACAACTAGCCGGGGACCAACCCCCTTGACCAAAAAAAATTTTCCCAGCAAGGATGTCAGCAGCGTCCGCGAAAATCCTCCTCTACACCGCCAAAGTATGTCCCTACGCAGCTCGAGCAGAGCTCGCTCTAGCGCTAGCAGGCATTCCGCACGAAAAGTACGAAATCGACCTGCTCAACAAACCCAGTTGGTACGAGGAAAAGATTAACAAGGCTTCCAAAGGTAAGTCTTTCCCCTTTTCGTCACTGACCTTTGGAGATCTTGATTGCAACAGTACCCTGCCTAGTCACAACCGAATCATCCGGCGTCGAATTCAAGCTTCCCGAATCGCTCGTGATCGTCAAATACGTCAACGATCTCACCTCCGACTCCATCTTTGGCAGCGGAGCGACACCAAAGCAACGCGCAGTATCGCGCTACATTGTCGAACGGTATTCGCAGCTCGTTCAGCCTCACTACGTTGCCACTACACTACGAAGGGATGCGACAGCATTGCCTGGGTTGAAGCAAGCGTTGGTTGCGTTCAACAGCCTGCTCAAAGACTACGATGTGGCAGAAGGAAGAGGAAAGTTTATCTTGGGCGCCGAGAGGTTCGACTATGCAGAATTGAACATTGCTCCGTTTGTAGCGAGGACCTTGAGCGCGTCCAAGCACGGATTGTTGCCGGAGGGTGGAGAGGGGTGGAAGAAGATCGATGAGGAGGTGGAGAAGGGAGTGGGAGGGTGGAGAGGGTCAAGGAGTGGTAGGAGGCGGTGCAGGGTGTGGGGGTGTGGAACGAGGTTTGGGAGGAAGAAAAGTATCTGCAGGTAGTGAGGAATAGGCTGGACAAGGAGGCTGGCAGCCCTCCGCAACCCCACCTTTTGTCGGCCTCGTTTCAAGATAGGGTTTGGGCCGCGATAACACAAGCCCGAGAGAGAGAGTAGAATGAGGATTCCCGTCTGTCGTCCGTCATCTCCTCCTACCTCGTCTGTGCATGCGGGTGGGATTGGGTGAAACAAGGCTCTCTCTCTCTCTCTCTCTCTCTCGCCTTCACACTGTCCTCGTCGGCCCCGTTTTGAGTGTGTCACACATCGCCACCAACCGAAACGACCCCAAAAAAGAACGGGTCGCTACACACTCACACACCTAACAACATCCTGTGAAAAAAACCTTGCAATTGCTCCCTTCCTCAGCCGAATCTGACTCCCAAAGACATGACTCGTGAGCCGGTCTGCTCACCATTCAAACACTCGGGGAGAACTATTCCGATCACAAAAAAAGAAAGCCTATAAGAATCACCGTTTTCTCTCTTTGCATTCGTTCGATCGATCGTATTCACCGCGCAACTGCTCATTCTTGTACCCCTCCAAACACTCATCATTCCAATTCACAAAGGCACCTTGCCCACCCAACCCTTTCCCATCCTTACCCTTTGGTTGCTCCCTACTACCCCTCGTAGCTAACGCAGCGATACTCCAACCCGGCAGTTCCGGCCGCAACAGCTTTCCTTCCGTATGCATCGTCAAGAATCGCTCCACCTCACTCTCCTTCATCGCTTCCCTGCCTTTACCACGGAGCAACGTCTGCATATCGGTATCCACCACACCCGGTCGTACAGCAAACGCAGCTATACTCTCCTCTTCATTCGCCAGCGTTCGAACGATGGCGTTCATCGCGGCTTTCGAGGCGTTGTAGGCCGTCCATCCGGCAATGTTGCCCACGGCTGCTCCGGAAGAGACGAATACGGCGGTGGCGAGGTTGCTCTTGCGCAGTTCGGGTAGAGCGGTGGTCAAGGTGGTGATGAGCGAAACCGTGTTGATGTTGAGCGTCTGGGCAAACTTCTCTGGTGTCAAGGAGGAGATACGTTCGGTGGAGACGACACCGGCGTTAAAAATGATGGAATCTAGACGACCAAATTTTCCCACTGCAGCGGAAACAGCCTGTTCGTTGATGAATTTGGAGCAGACATCTCCCTGGATGCAAACGAGGTCAGAGCGGTGGGCGGAGGAGAGCGACGAAAGCTCGTCGGAAATCGTCCGTGAGATGGTCACGACTCGGCAAGGTGGGATGGGAGCGGCGGTGGAGGTGGAGCCGGAAAGGAGGAGACGTAGGATGGCTAGTCCAAGACCGCGAGAGGCGCCAGTGAGGAGGATGACTGGTTTGTCTGACATTTTGGTTTGAGAGGGATGCGGTTGAGTGGTGGAAGGAAGGATGGAGGTGGTCAACGACGATCTGCAAGCGTAGAAAATTTGCAAGTGGAGGAACAAATTCAGCTTTTTGGAGGCCGTTCTCGCAACACACAAACAGAGCTCTCTTCCAACACAACCGCAACACACGACAGAGCCGAACTCTTGCCATTCAACAGATGCGCAAGTATAAGGGTTTCGACTGCTACACTGCCATTATCAAGGCGAGCGAGACCGACGTCGACTCTCACCGCTACGACGGTAATCTCATCCCGAGCTATCCCTCTCCTCACGCCTACGATGAGACGACTTGTCATGCCTTGCCCACGTCTTGGTCTTGACTGCTGCGATGGGATCGATGTCGAGACGACCTGGACGGCGGACTAGGCGAGCGAGACCGCGAAGCTGGCCCATCCGTATCCAACACGCTGCGAGACTTTTTCAACTGTTCATAGCGGTTGACGCCTTGTTCCTCGCTTGCGCTGTGTCGTTTGCCATCTCTATCGTCGTCGTCTCTGTCATTATCGCGATGACTACCGGTGCGATGCCGACGATCATGACTGTGCGAATGTGAGCTGTGCTTGTGTCTCTCCTGCCTCTCGGCTCTAATTCGTGCACGTTCTTCCTTTCTACGTCGTTTCTCTTCCCTTTCTTGTTCGTCTGAGCGAGACCCGTCTTTGGATTTAGCCTTGTCCTCGCGTCGCCGCTGCTGCTGAAAGTAAGCAGCCATGGGATCGTCCAAGTCTCCATCTTGGTCTGCGTCTTCATCGTTTCCTACACCTCGCAACCCCACCTCGGGCGGAGCAGCATTGAAACTCTTGACCTCGGCATCGACCCTGTTGCCCTCTTCATCCGTGAGTTTCGGCTGCTTGTAGGCTGCCACATGATCCACCCTCAACGTCCTACCGAGCACCTGTACTCCGTTGAGATTGTCCACTGCCAACACGGTCGATCGCTGATCTTGGTACATGAGAAACCCAAAGCCTCGATGTTTGCCTTTTCCCACCGGCTTGGCTTGCTGCGTTGAAGAGCTTGCACCGTCCTTATCGGCAT
This sequence comes from Anthracocystis panici-leucophaei, assembly GCA_014826065.1. Classification (NCBI taxonomy): domain Eukaryota; kingdom Fungi; phylum Basidiomycota; class Ustilaginomycetes; order Ustilaginales; family Ustilaginaceae; genus Anthracocystis; species Anthracocystis panici-leucophaei. The sequence continues at coordinate 46,064 of CP060314.1, read as the reverse complement.
TGTTACCCTTGTCTCCCGAGTTTGGATTCGCTCGTGGCAGATTGACATCGACTACCTCGCCATACTGCGAAAAGATGGTAATGACATCGCCTTCTGTCAAATCGTAGTGTAGCCCGCCGATGAAGATGTAAGCGGAATCGCTGTACTGTTGATGCCAAGAGGCGGAAGGGTTGTTGATGGCAATGTCGAGTTCGGTCTGGTTGATGCGGGTGATTTCGCGCACCACGTTCATGGTGGCTCTCCAAGGTAAGGAGCCTTTTCGACGAGGCCCAAGAGAGGTGATGGTGGTGTCGAGCCAAGAGTGTTGAGAAAAGGCTCAGTCGAGCAAAGTGTTGTGTTGGAATTTCTCAACAAAAAAGAAATCAGAAATTCAGCTCGAAAATTCAGGCCAAGAAAATCAGCTGCAAAAAGGCAAGTTTGGTAGCAGCACAGGGCGCAAGTGCGATTTTCAACCCCTAAAAAAGCGAGCATCAGCAGTAAAAGTGTGCGGTCGAGCCACGCTGAAAATCCAATCATCGCAAAGCTCAAAGCGAGAGAAAAGCAAAGATTGGTTGATCACGCTTGCCAATCCTCTTTACTCTTTGACTCTATCGTCGTATCATCCTTCTTGCCTCCATCAAACGATCGACGCAGCGTCACGTTCAACAGCAACACCTTTTGGCAGCGGATAATTACTCAACATTGCTCAGGATAACCAGCTTCGTCACCGCCAACACTCTATCATCAACCTCCCAACCTCGTGTCCTCCACTACAATGCCGTCCGATCTAGCATACTGGATCATCTCGGTACCACTCCAGGACTCGGATCCGCATCGAATGTTTTCCGAGCTAGGTTCCAAGCTCCTCTCGGACGGCGGATCTGCATCCAACGATTTCGGTCAACTCACTTTGCCACCCTTGAAGACGGGTACTTTGGAATCGCTCATCTCCCTGTCGGAAGACTTGCCTAAACTCGACGGGCAGTACACGCAGGTTGTAGCCAAGATCATCGACACTCTACGCGCACTGCTCAACAACGACGAGGCAGCTCTGGCGCAGCACGTCTTGGTCAACGAGCAGAGTTTGGACGACTACATGCTGGGATGGTCGTGGAATACGGGCAAGTATCGTGCGGATAGAGGGTTGAGGGAGACGGTGGAGATGCTGGGTAAGGAGTTGATGAGTATCGATAACGTGATGAAGCAGAAGCTGGGTAACTACAATGCGGCCAAGGGGCAGTTGCAGCAGTTGCAGAGGAAGAAGCAGGGGAATCTGTCGGTGAGGTCGCTTGCGGATGTGGTGCACAAGGAGGATTTTGTGGATGCCAACTCGGAGTATCTGGAGACGCTGTTGGTAGCTGTGCCCAAGAACAACGTTAAAGATTGGCAGGGACGGTACGAAAGGTTGACGGCGATGGTGGTGCCTCGATCGTCGAACAAGATTTCGGCGGATGAAGAGTTTGCTCTGTTCAACGTGACCGTGTTCAAAAAGGTCAAGGATGAATTCGTACAAAAGTGTCGGGAGAACAAGTTTGTCGTTCGAACCGATTTCTGCTGGGACGATGATCTCGTTGCCCGTCAGAGGCAGGAGCTGGAAGAAGCGGGAGACAGCGAAAAGGAGCTCTGGACCGAACTGTTGCGTCTGGCAAGGACCAACTTTAGCGAAGCCTATCAGGCTCTGGCTCATCTTAAAGTGGTCCGGACGTTTGTAGAGAGTGTGCTTCGATATGGTTTGCCTGCGGACTACTTTGCGGTCAGCATTCGACCCAATCCGAAACGGACAAAGGCGTTGATGGCGACGTTGCAGAGTCACTATGCGTATCTGGAGAGTTACAACCAGAGTGGCAAGAAGAAAGGTGGTAGGAAGGGCGAGGCGAGTGTGGGGGATGCGCCAGGTGAGTATGCGCAGTTGTTGGAGGAGGAACAGTTTCCGTTTGTTGTGACGGAGCAGTATATGGTGGCTGTCTAATTTCGAATACATTTGTTTGCATTGTTTGTCGAGTGTTGAGCAAGGGGGTGCTGTGCGATGAGTCTTGATGGCTATACGGGATGACCGACGCTGTTGACTCAACAAAAAAACACTTGGCACGCTGAGCCACTTTTCACACGATCGCATCTTCCGTCACCTCTTCCACCCGCTGCTGACGTTGTAATCGTTCTTGATTTCTCTTTTCTTTTCTTTTCTTTTCTTTTCTTTTGTGACTTTATTCGAATCATTCTCGCTCAATAACCCCCTGCTTCTACTGCAAAAGCTTTACCAACCGCTCCTTTTCAGCTGCCGACAAGCTTGGGTCCTTCTGGACCTGCTGACGTTTCAACTGCAAGATATGACTGTTGATAAAGTACTTTGTCAAGGTTTCGGTTGGGATGGAATGGGCGCCATCGATCTTGCCGAGACAATGCGAGGATGAACCGCAGGCGCAATCGAAGGGTTGCGACATTTGCCATTCGGTGCTTGGGTAGACTGTGGGCATCACAAACAAACAACAAGCACAAAGGTCAACGATGGTTCTTTGCGAAAAGGGAAAAAAAAAAAAAAAAAAAGGGAAAAAGAATACTTACAGAAAGTCAAAACATCACCCTTCTTAATGTTGTTTTCGGCCCTCGCCTTCCAACTCGACTTGTCCAACGAATCGCCAATCACAAATGCAACATTGGGATCGCACGAATGGTTGCAGTAGAGCAGATCGGAGTTGAGTTCCAAATGTGTTTCCGGTCCCGTTTGGACGGTCGAGTAGCTCTTTGTAGCAGCGAATTCGGCATGTGGTGCCAAAGGCGTGATCAGTTCGCCTTTGGAAAAATCTTGCAGGCTGATGAGATGCGAGTTATAAGAACCGTTGTTGAAGATGACTTGGACGAGCGAAGGATGCGTGGGTTTGTGGAGACGAGAGGCGAGCATTCCATCGCCTGCGGTGAGGTGACCTTGGTAGGTTGCCGGAGTGGAGGGGTTGGAGGTCATCATCTTTGCTTTGCAAGTTGGCAAAGTGGATGGTGGAAAAGGGAAAGTGAGCCGAGAGAGAGAGAGAGAGAGAGAGAGAGAGAGCAAAGGAAGCGAGAGTCACTTTGAGAAGAAATGCAGCTGACTTGGGCTGTGCATTATTGTTGCCGCTGCGCACATGGCCCGGCTACAGTACTGCTCTCTTCCTTCATTCCGAGATTGTAACGTCACCCCCTGCTCAGCAGTATACTCAACATTCTACTCTACTAAATGCAAGACAACATTTGATTCAAGCTTCCAAGTCGATGGCAAAAGGGGGGATGTCGTGCGTCGGCCCGGCTGCTGCTTTTGACGCTTCCGCAAGAGCCGGTCTCGTCTTCCAACCGCACGAGTCATCGCTTGGTTTTGAATTTAATTGGAAATGTTGTGTAGTAGGATCTCACACCTTGGACCTGCCGGGAAAAAAAAAAAAAAAAAAAGCTCGGCTTTCCTCCACCGTCTCTGCTCCAAGCTCAGCCAATTCTTCTCTTTCTTCTCACCACTCTAACCCTCAACCATCGCTAGACAAACGGATAAGATGTCATCGGAACCATCGACCTCCCAACCAGAGGCACAACCACCGCAATCCATCGCATCAACACACCCTTCACCCTCCGAAGGCGTCAACCTCGAACGAAAAGCCCGCAAAGAAGCGCAAAAGGCACTCAAAGCCGCACAAGCTGCCGAGAAAAAAGAAGCCGCCGCCGCCGCTGCCCCCGCTGCCCGCGCAACCCAACAGCAAGCCTCTTCATCCTCCACGTCCTCCAGACCTACCAAGGAAAAGGCTCCACGCAAACCGCAATTGAGCGAAGAACAGCTCTCCCGAGCACTGGCCTACATCTTACGACACGGAGCAGAGAAAGAAGGTCTAACGATTCGACCTGATGGATACATCGCTCTACGAGATGTTCTCGAACGACCCAGGGTCAAGAGTGTCAACATGGCCGAGGCGGAGGGGAGTGGAGCAAAGAGAAGACCGCGATTGGAGGATGTCAAGAGGATCGTGGAGAATAACGATAAGAAGAGGTTCGAACTGACGCAAGAGCCAGAGGGAGAGTGGTGGGTGAGAGCGGTGCAGGGTCATTCGTTAAAGTCGGTGGTGGAGTTGGAGCATGTCAAGTTGACTTTGGACAATTTGCACTTGCTCAAAGTGCCAGCTACGGTGGAAAAGTCATTGGCGGATGATATCTATGCCAAGCTTGGAGAGCTTCAGATCGAGAGCAAAAAGTTACAGGTGATTCATGGAACAAATGCCACAGCTTGGGAAACCATCTTGGCTTCGGGCGGTCTCAAACCCATGAATCGGAATCACATTCATCTGGCCAAAGGGAGATTTGGTCAGGAAGGCGTGGTATCGGGGATGCGCAAGTCGGCGAATAGGTTGATCTATATCGATATTGTCAAAGCGATGCAGGATGGGATTGAGTTTATGTTGTCGTCCAATGGCGTGGTTCTTACGGAAGGGGATAAGGAGAGCGGTATGCTGGGTAAGGAGTATTTTACCAGGGTTGAGGATCAGAGGGGACAGCTGGTTTGGTCGCCGAGCGAGTCTTGAGTAGAAATCCTCATTGCAATGCGATCATACTGGTACATTGCAAGATAGATGCTGTCATGTGTTGTTCAGTGTTTGGTGTGAGGGTGTGTGGTGTTGCTCAATGAGGAGCGAGTTGGAGCCAATTCAGGGTCCCAATAATCCTCCAACCTTTTTTATTTATTTATTTATTTATTTATTTATTTTTACGAAAAAATGCTCCACCTTTTGAAACGTTTGCCTTTGTGCTCATCATCACCATCATCAGCACTCAAAAAGAGAGGTTTGCACACGATGGCGTCACCAACAACGCCTCGCCGACACACACTCGCGGCATCATCACCTCTCACACCCGCCTCGAGCAGCAGTCAACTTGCACCATCAACACCAACCTTCGACATCCAAGAAGATATGGACAATCCCACAGCCACACCCAGCGCCTACATCCGCTCCAACCGCGGCACAGGTTCCACTTCCAATGCACCTGCAGACGAATCAGACGCCGAAGACGAAGCGCCCGACTATCTGCGCCTGCTCTCCACGCTCAATCCCAAATCCAAATCCAACACCACTTCCAGCGGCATCGTCATCCCCAAAAGGGGCGAGAAGGATTTCGAACCGACCGGGTTCGGCGGTCAAGCCAAACTTCTACAACGGAGTAGAGAAGCCATGTTCCAAGCGGTCTCAGGTGAACGTAGGGTTGGATCTCGATCGTTAGTCCGTGCCACTTGGGATCCTGCTACTCGACGAGCGAGATTGTTGGACGTTCAAGGGAAAATTTTCGAAACTGTTGGAGTGATTCGTCGAGAACAAACCCAAGACGCATCAGGTAAAACCATCACAAAAGCGTACAACGAGTTGTTACCGGAAGAAGCACTGTTCTTAGCCGAGAGGGCAAGTCTTCAAATCTACACCCCCTCTTCTTCTGGCGATTTAGCACCCATGTCGTTACAACAAGCATTCGCAGAGCTGATGAAGCCGCCTACTCCCACCGTCGATGGTGTCCAAATTCAAGACGAAGCGTTGACGAGAGAAGCCTACCTCATCTACGCCTACTTGAAGCGACTAGGTTACGTGGTGCAACGGGCACACATTGTCGATGCGGTACGTGCGGCTCCGATCTCGGCGACGGCGTTGGCGAGGAAGAACAACAGCGCGAAAGCGGAAGGGGTGATTGCGGATCCACAGAGGCCGATCAAGTTGGTGACCATGTGGGATGTGGTGCTGTATGTTCCGAGAAGGATCTTGCAGGTTGGTGGTGATGCGGTGGGGGTGGTGGCGAGGTGGGTGAGGTGGGTTTGGAACGGGACGTTTGGTAGGGTTGTTGCGGCTGTGACGAGATCTTTGGGAGGAAGAGCGGTGAAGAGAGTTAGTGTTGGAAGTATGGGTCTTGGTCTAGGTCTAGGTAGCGGTAAGCACGACGGACGGCGGTTTTTGGGTGAAAAGGGAGCGGTGGAGTGGAACAGCTACGATGCCGTCTTCACATCGCTTCAAATCGTTCCTTCTGGTCATGATTTTTGGCTCTCTTCCTCCTCATCCTCTTCGTCCACCACTATCGTCCAACAACCACCATCCTCTATCGAACCTCGACCTTCCTCGCTAAAACCCTTCTACTACGCCTGGCGACCAGCCACACTCTACCGCAAATCGCATCCTCCACCGCCCGAGTTTCGCATTGTCATCCTCAACGCGCGCACCACCCCGGTTCCCGCGGTATGGGAGTTTGAATCGATCTTTGCGCAGATTCCCATCCCGGGATCGGATGCCGAGCTGTTCGGCGTTTCTGCTGCCGAAAGTGGAGTTGGCGAAGCAAAGACGATGAGCGAGGAGCAAATTCGGGAAAGAGTAGAGTACGAGAAACAGTTGAAAGCTAGCAACGAGGCCAAGAATCGAGCTGCGTATGGCAAGTTTAGTGAGGGCAAGCAAAAGTATCTGCGGGAGAAGGCGGCGGCGAGGCAAGAGGCGGCAAAGGAGCGGGCGGAGAAGCAGCGTGACACTGCGAAGGGTTGGTGGTCAGGGTGGAGTGAAACAGTGATGGGAAGGGCGGTGTTAAAAGTGCTACTGCTGGACTTTGTGGTGGCGAGAAAGGTAGCAAGCCTGTTCAAACATTGTCCGCCTGGTTGTTGGAGCGAGAAGAGTCGCAACAACGGTAGAGCAAATGGCAAGTTCAAAGGTCGTACTACGGGCGGTGCAGGTCGGGGCAGTGGACGAGGGGGAGTTGGGAACCCTTTTCCTGCACTCAAAGCGGGAAGAAGGACAGTGGTGGTAGCAGTGGTGGATGGGAGTATCACGACGCTGTTGCGATTCGGTGAGGCAGAGTTTGCCAATTGGGCGCTGTATGGCACTCAACCGATGCCGACGTTGGGTCAGAAGTGATCTGCAAAGCAGCTGCCATATTTGCAAGACAGACCCACGCAGGGTAGAGTGTATGAATGCTACATTTCTATTGAAGGACCGTGACTCAAGATCATAAGAGTCAAGCTACGAGGGAGTTCGACATGGTCTCGGGTCACTTTTTGGAAAACAGATAGTGACCAACACCCCACTCGTTTCCTCCATTGGTCGCAAAGAATTCGGCGCAAGCCAGGTAGAAAATCCTAAACCTGTAGAACGTCTTTTCCCCCTCGATCTCCTTGCTACCCTTCTTGGCCGCATCCTTGCGCAGCAGTTTGATGGAATCGTGCTTGCGCTGGTTGGCGTCTTGAGTCTTTAACCAGTCCTCGCAAGTCTTTGCGTAATGGTTGCCGTTGATCCACCAACTGTCTTCGAGCGTGACATGCTGTTGGAAATGCTGGAAGAGATCAAAGCAAGGCATGGTTCCACCGCTGAAAAAGTTTTGAGCCATCCAGCCGTCATCCTCCTCAAAGTGGTATGGCGTGGTGCGGTGGCAGAAGATGTGAATAAACAGACGCGATTCGTCCCCATCTTTGAGCCAGGAAGAGACTTTTTGGAAGAGGAGCGAATAGTTCTTCATGTGTTCAAACATTTCGATGCTCAAGATGCGGTCCAAGGTGGATTCGGCAAAGTTGTACGTCTTGACGTCCCCAGTGTGAACGGTGAGGTTGTTGAAACCTTTGGTAGCGGCGATGGAGTCGATGTAGATCTTTTGCGTTCTCGAGTTGGACAAGGCCTGGATGCGAGAGTTCGGGTATCGTTCAGCCAGATACAACGACAACGAGCCCCATCCACATCCCAAATCAAGTACATCTTGACCATCTTTCAAGCCTGCCTTTTCACAGTACGAGTTCAACATTGCTTCCTCTGCCTGATCCAGTGTTTCCCGGCCGGTTTCATACAAGCAGCAAGAGTACTTGACCCGCTTACCCAGACAGCTGAGCATGAAACCCGTGTCGACCTCGTAATGCTGTTCGTTGGCCTTGTCCTGTTCGATGGCGATCTCGCGGGTTTTGAGCGATCCAATGTATTCCTTTTTGGTTTCGACGTGCTTGCCGAAATCGTCTTCGGGTTTGGCGAGGCTGCGGATGCGTTGGGCGTTGAGAAGGCGGATGGCGCGTCGTAGCACGACATCTGGCAGATAGCCTCGATCGAGCAGTTCGTAGACTTGGTTCATTGTTGGGTGAGAGGCGCAGAGTGGCGTGGGAGAAGTTGACCACAAAAGAGTCGGATGTATGCCGAAAGCGGTTGTGATGGTGGAAGATGATTAAAACAGCCTCAAAGGCTGAGTCGGATGGAGAGGATCAACCATCCCTTCGAGCTGTGCACGGGCTTAGCTTATACAAGGAACGACGTTCCAACATGACGGATCATGCGATTTCATATCCACTTCCGCGGATCGCAAGCTGCACCTCGTGCATCAACGCATCTCGCTTCGTGCTTCTGCAGTTGGCCCTCTCGAAATCAGACCTAACAAATGCTCGATTTTTTTTTTTCGCGCTTGCACCGACTACAGCCGCCTCTGAACGCTTATTGAAGCTACAGCTGCAGCTGTGATACGAGAAACCTCGCGGTCAGCCCGACTTTGTTTTGAGGGTTTCTTTGCTACTGCTGAAGTTTTGCTCACCACAACACCATATCACACTCTAGGCTCCCATCGGATTGCTTTCCGAATCACGAAAATGGCGCTGTTACTGCCGATGCTGAGGTAACAAAGCACGCACAGGAATTCGATCGGCAACGTTCAAAATGGACACTCGTCAACCATCACATCCGCGCGCAGGGGACGCGGTTGTAGCTCAATCGGATGCTACGCCGACTGTTCCAGCCATTTCAGTCACCAGGATGGGCTCTCTTTCATCGTCACAGCCGTCAGACGCGGCATCATCGGCTCGTGTGCCGCCATCGGACTCAGCACCGATCGCGTCTCATCCTCCTCCAGCTCAGCCAGGATCGTCTCCAGTCATGGATGCGAGTCAAGCAGCATCATCATCCTCTGATGCCACCACCACCGATACGGCACAAACGGATCGCACCATAGGACCACGACAACGAGCAAGGCAGCGCACCAATGCTGTCAACGAACCATCCCGGAGTGCAACTGCATCTCAGGACGTAGATCAAGTGGAAAAACAGCAAGAACAACCATCATCCCAAGAACCAAACACGCAAGACGACTCCAACAATGGCAAGAGTAAACCTAACCCAAGCGCCATCAAGCGAAATTGGAAACGGTTCGCAAAACTCGTCGGTCTCGATCCTCTTCCTTGGTTCATCAGCTGGGCGCCGCCATGCTTCACCTGGCCCAAACTCAAACCCGTCATCCGTTCGGCTCTGCTTGCTTGGGTTTGCTTGTTCATCTTTCTCATTCACCCATCAGAGCGAGCGCTCGGAAATGCGTCCTTCCTTGTGCTCGTTGCCTCCTTCATTCAACCCGCTGAAGCCCCTTTCGCCGCCATCGTCGAGCGCGAGTTCTTCACCCTGCTCTTCGTTTGCACCGCTTGGGCTTGGTCCAACATTGCCACCGCCATCTCCCACGCCGTGCGTCACAACAAACTCACCCAAGCAGAGACCAACATCCAACGTGTCATCAGAGGTGACTACATTGAAGCGCGCTCCAGCATCGTTTGCGCCGTCTTTCTCTCGGTCGGATCTGCTGTGGTCCTCTACATCAAGATTCGTTTTGGTCCCAGCCCTTTCCTCTTTGCTAGCGTCTTCAGCTGCATTCTCATGAACATCTGCTTGACCTACGCTCCGCTCTACCCTTTTGCGTTCTACTCTCTCGGTCAGTCGGTGGTCGTGCCCCTGGCAGTCAAAGCGGCGATCAACATCGTCCTCAGCATCCTCTTCTTTCCCAAATCCGTCAACTCGCAGTTTGTCGAACGTCTCGTTGCTGTGCTCAACCCGATCGCAGACGCTTGTGGTGACCAAGTCAAGCTTTTGCATACCTCACCGCTCGACACTCCATCTACCGCAGACAACTCCAAGGGTGATGCTCAGCAAGGCGAGGCCAACAAGGAAGGATTCGACTTTGAGCTCGTCAAGAACAAGCTGTCAGCTGCAGAAGGTGGAATGGTGCCCATGTCTATGGCTTCGCGACTGTTGACACGCGAGATTTCGTTCGGTCTCGCCAGCGGAGACGATCTGAAGGCTTTGGAGCGTCTTACGCGTTCCCTCATTGCTCCCGCCGACGGATGGTCGTACTACTATTCTTCCATCAAGGCCGACATCCAGTCAGCTCACTTTCCCAGGACGCCGGTGCCATCGCATCTGAACACGCCCGCCATCACGCCCGCCATCACTCCTCGTACGTCGTTGGAGCGTTCCCACGATGCCTCGGAATCGGGGCATACCAGTCATGGTGCTGCTCTCCACCCGACCCATTCCTTGGCGCAACACAAAGACGCTCTTCAGCAGCCACATCAGCTACCTCAACTGCATCCTCCATCGCGTCCATATTCACCAGCATTGACGCCGCTCACTCCGGTGCCTGGTGCTCACTCGCCAGGTGGAGCTGGGCGAGGGGCAAGCTCAGCACCGGCCAACGCTGCACACAATGACGCATTGCATGCTCCCCCTCCAGCATCAGGTTCCTCCACTCCTTACCGCGAATCTCCGCTGCACAGTCAAGTCTTTCCTCACGACTCTTCTGCCAATGCTGCAGCTTTCCGCCAGCTCGACGAGCATCCCTCCGTCCAACCGGGTGAGGAGCTGGCTTCCCGCCGCTTCAGGAAGATGGCGCGGTCCATCGCAGCTAACTCGCGTGCCTCTTCCCCTCGCCGCTGGATCCATCACGGTCATCACAGCTCGATCGATGTGCGGGATCACCATCACAGCAACGACAGCCGATATCATCAGGCGCTCGATCGCTCGAGTCAATTGCTGCACAACTTTGTGCACAAACACGATCCTGCTCCCGTCGCCATTTGGGAATCCATCCGCTTCGGAAATCTCGAAACGTACCTGCACACCTCGGCTTCCAACTACATCACCGAGATGTTTGCACAGCTTCTGCGCGAGACTTCTTCCGATTTGTTGACTGCGAATGCTGAGGCCATTCGACATATTGTGGCATGGTTGACGCATCTCAATTCGCATCGGTACAGGTTTCTCCGTGACCGCTTCTTGCTCTCACAGGAGCAGCGCGAAGAGAAGGGACGCAAGCAGGCGCAAGAGACGAGTAAGGTGATTGCAAGCGTACAAGCCAAGCTTGACGAGTTCAAGCGGTCTCAGCGACTCAAGGTGCTCGATCCGTACAAGGATGCGCTGAAGGCGCACGAGGATGCGGCGCTCAGCAGCAATGATTTAGCTGCCGAGTTGGATTTGCGTACTGGACAAGGAGAGATTGGCAAGATTCACCATCGTTATTTGTACCAAGCATGGTTGCATCAGTTCCACACCATCAACTTCACCGAGCATATGCTGGACTTGCTTCGAGAGGTCGAGACCATTCAGCAGCAGAGGACGAGGGCACAGGTCTGGTTCCCGCATTGGCCGCGGATCTTTTCGTCGGATATGTGGCGCAATTCCTCGGGCGCTGCTCACGAGTCGGAAGAGCCGGATGACGAGCCTGATCACATTCCGGACATCACTCATGATACGCCGCTAGCGTCGAGGCAGCGGAGTAGGAGCAGTCGGACTGCTGTCGATCACGGTGACTCCGATAGCGGCAAGGATGAAAAGGATGGAACCGGGAAGAGTCGCCAGGCTGCAGCAGGGGATGGTGAGGTTCATGCGCATTTCTGTCGAGGCGATGATGATGCGACTGGCGCGGGTGGGCATGCATCGTTTGATCCGATTGTTGATCTAGGGTCAACACGTGCTCGTGATCCGGATGCACTCGACCCGGAAGGTTTCTTGCAGGTTGTGGGTCACAACGTCTACTTTTGGACACGACGACCTTTCCATGGCAACACGGCGTTTGGCTTCAAAGCTGCCGTGCTCATCGCTCTCGTCTCTCTACCGGCGTACATGAAGTCTTCAGCAGGATGGTGCTACGACAATCGAGCCATCTGGGCCATTTTTATGGCTCAATTGACGCTGGCGCGGTTTCGAGGCGAGACTGCCTTTGCGCTTCTCTCGCGTATCCTGGCTACCGTCATCGGTGCCGTGTTTGCGCTCATCATCTGGTACATTTCAACTGGAGATGGACGTGGGAATGCATACGGACTCGGTGCGACTTCAGCGGTGGCTTTCTCCTTCTTGATGCTGTACCGGATCTATTTCCCCGGTCCGCCGATCACGCCGATCATTGCGACGGTGACGACGGTGCTGGTGGTGGGATATAGCTGGAAGGATGTGACGAATCCGACTCCCGGTGCGCCTGGGTATGGATGGACGACGGCGTGGCGACGACTGGTGACGGTGATTGTGGGTGTTTCGGCTGCCTACATTTTCAGCTACTTGCCGCCGAGTTCGACGTTGAGGCAGTACCAGCGGTTGTCGCATGCGGCTACGATTGCCGAGTTGGGCAAGATCTACTGCGCTGTGGTGGGGATTGCGAGTCATCCACATACACAGCAGCAGGGTGCGAGAGCGGGGACCGTGTCGCAGATGCAGTCGAGGGCGGGGTCTCGGCGGCCTTCTTTGCATCGGAGTCAGGATGGGGAAGAGCGGGTCGAGAAGGTCGAGCAGATGTCTCACATGCAGCAGCACAGTGTTGGAGAGGGGATGCAGCTGCTCAACGCGCATCCGTCGTCCGAAGTGGTTCGCAAACGCATCATCGCAATTCGTGCTAGGCTACGTCGGCTGTCGATGATTTCGGTCAACGTCTCCTACGAATTCTCCCTGCGCGGTCGCTGGCCAGCCGCACGATACCGCGAGCTGTTTGACGTTCAGATGCAGATCTCGAAGTTGCTCTCCCACTGCCTAGCCGTGTTTGAACGTCTCGGACCGGCCTACTCGATCGCGCTGCTACGACGAACGCGGTTTCTCGACCCCAGGTTCTTGGGCGATGTAGTCAGCGTCATCAGCATGTGTTCTACCGCGCTCAAGACGGGTCAGCCATTACCGCAAGTGACGCCCTGTCCGCTAGTCGATCGGTTCATGGACACTCCCTATGGCTTCAACGCTTATCGTCCGCAGGACACGGCGGGGGACGATATCTTGGTGAGCCTACCCGCGAAAATCACACTGGAGACGCTGCAGGACGCCGAGTACATGACGTTCAGCGTCGGCGTCGCGACGCTGTTTGGATTGGTGATGCGGGTGGATAAGCTGTGTGTGGCGGTCAAGGAGTTGGTGGGTGAGAGCTATGCTGTGCCGGTGGATGTGAGGAGGATGGTCGAGAGGCGGTATGTTCATTGAAAAAGTGTCACGTAGGAATGGAAAAAAAAATTGTGTACAGTAACCGATTTTTGAGATTTGCTGTGTGTGAGAAAGGAATTCTCTAGTCGAGTTGCATTTCCTGATCGCCATGCGCGCAAGTGTGCGTGGGACGGTAGTAAGATGACAGTCCAGAATCGATACGTCGACGTTTGGGCGAGTCTGGACGGTCGTCAGAGTTACTTTTCTGCATCCATTGGAGGGTTGGGATGTTTCTAGAGGGTCAGTGTTGTTGAACCGTGTAGTGTGGAAAAACAGCGCTAACGCGACTTACTAACAATGTTCTTGAGCCACTTGGGCATGGGTTTTGACGGTGTAGCTGTGTTGGTCGGAGCTGCTCCAGCTGTCGAAGCCTGCTCATCGTGCTGCTGAGGCTGAGATGGAACGGGCAACGCCTCCGCTCTACTCTTCAATTCCGCCTTGATCGGAGCGGGAAAGCTATTGGCGTTCATCCTCACCTGATCCCACCTCACGCTCACCACCGCACTAGGAATCAATCCCAACTGCCTCAACGTCTTCCCTTCCCCCCTCCTATACTCCCTCCTCGGCGGTGCCGTATAAATCACCTTCCCCACCCCCCTCACCCCATCCTCCACCACCTCGTCCAACACGGCATACACGCTATCGATCGTATCCGCCTCGTCAAACACGCTCTCGATCATCGTCCGGTCGCTGAACCGGATTCGAATCCGAACCGAGTTGAACGTACGATGGCGCGAAGAATGCAGACCGAGTTGCGCTTCTTGCTTTTCCCGCAACGCTCGGGTGAGTAGAGGTGCATCGGGCCCGTGACGTTGAGCGAGTGTGGAGCGGAAAGCGTAGCACAGGTCTTCGGGTGTTGGTTTGAGGTCTTCGTCGGTAGGCGGAGGGATGAGGGTGGGGTTGGTGGAAGAGGATGAGGAGGATGGCGGGAGAAAGACTTTTATGGATTGTGTCGAGGTGGAAGGGGTTGAGGATGAGGATGATGGTGCAGAAGAGGGGTGGTTCGATGTTGACATAATTCTGTGTGGTACGATGTTTGGAGAATGGGTATAGGGTTGTTGTGATGGTGGAAGTGATGGAAAGCGACGCTCAGGAAAGCGTTTATCAAAGGGGTATAATGTTGGTGTGAGCTGGAGCGGAAAGCGGCAGATTGCGCCGAGGCAAATCTAAGCAACACGTCAGCTCTCTCCCTGCCCAAAAAACCCCCGACATTTGTTAGATCAAACCCAGAAAGGCCGACCAATTAGGCAGTTCTGAACGTTTTCCTTGTCACCATCACTCTGCTCTTCCCCATCCATAGACATCACAGACAATGACGTTCTCCCACCCCACCCTCTCCGGCTACACCCTCGTACCAGCCACACCCGAACAGGACCTCATCGCAACTCAACGCGAATGGATCGAATGGGGTCAACCCTTACTCTCACAGGAACAGTTTGTTACCCGTGAAAGACTTGTGCTGGGCACAACGGATTTTTCCGTCACGCCGAGACAGAGGTGGGTTTTGGTTCCTGCTGAGGATCCAACGACGCAGGATTTCCTGTCCGCATGCGAGACGTACCGTCGACCTGTGCTGGTGAAGCGACCGGGGAAGGAGCAGGTGGAGAGAGGGCTGGCGTACAGTGTATGTTCGGTGTTTGTGCCAGAGAGTAAGAGAAGGAAGGGGTACGCGGGGATGATGATGAGGTTGCTACAGATGAATTTGAGTGCAAAGAGGGAGGTGCCGAAGGGGTTAGATGATTTAGTGGGGGAGAAGGTGGATGGAAGCGGTGCGTTGGTGGTCGGGTTGGAAGAAGGCGAGGAAGGGGAGTTCAAGGATGGGGGCAAGTATGGAGGTAATGCGACCTGTTCGTTCTTGTACAGCGATATCGATGATTACTATTCGCAGTTTGGGTGGAAGGTGGTAGGTAACCGTCATGTGGAGTGGAAGCCTCTCTCGGCCCAGGAAGAGCCTGTTGCACTTGCGGAGGGAGCCAAAGGGTTGACCTCAGACCAACTCACCGAGCTAGGCCGACTGGACCGTCAATACCTTCTCTCTCAACTTCAAAAACCATCCTCATCTGCGATCCGATTCTGCATCGACGATCCGGAAGCCACATCCTGGAGATGGCTGATCAAGCGATCCAATTTCTACGCCGATACGCTCCTGCCCGAATCCGCACCCAAGCCTGTTTACTTTGGGCTGATGCTTCCATCTCAAAAGTCGTATGCGGTGTGGATGTTCGACCACGTAGATCGCAAAGTGGCTGTTTTGCGGTTGCGCTTCGAGGATGCTTCGGCGTTCGAACGATTGGTCAGCGTGGTGAGGCAGCAAGCGGCCGAGTTTGGGATGACCAAATGTGTTGCTTGGAATGTGGTTCTGGATGTATTGCGGGTGCAGCTGACGGGTGAAGATGAAGCCAAGCTGAAGAGCGGCGAGAGAGTGGAGAGGTTCAAAGAGGTGTTGGGAGGTGGTGTGCTAGTAGAGAGGAAAGGCAAAGGGGCGAGTTTGCCTGCGCTTGCGTGGTATGGGGATAAGGACAAGGGGGAAAGGATTGAATGGGTTTGTAACGAGTATGGATGGTGGTGTTAGATTCCAGACATAAGCACGGCTCAGTATTCAGAGCAACTGGCAGTGCTACATCTACACTACTCTGGCTCTTCTTGCGTCGAGCAGAGCGGCGGCTTGCTGTTCAGTCTAAAAGCACATGCGACATGGCCAAGTGTGACATGTGAGTGACCAACAACGCCAGACGCGTCCTAAATTGATTTTGGCAACGGCGATTTTTTCTTTGGTGGACCCTTCTTATGTGAGCAGCGCAGCGTGTGTGTTGTTGTGTTGGTCTCAACTTTTTTTTTTGTTTTTTGTTTTTTGTTTTTTGTTTTTTGAAGCTGCGCTGTGACCCACACTCTGCCAGATGAAACTGCGCTCTCGATCTCGCTCTGGCTCTTTCACTTGTCCAACCATCACATCTCTACTGACTCAGCACAGAGGGCGGTCAGCCCTGGGTCCGCGATACACCTCACCATAGACACCATGTCGGCCGCTCCGTCTCGGTCACCATCCCCGAAGCGCAAAGCTCAACAACAACAGCAGCAGTCCAAGGTTGGAGGCATTGGTGTGCTTTCCTCACCAAAGTTTTCTTTTCGCGCCGCGCTGGTGCAGCACAAAGCATCCAAACTGGCTTCAAAGGGTGTTGCCACATCGTCCGATAACGACACGAACTCGGCCTCTCCGCTAGACTCACAGCAGCCACTCCAATCAGACAGCACCACTCGATCCATCCGCAGCATCAACACCAGCAGCATCCCTTCCCTCAAAGGTAGAGGACGGTTCAATTCGACTTCGACAGACTCTGCTTTCACTTCCACACTGCCTAGACGTAGAGATGTCGGTCCCAGTCCCGAAACCAGCCGAGCTTCGTCCTCGCTCGGAAAGCGTCCGATGGAGGAGACGAATACGGCCATGCAAGCGGCAGCAGGGGATGGTAGCATTCTAAGCGACTTTGGACAGATCATGCGAAAGAGTCCTGCAATTGCTTCATCAAGTGGGTCGATCAACAAGGCTGCAACTTCCAATTCGACTCGTTCTCGTACTGCCACTTCAAAACTACCCGGCCCACCATCCGCTCGAACACAATGGAACGTCGCCACTGGCTCACTCAAATCCATGCCTTCTCCCTCGTCTGCTTCCAAAGCTCCTCGCAAGATCGCACGATCCGACAGCGTCGCTGAAGTGCATGCCGCAAAAGCTCAAAGTACGCCAAACAGCTCCACCATCTCTCCTGCGTCGGCACACTCGGGCGCCAAGTTCGGAAGCGTGCGAAATCGCACAGTCAGCGCATCGGCCAGACCGAGCATTTCAGCACAGCCACAAAGGGCAAAGATCGGAACGCTGCCGAGGTTTAAACCCAAGACGGCGCCTGTTAAGACGTTGCTCGATGAGAAACCGATTCAACAGCTCAGACCTGGTTTGCTGGGTGGTCCTGATGACGGGGACAATGACGCTGGCGACTCGGACGACGACGACGAACAAGACGATGAGGATGCAGACGAAGATGATTTCGAAGGTCCGGACGTCTCCAGAATTCGCACTCGACGCGTACCAAGTCAGCGCAATGATGATACCACGGTCATCGAAAAGGCCGACTCAACTCCGACATCGATGCTTCCACCTGCTTCCAATGCTTCGACCGGTTCGAGAATTCCAAGCTTGGGTAGCAGCAATGCGGCAAGGTCTGCAGCACGTTTGCATAGGCGATCATCTAGCAACAGCGTCAATGCGACTCTTACAGCACAGGCCAACGAGAAGGAAAACATTGCCCACAAGCCCACGACTTCTCAGCTGAATCCTGTCTCCAAACGACACAGCATTGGCGCTGCCTATGGTGCACCAGGCCGGACGAGGTCGAGCTTGCCGCTGGTCGTTTCGCAACCAGCTCCACAAGCAAAGGCTGGCGGTCCTACTCAAACGCTGGCCGAGGCAGACAATCACGCTGAGACCAGCAGTGGCGAGACCACAGTTCAGCCAGTCGAAAGTATTCCAGCATCGCCAACAAAGATGTCATCCCTTTCGGCTCTGCGATCGCGTCGGCTGCAGACAGGCTCGAGCGAAGAAGCAAACTCGCGCACTAGCAAAGTTTCGGCTACGTTGCCTCGCTCGAGCAAACAAGATCTCGGCATCCGAGCTTCCATCATCCAAGCCAACCCCGTACATCCTTCCATTCTTGCTCTTCAAGCCGCCAAAGCCACCCACCATCAACCCATCAGCACACCAGAGGCGTTGATAAAGGCGAAAAAGAGACTCAGTGGTGCGCTCCTTTCTTCATCTTCGTCCTCTTCGAATCTCAGCACTGTGGGGTCCACTGCTTCGCCCTCTGAGCGAATCTCGAGTCTTGCAAGGTCGTCGTCCATTAGCAAATTTGGGTCGCAGAAGAAGCTGCAGGGCACAGCGCGTGTTGGCACCAAGCTCGCGGATGGACCTGGAGCAGCTGCGGGTGCAACTATGACGTCGTCCACTTCGACATCGTTTATGCCGCGATCTGGTTCGAGGTCGCCCATCAAGTCTTCGCTTTTGCTCTTCCCTACTGCCGCCAAGCAAGAGTCTGCGATCAGGGATGAGGGGACAAATGCAGCGGCGTCTTCGATCAAAAAGCTGGCCGCTGCGACAGAAACGCCAAGCAGCGCACTCGGTCAGCGCAATCCTGTCCTCTCCACGAGCGAAATTGATGCGAATCTATTGGCCAGCTTGAGGGTCGTCGCGCAGAAAGCCAATCTCAAGGTTGGTGACTTGCTCGACGACGAAAGACGGCAGCAACAGCAGCAGCAGCAACAGCAGCAGGGGCAACAAGATGCTGTCGAAGCTTTCTCAGCGCCATCTCACGAAGACAAGGCCTCACTCCGTTCAAGATCGCAAGGAGACGCGTCCGAAGAGCTCGAAGCATGGGCCGGTGACGTTTCTGTCGATCTCATGGCATTAGATCTGGCCGCAGGTTCTCCCGAGTCCGACCTCAGCATGCTTAGGTCGCCAGTGTTGCGCGAGGCAGCGTACCTCGATACACCGCCGAGTGTCCTAGCTGCTGCATCGATGGCGAGCAAGCCTGAAACGACAATCGCCCAGCTTAGCAGCAACCTCGAAGAACATGCGGCCAAAGACGAAGAGGGAGATGTGACACAGGTCGATGAAGACGTCACAGATACCTCGTGCGCTTCGCCATCGCTTCGAGCTGCTGCTGCCCTGCGTCTTCCCCGTCGTTCGAATGTTGCAGTCAAGGACGGTAGCGACGATACCATCGAAACGCCAGTACGACGACAAGCCTACAGAAACGTCCCTTCGATTCCATCTACACCCTTCCCCATTTCTGCGTCTACAAATGCCGTCTCGCCGTCGAAAAGCACACGTGCATATCCGCCGTCTGCCGCCCTGTCGGCCAAAACACGATCGCGTCTCAAAAAGGCGCTCCGAGAGTCGCTGGGTCTTGAAGCTCATTTTGCGTCAATCAAGCTAGGTCCCCAGAGTGACGACAAGACTGCGAGCACTGCTGCTTCGACACAGGATGCAGATGTAGAGCAACACGACCAAGTACTACTCGGAGGAGCCGAAGCGAAAAAGAACACCGAGATGAGACAGAGCATCAGCGCGATGCTGCTCACCGACGATGATCGATACCTCGACGAACTTGTCAGTGCCGTTGCTCGCATCAGATTGGAAGATTTGGCGCCTGAACAACACCCACTGTCCCAAGAAAACGATGCCGTTGCTGCTCCGACCGGGCCAGCATCGCCACCGCAACCTCAAGAAGCGCTCACCCCACCAACATCGGAATCGGCAGCCGCACTGCAAACACAGCTCTCCGCAGCCCTGTCCGAGCTCGCCACTCTGCGCACACAGCTGCAGCTCTCTCAAACCCAGTCGTCCGACTTGGAAGCTCAGTTGGCCGTCCAGGCGGCGTCCTCTGCGCGTACGGTGCGCACACAGGCGATGATGGAAACCGATCTAGCGGCACTGAAAAGTGAATTGGCAGGTGCGGAATGGGGAAAAGCCAAAACGAGCTGGTCGCATGCGAGAGGAGAAGCACTGGCCGAGTTGGAAGATGTCAAAGTGCAGAAGGATGTCATGCTCGTACTGGGGGCTCAGATGGGGGCTTGGGAGCGGATGATTGGGTTGTAGAGTATGTGAAATTTCACTCAGTTGCTGAAAAAGTGAGTTTGTGTGTGTGTGGGTTGTGCGTCAGTCGGATGAACGTCTTTGCAGGAGGTTAGATGGCCAAGTGGGGTGACGAACTTTTGGCGGTTGAAGTCGGAGTTGCAATTGTTGAAGAGAGTGTGTGGGTGGTGAAGGTGTTGGTGGGGACGAAGCGTTGTTGGAGGGTTGCGGAATTTTGTGGTGGGGCTGTTGATTGTCGATGCTTGTCGACCGTTGAGGCGAGTGCTTTGTGGGGAGGCGGATCTTCGACCGTGGCCAAGTCATCTTCGATTTTACCTCATTCAACGTCATCAAGCGGTCAGTGCTTTGGCTGTTGGTGCGGAAAGTGGTACGATCACAGTTCCAAGGTGGGCTCCGCGGGAGGTGAAGGACTGGAGCCCGCTTTCATCTGTGAAGTGAATCAACCGACCGACTTCGCCCAAAAAATCCCCACCATCGTCTTCTCTGCCTAAATTATCTAGGGCGTTCGCAACCTGGGTGCTCCCCCCTTGTCTGTTGAGGTCTTCATTTGTGCCCCTTTTTGATCCCACACAACACGCAGCACAGCCTTTTGCAGGCGGCAGTACTGTATGTGTGGTTGCAGATATGAAAGGGGCGGGGTTTTGAGGAACGTCGAGAGTGGTGGATTTTTGAGGACTTATAAAAAGGGTGCGTGGAGTGATGATGGGTTTTGGTACACTCTCCTCATTCGTATCTCTTTCACATCTGCTTACATTCACTCGTTTTAAGATCTGTTTTGAGACGCTCTGGTAGCGCTCATCTCTTCCCCTTTCCCTCTCATTCTCTCCGTTTCCTCTTCGCAATGCGAAATCTTTCTTCGTGGCCATTCGGCCCGCCCCTATTTCTTCTCCTCCCCCTTTTGTTCCTACTCACCGTCTTTGCCGTCGAAACCCCCTCAAGATCCGGCGACACCGCCACCTACAACCTACTCAACGTTCACGACGCCCCTCACGTCTCGATCGACAACCTCCTCCCATCCTTCTACAAACCAGACACCGAGGAAATATGCTTCCGAAACGGTCTTCGATACGTCTCCTGTTCTCCGGATAACGGGCATTTGGTGAAGATCGATCCCATTACTCGAAGGAAATTGCACGAGATGTGGGAGGAAAAGAAAGGAGCAGTTGAGGAGAAAAATATTTGTCAGGTGTGGGTTTGGGCGATGTTGGTCGATCTGGATTGTGAACTTTCGCACAAGGGAGGTGAAAGTGGTAGAGGTGTGAAGGACGGTGCGGCTGCAATGGCAAGCGAGCCCAAATTCGGCGGTGATGGTAGTGGCGGTGTAGCAAGCGGACTTTCGATCCACCAAAAGGATCTCGATCCCAGCGTTGAAGGTCCTGTTTTGGCCAAGAAATTCGGCTCTCCATCGGTTTCCAAGGCTGAAGACGAATGCTATGGTAATTGGCTTGAGCAACACAATAACGAAGGAGATTTGGATACGGTGCTAAACGAGCTCTACGTTCGCCATGTTGCGAGCACCCAAGGTAAAAAGAAAAAGTGGGAGGTGCGTAGTCCCACCGGCTGCTACCACCTGCCGAACACCGACGGTACGGCCAACAACGACGCTGATCCGATCCCTCATAGCATGAAACCCTTGCACGACGCTGGTACGGGCCCTCTTAGCAAGCGACCCTCTCACGTCGCGGAAGATCTGGACGGCGACGGAATTCCAGATGACATGCAGGTGTATCATCCGATTCTGGGGAATCATTTGGAGGATCCTTGGGCCAAGTATAGGCGTATGAAGGATGGGGGAGTAGTGGACGAAGGTGCTTTTGGACATCGCAAACGATCTCTGGGCATCAAAGGTTGGGTGGGTAGCCATCACAGTCGTCACCGTCGTGGTGACAATGATGGCGGTAAAACTCCTGCCCCATCTTCTCCAACTGCGCCATTCGTTCAAGACTCGGCGTACAGCAACGGTCTACCCTCGGCACCTGTTCAAGAGGGCGCTGCTGGATCGGGTTCCGCTGACGCTTCGGGAATCTTGAGCAAGCCTCACGGCTTTGCAGCTAGCGCCACCGGTGGTGGTTCCGCCACCCCTGTCATCCCCAAGGACATCAAGGAACTCGTCAAGTTGCTCCAAGATCCTCAACCACAAGTCATCCACCTCGACAAGGTCTACGACTTCCGCAACTCGGAAGGCATCTGCACCAATTGTGCAGGCTGTATCCCCGATTCGTACGTGAAATGTCCGGACAAGGGTCAACTGGCGGTCGACAACGGTGAAGGATGGTGCAAAGGTAAACCTCCGGTAGCTGTGACGTACGATAAAGCGGGGTTGACGCCGATCCGGGTTGCTTCGAACAAGTCAGTGATTGGTATCTCTGCCAACGCTGGGATTCGCGGAAAGGGGTTGCGTATTGCGCATCACCAGAATGTCATCTTGCACAACTTCAGGATCGACGAAATCAACCCGTCGACGTTCTGGAGTGGCGATGGTATTACGCTTTACGACACGGATTTGGTCTGGATCGACAAAATCACCTTCTCCATGATCGGACGGCAATTCATCGTGACGGGCTATCAACCGGCTCGTCGAGTAACGATTTCGAACTGCTTCTTTGACTGCAACACCAAGTGGTCTGCTACCTGTGACGGTTCGCATTACTGGACGGTTTTGGGTTACGGTAGGAGCGACAAGGTGACGTTTTCGGGCAACATGATGAAGCACTGCTCGGGACGATCTCCGCGCATCGCCAATCCGGAGAATGAGAATGGCGATAGCGTCTGGCATATTGTCAACAGTGTTTTCGACTACAACACTGGACACTCGCTCGATATGGGCCCGGGCATCTCGGCTTTGATCGAAGGAAACGTCTTTACAGATGTCGCACAGACGAGTCTACACGAGTCCAGCCCGGGAAGAGCTTTCGCACCGAGTGACAAGGCGGTGTGCACGCAATGCACAGGACCGTTGGGTCGAGAGTGTCAGCCGAATGCGTACAAGAACGCTTCGCCTGTGCCGAGCACGACAAGCCCGGGAGAGGTGTTGAAGGATGTAGCACAGGAGAAGATGGGCGGGGCGATGCCACCGGCACAGGCGGCGGCGAGTGTGGGGCAGACTGCGGGATGTGGTGGTAAGGGAGGGGTTGCCGGTGGAGATGGGACTGTACAAGAGGGGCATGGTGATGGAGCGAAGCAGGAAGGGGTTGCTCCGACGACACCTGGTACGGACGGTGGTGCTCAGAACCTTGCGGGTGGAAACGGCGCTCAGACTGCTCCAGGCGGTGCTGGTGCGAACTCTGGCTCTGGCGGAGCTGGTGGAGCTGGCTCTGGAACACCTCAGCCTGGTGCTGGTTCGGGCTCCGGAGCTGGTACCGGAGGTGGCGGAGGCAGTCCTGGTGGCGCCTACATCCCCGGCGTCGGCTTTGCTGGCGGCTCTTCCCAGACCTCTCCTGAGGCGAACCAGGCCGCTCTTCCCGGCGCCGTTATTGGTGGACCAAGCTCTGACGCTGGCTCTGGAGCCGATGTGGAAGGTGCTACAAAGCAAGGATATGGTGCGGATCAATCGGACGATGCTGCAAAGAAGCAGCAGAAGAAGCAGGATGAAGAGAAGAAGAAGCAAGAGAAGAAGAAGCAAGAGAAAAAGAAGCAGGACGAGCAGCAGCAGCAGCAGCAGCCCCCCTGGCAACAACCAGAGCAATCGTTCTGGCAGCAGAAGCCACCGCAGCCTCCTCCGGGAATGACGAAGTGGCAGCCGCCGCCGCAGTGGCACCCCTAGAATATCAGAGTCATCCCCTTTTCACGTCCTTCATCATCATATCACATCATCGCTGTCATTCACAAGTAGACCACATCGCTGCCCATCACGAGTAGGGGTTGCATCTACTATTCATAGTTTTTTTCCTTGATCCTCCTTCTGTGTGCGTGTTGTCTATGCGTTTGAGATCTAGGCAAGTTCCTCATCGTTTCCTTCCCCATCCAGAATGATAGCACCGCCTACACCCTTTTCACCCCGGTACAGCTTGACCATCTCAGCCATAGCCGCGTGGATAGCTTGATCGAACGACACGTTGGCATACTTGATACGATGAGCTAAGGAAGAAGCGAAGTTGGTGCGGAGGAAAAAGTCGCCGTCGCCTGTACCTGAGATAGCGATCGCTTGCTGCTGTTCGGTGGATTTGTTTGGCAGAAAGATGGCGCGGAAAAGGCGTTTGAGAGGAGACGGTCTGTGACGATATGGGTTGGGTGGACCAGGAATCAGCCCAGAATCCGGATCCGACCGAGGGAGTGTCGCCAATGCGTCCGGGATACTTGTTTGTCTTTCCACCTGTTGAAGTGGCGACGGATAGATGACCATTGGAGTCTAGTGCGACTGCTCCGACTGTGCCTTGTGGGAGAAAGTCGGTGAGGTGTGCATAGCGGTCGAAGATGGACTGGTCTTCGTGGTCCGATTTGACGCGTGGTGCTGGTTGATGTGCGTGTGTGTAGTCGGTGTATGCTGGCAGGTCCACATCTACGACTTGATCGTCGTCGTCTGAAATTGTTTCAACTTGTTCACGAGCGACATCAGCGAGCTTCGAGTCAAGACCGCGCTTGTGTTCGAGCCACCTCCTCTTGGTCCAGTAGTAATCCTTGCCGACTTTTTCGGTACCAAGCTTCCACCCGGCCTTTTCCGCCGCTTCGCCAGAGTAGAAAGCATGCGCGCCCAGCTTCTTATAATGCTCGAGCAGCACTTTTGCGAGCAAGATCGGGTTCTTTGTCCTGCGAACGCCTGTGACCGCGACTGTTGCAGAATTGAATTCAGGCTGAGTGGTCATCAAGGAGCTTTCGCATACAGTTCGACCAGCCAGATCAAAGACTGCACCTTTACCGGCGTTGAAGAGCGGAGAGTCTTCGAGTTGCGCTACTGCATGACAGACAGCGTCGAGCGATGTTGCATGGTTGTGTTGGTACGTGGAGACGAGGACTTTGCGCAAACGTCGACGATAAGCGGCGAGTAGGTCGTCGGGCATGTCAGGTGTGGTGGTGCCTCCAGCGCCGCCATGGATGGCCAGTGCTACGATGTGTGGCGCGGCTTGGCGTTTCTGCATGTCTTCTTGAGCTAAAGTCGTGGTACGGGTCATCTTGTCCAAGCTTCAAGCAGCTGTGAGCTGATGGCGTTAAAACAAGAATCAAGTGATAAGAGAACCGTGCGGCAGAAGGGTCCAACAACGCCAAGCCGACGGTCCGTTCAAGTCGCCGAGGTTGGCGGATAGCCGCAACTTGATGGTTGTCATTTGTTAGCGACCTCACACCGCAAGAGGTGCGCAAGAAAGGCTTCTTTCCTCTTTGGACGATGCTTCTCATCAAGTCTTGTCATACGGCAATCGAGCTTGGGATGGGTTCCAGAGGGACACTGGAGCAACGAGACCTGTACAGCGATGACGAGGAACGGCTCTGGTTATCAGATTACAGTGTTGCTTGAAGCCAACGACGGTTGTCACAGACTGGCTCTGCTCTGCTCTGCTGCTGTCTGATCGATGGCAAGCTGATGTTTGAAATCTGATATAAAAAAAGCGAATCTTTGACGCAGTCGTGCATGTTGCCAAGCCTACACCTACCCAATCAGCTGGCTTGAGACTAGAGCAAAGCGAACTCATGGTCGGAAGGGATCGGATGATTGTGCACCTTGTGGTGACATGGTTCGATGGTTTGTGTTTGCGGGAAAACAGCTGTTTCAAGGTTGAGATGGAAGCTGGTCTAGTCGTTTTCGCGGGAGCGAAGGGTGTTGAGTGATTCGCTGGGCAGCGCGCTTTAGCGTCATGCTGAGGAATGAGCTGCTGCTGCTGCCGCCCTGAACCTCAACCCTTGGCCCTAACCCTGGTCCCACAGCAAGCACCCTGCTCAACCGCTGGACGTGGCATGCGCGAACCCTTTGCCCCTTGGCCTGTTTGACGTGACACCGAGCCTCGGTGTTGTTTGACAGGTTGATGTCGGTGAAGCCCTCGGAGCGATACACTGTAGGCTGCGACTTGACTTGAAGATGAGGAGACGTTAACAAGGGTCCAGGGCGGTGAATTTAGCACAACTCTAGCCTTGCGTGGTTCATGCAGAATGCACATCCTTGCCACAAGTTGGGCAGGCTGTACCAGGTCCTTTTTAGCAGCGATTCTTTTTTCTGAGCACTGAACATGAGCGGCTTGCTGCTGGCGTCGCAGTGTGTGCCCTCGATGTTTTAGCTGGGTGCTGATGGTATTTTAATGGACAGACTAGTGGCCGTGAAGAAGCATATATCGTTGACCTACTCCTGGATCACCTGCTCGACGTCGAAAGCTTCTCATCTTGAACCCTTCAACCATCATCATTGTCTTCGTCTTAGCAACATCATAGCGCGACAAGATGCTTGCTATAAAGTGCCGACGACCTTCGATACCTTTGCCAAACTGGCTCACCAGCAACACCAAAGCAACACCGAATGGTTTCAACGGCATTCCAGCAGCACACCGCACATTCTACTCGGATCTATACGAGAATGAAGGCCATCTATTTGATCTACGCGACGAGGGACGACCGACAGTCAACTCGTCCTCCTCGTCGTTCAACTCTCGCACACAGCAGTCTTCACGATTCAGCACAAGTCATCGTTCGGCCTACGAAGTGGAGCGTCAGATGCAAAGGGTAAGTACACTATGATGTATCGAAAGAAGAAAAAGAACAAGATGAGCAAGTACGTCGTCAGCTCAGGCAGACAAGCCGATCATCGAGCCTTTCGGGGAGACAGCTCGGAGCGACGTCGAGGAAGACGGCTTGCTTCTTTGACAGGTCTGATCTGGCTGGCTGGCGGTGACTTCTTTGCCAGATGGAAATTGCGGTTTTAATTTTTGGAAAACACCAAAAAAAAGTCTTTGATTTTCATGCGGCTCAGAAGAGCGAGTCACGATTCACGATTCACAGTCACAACTCTTCTTAGCCGCCGTAAAAGTTACGATGAGATTGCGATAAGCCAGTCACAGTCAAGCCAGAAACGTGCCAATTTCTTCCGACGAGGCTAGGCTTTGCTTTGCTTTGCTTTGCTTTCTTCTCCCTCTATCATCACACGCTTTGTCGCATTGATCCGACACTGCTCAGCTCATCCAATGGCTTCAGACGTGCTATCGTCGTCGACCTGCACACTTGACTCTTGATCCAGCAAGATTGTGCAGGCAAAGCCACGCACACTGTCACTCTCGCGAAACGAGCCGATACTCTCATCATCCTTGTCTGGTTGCTTGGCATGATCGGTAGGACTCCGACACCTTGCTGACACCTCCGTTGCCACTCTTTCTCACACTCTTATCGTGCCGACGAACGCTCTGCGCCCATCATGTCGAAACGCATGCAGAACTTGATTCTCGAGATTCTCCAAGCGCAGCCTTCGCTCCGAGACTCGAAAACGTATCTCAACAGCTTTGCACCGCGTAAAGCACCACCACGAAAGCCACCAACATCAGCGCCACCTCAGCTCAACAGCAGCAACGCATCGGCACCTTCCACTTCACAAGATACGCTCGATCACCCACCATTTCCTATCCCACCCAACATTGCTCATCCGGGCAGCTTGCATAATCCGTCGACCACAACATGGGATCCTCAACACTCAATATCGCTCGAGACGGATCCCCATGGCAATGCAAACCCACCTCCGAAGCTACCCAAAGCCATCCTCGATATATTGCAAGAGCAAAAGCAGCGCATCGCTCCTGACAGCTCATCATCATCATCATCATCATCATCTGGTCCCACAACATCCGCACCTCACCATGTCACCCCGCAGGAGAGCTCCACCGTAGCTATCCCCCAAGTCACTCCCGTCTCCGATGCTCTTACCGACTCACACACTGCCCTCGTCAAAGTGCAAGGTCCCTTCACCGATCGTCAGCTCGACTCGATTGCAGAAGGTCTCGTTTATCTCAAGCGTCTCGGTCTGGTCAGCGTCGTCGTCGTTGATCAGGACGACTGGCCAGAGATCTCGGCCGATATCGATCGCAATGGTCAGCTGGTAGTAGGCAGAGACGAGATCGAAGAGCAGCGCATGGGTGACTGGCTCGCCGCCCATCCCGATAGCTCCTCCGCCAAAGGCAAACACAAGGCATCCGAGCCATGCCGGTCCAGCATGCTCGGTCGCAAGCAAGAACGTCTTCGTAAACGCATCATGGCAGAGACACTTCGTCTTGCAGACAGCCTCAATCGTAAAGGTGCCATGGCCAGACCTTTTCCTCAGGCTGTTGTCAAGGTCGACGCTCACGCAGCTGCTCAAGTAGAGGCAGAGGCGCGACAGTTTCAACAGACACAGGCATCCGGTGCTGATCAGCCCGGTGATGCTGTCGTCGCTGGTTCGTCACCTACCTCGCCCACAGTGCATTACGGAAGCGGCGGCGAGCAGCGTCTTCGTCCACCGCTCGTCTCGGATGACGGCCTTTCATCGATTAGGTCGGCGCTCGCATCTAACCAGATCCCTGTGTTGGCACCCTATGCGCTGTTCGAAAACGAGAAGGACGGTACGCTCGAGACCCTCTGCGTACGAGCCGACGATGTCATGGTGGCACTCACACGAGACATGGTGGTCGCCGCTAGCCGATCGTTGCAAGAAGGTGAAACAGCTTTCGCTGCAGCTTCCTCGTCGTCGTCGTCGTCGTCGTCGTCGTCGTCTTCGGCGGCGAACGCAGATCCCCTTGCTGAGCTGATGGGCGGAGAGGTCGACATGATGCCGCTGCGACTCATGGTCATTAATCGCGAAGGTGGCATTCCTTCTCACGCACGCGGCGGGGATCCCCACTTGTCCATCAATCTCGCCTCCGAGTACCATCAGATCAAGCAATCCTTTGTTTGGGATCAGACGCATCCTACTGCGCTGCGCAACTTGGACGCCATCTCGGACTGCCTCTCGTACATGCCACAGACCTCGTCCGGCGTGTTGGTCACCCATCGCTCGCCACGATCGCTCATCGCCAACCTCATCACCAACAAAGCAGCACACAGCCCTTCATTGCCTCATCGATTGCTAGCCAACAAGAAAGATGTACGTCATACGCCGACCATCGTCCGTCCCGGTCTTCCCATCAAGGTGATTCAGGATTTCGACAAGATTGATTTGGACAAGATGACCGCACTGCTGGAGGCATCCTTCCGGCGCAAGCTCAACCAACAAGCCTACTATGATAGGCTGCGCAAGTCGCTCGACTTTGTCATTGTCACTGGCGATTATCAGGGTGCGGCCATCGTCACCAAGGAGTACGCGCCTGATGATGATCGTGCGACCGTCGAGCCCATTGCGTACTTGGACAAGTTTGCAGTGCTTCCTTCTTTACAAGGCTCGGGTACGGTCGATTTCCTTTGGGGAGCGTTGCGCGACGAAGTGCAGGGTCTAGGTTTGCTCGACGCGCTCAACGACAATGGTGGTAGGGGAGGTTACGGTACGGGTCGAGACTTGGTGTGGAAGTCTCGCTCCAACAATCCGGTCAATCGATGGTACTATGAGCGTTCGAATGGCTTTGTGCGTATCGATACCGATGCTAAAGGTACGGGCTGGCAGCTGTTCTGGTGTGACGCCGAAGACAAGCTGGCACGCCTGTCAGGCGAGCGTCGCTTGTCGGCTTCTGCATCCAACTTGGAAGAGGCAGCCGCCATGGCACACGACGACATCGAGTTGGGACATGCTTTCGACGATGACTCGGTCTCGCCGTACATCGAACGTGAACGCTTCAGTGGCAGCGCATCTTGGTCGTCTTCGGCGGACAAGACTGGCATCGAGGCATACGAGCGCAGTCGACGTCTTTCCAAGCCTCAATATGACTCGCACCTGCATCGCGGGAGCATGGGTCTTGGAGGAAACGGAGGCGGTCGCAGTGACTTGACGCTGCTGCCTATTGTTGCTCCGGAAGAAGGAGGAAGGTTGTTGCGATGGGCCAAGTGTATGAAGACGATTCAAGGCGCTTGGGCTGATTAGCTTGTACGCTCAATTTTCAATTAGAACAATTTGCATTCCATTCGCTTTGGTATCAGGCTGCTGCAAAGCATGTCTTCTTGGTGGTTTGTCCTGCTTGTGATGATAGCTTTGAGTATGTGATGTCTTGAAGGCGTGATGCTGTTCGAAGCTTCCACTTCTGCCAAAACTCAGGGTCTTATGCGTTTCAGAACGCGCTTGCTCAGCCCGAGACAAGTGAAAAAGTAAGTAGTGTTGGTGTGAGTGGAGGGTTCAGTTCATTTCGGAAGATCCGCGTTTTTTAGCTGACTGA
This sequence comes from Anthracocystis panici-leucophaei, assembly GCA_014826065.1. Taxonomy (NCBI): domain Eukaryota; kingdom Fungi; phylum Basidiomycota; class Ustilaginomycetes; order Ustilaginales; family Ustilaginaceae; genus Anthracocystis; species Anthracocystis panici-leucophaei. The sequence continues at coordinate 15,993 of CP060314.1, read as the reverse complement.
GCCATTTTCCTCGACTCTCTCCTCTCTCTCTGTGCACGTCCTTTTTCGATCTTCTCGACCATCACTATCTCGCTCTCTACGATCATCGATGGCTCTCTCGAGGCTCATTGTCAGCTCTGCGTCCTTCGAGGATCAACTTCGGTGAAGCTGTATGCCTGAGCGATCGGCTCCCTCCAGGCTCAGCATCGAGCTGTATTCAGGGTGAAGCTGGCTCACTCTCCTTCACTTCAAGCATCGGCGAGCGATCATGGCTCGACTCACACGCCGCACTGGCACTCAAAGGTCGGCGACATCACAATCTCAGCGCAACAACGAAGAGCACGACCAACTCGCCTCCTCCTCTTCTCAGCATCTGTGCAATGACCAACCCGAGGCCGAAATGCAGGTCGAAGCAGAAGAAGATCAGCTCGCCGACGAGCCAGGCGATGCTGCTCAACCAACACTACCGCCACCTTCCACTTTCTCTGCAACCAGCGAGGCTGATCATATCAAGATCATGCTCGCTACCGACAACCACATTGGCTACATGGAACGCGATCCTGTCCGTGGTCAAGACTCGATCCGTACCTTTGAAGAGATTCTGCAGTTGGCGGTGCAGCACGAAGTCGATTTTATCTTGCTCGGCGGAGATCTGTTCCATGAGAATAAGCCAAGTCGAGCCACTCTGCATCAGACCATGGCTCTGCTGAGGCAGTATACGCTAGGCGACAAGCCTATATCGGTCGAATTGCTGAGCGATCCTAACGACGGAGCGCTACCTGGCAAGGACTTTCCAGCCATCAATTACCAAGATCCCAATCTCAATGTCGGCATCCCAGTGTTTTCCATTCACGGTAATCATGACGACCCGCAAGGTGTTGGAGAGGCTGGTGCCCTCTCCGCGCTGGACCTGCTGTCCGTCTCTGGGCTCATCAATTACTTTGGCAAAGTCGAGCTTCCTTCCGACGATGCTGCTGCGGGCACATCGGCGGCGAGGACGGCACGAGGTGGAGCATTTCAGGAAAAGGGCATTCGCATCAAGCCTGTGCTCCTACAAAAGGGTCAGACAAAACTCGCACTCTACGGTATGGGCAACATCAAGGACGAGCGTATGCACTTTGAGTTGCGTGCCAACAGAGTCAGAATGTATCGACCTCAAGAGGACCCCGACTCGTGGTTCAACATCCTCTGCGTCCATCAGAATCGAGTGGCGCACAACCCAAAGGCGTGCGTACCGGAGACCATGTTTGACGATTCCATCCATCTCGTGGTGTGGGGTCACGAGCACGAGCAGATGATTCAACCACAGCCTGTGACGGAGAAGCGGTACCACATCACTCAACCGGGCAGCAGTGTGGCTACGAGCCTCAGTCAGGGCGAGACGGTGGAAAAGTGCGTAGCTATCATTCACGTCGAGAAGACGGATTTCCTGATCGAGCCTATTCCCCTGCAGACGGTGAGGCCCTTCGTCATGGACGATATGGTGCTGTCTGAAGAGCTCGAGGACGCAGGCTTGTCTTCGGAAAGAAGCGACATTATCAAGCTGTTGCGCAAAAGGGTCGATGGGCTCATCGTGCGTGCCAAGCAAGAGTTCAAGAACGATACCCCGAACGCGAGATGCCTCTGCCCTTGGTGCGGTTGCGCGTCGAATACACCAATCAGGAGATTAGCAATCCGCAACGTTTCGGTCAGGAGTTTGCCGGCAAAGTGGCCAACCCGAAAGAGGTGCTTCAGTTTACCAAGCGTAAAAATCTCCGGAGTGGACGTCGAGATCAGCAAGACGCTGCCAATGGACCCAGTGCCTATGTTGATGTGGAAGAAGAGGGTTTGCTTCCCATCGAGCGGTTGGAAAAGGTGGATGTGGGTAAACTGGTGCAGGAGTACTTGCAAGCGCAGAACCTCGATATTCTCAACCCGAACGGTCTCGAAGGTGCGGTTCTGAACTTTGTCGAGAAGGACGACCGAGATGCAATCGACAGCTTTGTGACCAAGATGCTCAAGAATACGGTCAAAGGGTTGGTGACGATTGATCCGGAAGAGTCGCGGATCGATGGAGAGTTGGAGAGGTTGAGACAGCAGCAGGCCGAGCAGAGAAGGGAGATGGAGATGGAGATGGAGATGGATGCCGGGAGTGCGAGGAGAGGGCTTGCTGCGGGTGCGACGAGAGGGGAGGAGTCGGATGACTCGATGATGGATGATTTGGAGCCGCCACCGCGTGCAGCAGCGCCTAGAGGGACGGGTCGAGTTAGGAGTGCTGCGGCTGCGAGGCAGGACGATGAGGACGACGACTTTGATGATGAAGACGATGACGGAGCGAGCGTCGCTAGTAGCACTCGAAGGGGTGCAGCAGCTCGGCGCGGAGCAGCTGGTCCGAGCTTAACAAGTAGGGCGAAAAAAGCTCCCGCAGCCACCACCTCTCGTAGCACGGCTGCCACAAGAACTCCAGCTCGAGCACAAGCATCGACCTCCCGAACCTCGGCACCAACACCCACATTCCTCGGCCCGGAATCAGCCTACGCCGACCAAGACGAGGAATCCGACGTGGCGATCGACGAGCAAGCTTCGACACCTGCCCCGTCTTCGACACGAGGTCATGCGAGCGTACTCGACATGCTCAGCAGGCAAAGCGCCACTTCCAAGACGAGTAAAAGTCGAGGTAAAACAACGACGACGCCGGCGAGAAGCAGGGCGGGGAAGCAGGCTACACAGCGTCAACGTCAGCAGCAGCAGCAGCAGCAGCAGCAGCAACAGGAGAGTATTCAGATTAGCGACGATGACGGTGATGGAGGAGATGCGATTGTGGATGGTGATGATGACGATGATGAGTTTGTCGAGCCTGCTGGTCGCGGTGCTGGGCGGAGGGCTGGTCGTCGATGAGTTTACTTGATGCCCAGCGAACGACCTCAATTGTACTTCCTTTGGTAATCGAATGTCGATACGAGCAAGCGGATGTGCTGTGTGTGCGTGAGGTGGAAGCTTTGAGCCAATGACAGGCAAGCAACACGTGGAAATCCGACTGAGTTTCAAAAGAAGAAGCGGGATCGACGTGTCGTTGTCCGCTGTTGTTTCAATGCTGTCGACTTCCCGCTTCTCGGCGTGTGTTCTTCTTGGAAGCGCGCGTATCTTGACCGGATATAAAACAGGGCAAATCCTCTAAAGCACACTGAATGTTTGAGCCTGTGTTAGCGACTTTTAGTCGAGCGTCGATGGTCAATTGAGCTAAAGATGGTGGCTTGCGGTTCCACGTCGAATTGGTTTTTGATCGTGTTTGAGTTCAAGCAAGGAGTATAAGTGTGTGTGTTGTGGCCCGGCTGTGCAGGTTTTGCCGAGCTGCATGCAAAACCGACTTTTTAGCCTTGTCCAAGGTGCGCTTTTCAACTGCAAAACGGTTCCAAAGCTGGACCCTGAGATGGCAGGAACAAAACGCACAGACAAACTCGAACACATCCCTTCCGCTTCTCCCTTCTTTTCCACCAACACATCTTCCTCCTCGAGCACGTTCAATCAAAACATGGCAACCAACACTTACGCCGATCGCGTCCACCCACGAACCATCTGTCTATTCGACGTAGACGGTACACTTTCGCTCGCACGTCAGTCGATCACTCCGGAATTCCACGCGTTGCTCGCCAAGCTTCGCAAACAGTGCGTGATCGGTGTGGTCGGTGGTAGCGATCTCAAAAAAGTTCGTGAACAGCTTCAGATCACCTCGACGGATTTCACGCAAGAGTTTGACTATGTCTTCGCAGAGAACGGGTTGACGGCGTTTAAGGATGGTCAGCAGTTGGCTTCGCAGAGTTTTATTGGATGGTTGGGGGAGGACAAGTATAAGAAGTTGGTCAAGTTTTGTTTGAGGTATATCTCCGAGTTGGAGTTGCCGGTGATGAGGGGTACGTTTGTAGAGTTTAGGAATGGGATGATCAATGTTTCGCCGATTGGGAGGAATGCTTCGTAAGTGTTTGATGCATCTGGCTGACTCGCGGATGACACGACGGGCGTACTGACTGATGTACTGTTTTTCTTTGGGTATCCTTTGTAGCATCGACGAGCGAATCGAATTCGAAAAGTACGACAAGATCCACAACATCCGCAACACTTTCGTCTCTGCTCTCAAGCGGGAGTTCCCCGATTACGGCTTGACGTACTCGATTGGCGGTCAGATCTCATTCGACGTCTTCCCACACGGCTGGGACAAGACGTATGCGCTTCGCAACGTTGCATTGGCAGGAAACGATGTGGAGAACAGCAAGACGGCTCAAGATCTGGGTTGGGATGCGATTCACTTCTTTGGTGACAAGACGTACAAGGGCGGGAATGATAACGAGATCTTTGAGGATCCTAGGACGGTGGGTCATACGGTGGTCAATCCGGAGGATACGATGAGACAGTTGGGGAGCTGTTTGACTTGGCCTGAACAATGGAGGGTCAAGGATTGAAACTGCATTGGTTATCGGCATTGCCAAGAAGCGTGTGAGAAAGGTTTCGTGAGCTAGGAACGTGTGGTTTGAGCTACAGTAATTTGATGTGCGTTTTTAGGCTGCATGGTGTATGCGAAAGCCCTTCGGGAAGAAAAATCAAACAAACATTGTTAGATCGATGACCTGTTGGTAGTCAGGCCGAGATCCGTTGGATTTTTTTTTTTTTTTTTTTTTTTTTTGGGTTGCTTCTAGAATGACACTTGGAAGCTTTGCATCCTCTCGCACTGCCGTGACCATCAACTCCAAGAGCAGCAGCAAAACATGTGGCCATTCAGCTCATCATCCGCATCGACGCCAGCGGCATCGGCAGACAAGTGCCCTGTCGACGAGGAGACGCGACTAGCATGGCTCAAAGCGAATCCTGGCAGAGCATCACCTTTCCAACCCGAGCAACCAGCTCAGCAAGCTCAGCAAGCTCAAGCCGGACCATCTCGACCCTCGCGCTACACCAACGACGAATCTCGACTCTCGGTCGATCGTGAGATTTCATCGATACCTCGCAGCTACTCCACCTTAGCCCATCCAACAGCGGCACAAGCAGCTCAGCCACCATCTCTCCCTTCACCAACCGACGGCGAAGATGCGGACGGCAAATGGGTCTACCCCTCGGCCAAACAGTTTTACAACGCGATGAAGCGCAAGAATCAGAACCCGCAGGTGGCGGATATGGATGTGGTGGTCCCCATTCACAACGCGGTCAACGAGCAGGCGTGGAAGCAGATCCTAGCATGGGAGCGCATGCGGACGGGTGCAGCACCAGAGAAAGAGGGCACCAAGCTGATCTCGTTTAAAGGCAGACCACGAGACTTGACATGGAGAGCTTGGATGAATGGGATTGCGGGCTACCAGCCTCCATTCGATCGACACGATTGGACAGTCGAGAGGCCGACCGGTGAGCAGGTGAGGTACATTATTGATTTCTATACGGGCAGATCGACGCCTGCGGTGAAGGAAGGGGCACAAGGAAGTATAGCGGATCAGATTGGTGCGGCAGCAACGGGTCTCAGCTTCTATCTGGATGTAAGACCGGCTCCGTCAACGATGGAGGGTTTGGCGATGCGGTCGAATAGGATTTGGATCAAGTGGTTTGGTGAGGGGGTTGCGCCTCACTAGGCATTACTATCATAGAATTATCACCGCTCATACCCCTGATACACTGCTTTTAGACTGTCCGGGTGAGAAATGCGTGTCATTCCGTCGCTGTAAGAGCAGACAAAGCTTGTATGAGGGAGCGACTGACAAAGTGTTGGAGCAAAAGGCTGTGTGGAGGAACAAGCAGCATTTTGTTTCGGACGGTAAAAGTTTTGAAGTCACGATGCTTTGTTTTGTAATCGAAGCGTGATCGTTGAATTCAGTTTCAAAGGGAAATTCGTATACGCAACGCCCGATTTCTGGAAGATCCGCTTTTCTTTGCTGGTTGCTCGAGAGAGTGTGTTGGTTTCCTTTTTATTTTTATTTTATTTTTATTTTTTATGTTTCTTCGGTTTGGTTGAGGTACGTGCCGAATGTAAAGCGTTGCAACGACAGCAAGCAAGAAAGAGCCGACAGCATCTCGTCATGAATTGCTTGACTTTAACCACCACTCAATACCTGCTTCTCCCTCTCCCTCTCTCTCTCTACACCTCGTTTCCCTTTCCGGATACCCCGCTGTCAACAAGCGCTCCTTCCGACGGTTCTGATTCAGCTTCGGCAGCATATCCGACGGACCGCGAGGAAACGCATACCTTCGGGCCGTTGCTTCTGACTCACTTCCTTGGACCATCGGAAGCACTCCCGTCTTTGCGCTTCTACTCTGCACAATCTTCAGCTCCAGTACAAAAACGCTCCGTTAGTCTCGCCAACTGTATACTCACTCAAAACGGCATCGCCGACACCATACTCCCAATTCAGCAACGATCGACAGCATTTTTGCACGACAACAACAATCTTTTTCCTTTCACAAAACATTCCCACCGGTTCGCATCAATCACAGGGCGGCAGTCAGATCGCTTCGACTGCAATATCACGCTCTTAGTCTCTGCATACTCAACATCACCGCTGCTGGAATGCCCGTCTGTCATCGATCTTGACATTGCATCTCTCCTTCCTCTGCCCCCAACAAAATTACCTTTAGCAAAAACCAAAAACCACCACGTCGACGCATTTCGCAGCTGGATACTTAGCTCTGTAGCGTAAAAGTAGCTCAGTCAGCGCCGTCTACCCTACTACACCTTTGTCACACATGGCAGGCCGACCTGGCACCGCCGGCAGTATGCACGGTCGCATGCTCCACAGCCCTGGTCCTATGCTCGGCAACAGCCTCGTCGATGGTAACACTGCCAACACCAATGGCTCCAATGGCGGTGCTCCACCACCGGGCATGGGAGGTTCTCTAGCTGGTGTCGATCTAGGCCCTTCGATGCTTTCTGCTGCTGGTCCGCCTCCCAATGCTGGACCGACTATGCCGGCAGGAACAGGTCCAGGAGGTACACCCACTACCGCGCTCAGCGTCTACCACCTCATCACGCAGCTCTGTCAGCGACCTGAACCCAACGCGACCTCTACCAGCACTCGCAAGCAGGGTTCTACCTCGCCTCCTGCTGCTGCTGCTGCTGATGGCACGCCTTCTTCAAGCAAGGCGTTCGATGCGCAGCAGAATAAAAGCAGCAGCAACGGCGATGAGCGTGATGGAGCTGCCTCACCTACCGATCTCGATAGCTTGCCTGGCTCATCGGCGCAACGCGAACATGCTCTTCTCGAGCTCAGCAAGAAGCGCGAACAGTACGAGGATCTTGCCTTGGTGCTCTGGCATAGCTTTGGTGTCATGTCGTCGTTGCTCCAGGAGATTGTTTCGGTCTACCCACTTCTATCGCCCCCGGCACTCACAGCACAGGCCAGCAATCGTGTCTGCAACGCGCTCGCGCTGCTTCAGTGTGTAGCTAGCCACAGCGAGACACGCGGTCTGTTCTTGCAAGCGCACATCCCGCTGTTTCTCTACCCGTTCCTCAACACGACTTCCAAGACGCGTCCGTTCGAGTATCTGCGTTTGACGTCGTTGGGTGTCATTGGTGCGTTGGTCAAGCAGAATGACAACTCGGATGTGATTACGTTTTTGCTCTCGACCGAGATCATTCCGCTCTGCTTGCGCATCATGGAGACCGGTTCGGAGTTGAGCAAGACGGTGGCGATCTTTATTGTGCAGAAGATCCTGTTGGATGATATGGGATTGGCGTATATCTGTCAGACGTACGAAAGGTTTTATGCGGTAGGAACGGTGTTGAGCAACATGGTTTCGCAGATTGTCGAGAGTCAGGCGGTGAGGCTGCTCAAGCATGTGGTGCGGTGCTATCTGCGTCTTAGCGACAATCCGAGGGCGAGGGAGGCGCTCAGGGCGTGCCTGCCCGGTCCGTTGAGGGATGCGACGTTCAGCCAGCTGTTGAAGAACGACCACATCACAAAGAGGTGTTTGGCTACGTTGTTGTTGAACTTGAGTGATCGGGTGGAGCAGTAGGCGGGGCCGCGGGGGGAAACGCAACCTCAGAATAGCAAGACCACTTTACGGACTCGTACAATCGTGGAGTCGAGCAGCACGAGTATCTAGGACTATGCATTTTGCGTTACAGCAATGCTCTTTCGATCGGCATATTTTTTTTTTTTGTAATCAACGTCACTTCATCTCAGATTGCCGGTTCATAGCTGGCGATGCAAATGGACGGGGACTATTCTTCAAATGTGTGTCATTGGCTCGATGAGATGGAGAAGTGCAAGTGGGATCGGGTCGGCTCAGGGGCCCTTTCCGCGTGAAGGTTAGTGATTAGTAGATCTGTTTCGCACAGAAGGAAGAATTGTTAGCGAACCCGTCATATCACTTGCCGTTTGGCTGCTCTTCTCTCGCACTCACCTCATCAAACGGCCTCGTATCGCTAAAACAGCTCTCAAACACCTCGTCCACCGTCCTCTCCGCTTTCTCCTTGTCCCCATTACACGCCGGATTGGCCAAGATACTCAACACCGCTCTCCTCTTTACGCAGTTCTGATGTTGAAGTTTAAAGCCGTAATTCCTCCTCTTGAACTCTCTCGAGAAGCCACAATCGCCGCTCAGACTAGTAGCACGGATTTCGCTACACGCGTGGTGTCGAAGGTTGCTCCAATCGACCAAGAAGCGACAGTGGTCGAACCAGTGGACCATTTCGTGCGATAGTGTGTCCTCGAGGTGCGACTTGGAAAAGATTCGATTGGAACAGAGCAAGATCGATGAGTGGCTGGTCGGTTCTGATGGTAAAGATGGGGAAAATCCGCCGGCTATTGATGGTGGACATGGCGCGATGACTAGTTTTGGCTGTTGCGATTGCATTGGTGTCGATGTTGAGCCGGATGAGGATGGAGAGGGTGTAGATGTAGGAAGGGGTGAAAGCGGGTTACAGTCGAGCAGACTGAGATGCTTGGACATGAATCGAACCATGGGAGAGGTGCGGAAGAGTTCGTCGGTCCATTGCTCGCATCGTTCGCGTTCGACGGTTTCGGTGGGCGTTTCGAGGTGCCGTGGTGTTGGTGTTGTCATTGTGGCTGGCGGATGATGATGCTCAGAGGGTGGATGGTGTTGGTCGAGGATGAGGGTCCACTCGAACTGTGACTTTTGAGAACTTCTCCAAGCCGCAAGCCGAGCTTTCCTCTTTTTTTTTGGTTCGGCGCGGCTTTGTTAGTGTGAGCCACACGCTGTGATTCAGGATCCGGAACTGCCGACAACCTGCTGAGTGTGCTTTTACACTTTCATATCATCATCATCACCTTGTTGCTCAGTCACACACACACACTCTCTCTCGCCAATCACCATCACAAGCGCAGTTCTTGCGATTCGTAGTGTTGAGCCACGCTGATCACCAGTCGTTCACCATGGGCTATATTCCTTCCCTTGGCTCCTTCGTTCGAGTCGTCGGAGGGGTGCTCGCCGTCAGCCTCATCTCCACCGCCGGTCTGTTGTATCGATACCAGACTTCTCTCATCTATCCTGCTTCATTCCCGCCAGGTTCCAAAGCAGAAGTCAACACGCCGGACGAATATGACTTGCCATACATCGAAGAGGAGCTCATCACTCCAGACTCGCAACGTTTGCGCGTCTTTGTCATGCTACAGGGAACCAAACTTGCCGCTCGCAGACCACTACCGAGGATACAAGAGTTGAAAGAGGATGACGATGAAAAGGCAGCGACCAATCAGCAGCAGCAGGTGGAGCGGAAGTCAACGCCAACGCAAACGGGGATTGCACCACTTGACGTATTCGATGCTGATCTGGCGAGTAAGAGGCCCACGGTGTTGTTCTTGCATGCGAATGCCGGTAATATGGGTCACAGGTTGCCGTTAGCAGCTGTGTTCTTCAAACGATTCGGGTGCAATGTTATCATGCTCAGCTATCGAGGCTATGGCTTTTCCACTGGCTCTCCCAACGAGAGAGGCATCAAGATCGATACTCAGACAACGCTCGATTACATTCGTTCGCACCCCGCGCTTTCCTCTACTGTCCTCGTAGCCTACGGTCAGAGTATCGGCGGTGCGGTTGCGATCGATCTTGCTGCCCGTAATCCTGCCTCTGTTCATGCGCTCATTCTGGAGAATACGTTCCTAAGCATTCCCGAACTCATCCCGCACGTCCTTCCGCCGGTTCGTCCGTTTGCGTTCCTCTGCAGGGAGTACTGGAACTCGTCTGTTGCGATCACCAAGATTTCGTCCAAGGTGCCTACGCTCTTCCTCTCAGGCCGACAAGATGAGTTGGTGCCACCTCCGCATATGGATACGCTGTTCGAGAAATGCAAGAGCACTATCAAGATCAAAAAGGATTTCCCAGATGGCACGCACAACGATACCTGCATCAAGCCCAATTACTTTGAGGCGATTGGAGATTTTTTGCTCGCTCACGTGGTGACGCTGGTCAAGCAGAAGTCGACAGCGGTCGAAAGGAACGAGAAGGAGGATGGAGTGAAAAGTGCAGGGAAGGAGCCAAGTAGTAGCGATGAAAGTTCGGATGATTGGGTGCAGATGAGCCATTCCGAGGTCAAGGATGAGGCTAAAGTGGCGCAGGTCACGGAGAAGGAGGATGCGGATGCTCCGACGTTGAGTAAGGTTCCTACCAAGCTTTGAACCTTGCTCTCTGCGGAGGAACGGTCATTGCAGGACCGAGATGCTCTTTTCACACGCTTCAATTTGCATTTGTCCCTTTGCGATGTTGCTTTTCACCGTGATCTAGGTGTACAGTGTGAGACAGAACGCTTGTGACTGACACAAAGCGGCCACAAGTGTCCCACCTTTCAGCCGGCAGCTCGTACATTTAACAGCTGAATTGCTTTTCAAAAAGTCATGCTAAAATTTAGGCTTCAAAAATCGCACTCGCTTTTCGAAGGGGTGTTTGACATTGCCAACCAAACCATGATGGTGCTGCTCGCTTTTTTAAAGTTGACAGTGACTTGGACCGCGGAAGTCTGGTGAAATTACCAGCGTCTAAGCTACAGAGTCAGATCAGAAGACTGGCTCGACCTACGACGGACAAGTACCGTTCCCCTGAATCAACGTCGCATTCAGCTCCTTTGCCACCGCTTCAATCGACGACGTATGAGCCACGTCGAACACCTTGTACGCCGGTCCTGGCTTGTCGAAGCAATACCGACCTGTGAAGGTAATGAATGTCGCTCGTCCTTCGCAGATCGACTCGACTCTCAAATCCTCTGTATAGCTGCCGAACAGGATCTTTTCGTTCGGTGGATCGTCAGCGACCGCACCAGTCACATTGATGGGTCCGTTGACTAGGTGCCATTCTAGTTCGAGTAAGGATGGTCTGTGGATGTATTTGATGAGTTGTTCGTGCAGGATGGTACCAGAGAAATCGATTTCGCGGATCGAGCCGACCGTGTTGTCTGGTCCGTGGGTTGCGTTGGGTGGTAGGCCGATCTGTGAGAGAGGAGAACATCGGAGAATAGTCAGATACCTTGGTTTAGATTGGAAAGGAGAGACTTCGAATACTCACATACCACACCTCGTCGTAGAATGAGCCGACTTTCTTGTAAAACTCCTTGGCAGGAACGTCGTACCTCGCAGTGTAGACTTCAAAGCCTGGCGTTGTGCCTTTCGGGCACTTGGGATCGACTTTGTAGTGATGCCCGTTGTTGTTTCGTGAGGTGAGGTCTGTCGTTGGAAGAGGGCTGGCTGCGCTCAGCAGAGGCGCCAATGCTGCAAGAAATCCGAATGTCCACATCTTTGAAGGCGGGTTAAGGGAACGAGAGGCGAAGGAGTGCAATCACAGCTTCGGAGGATAGACTCACGATGGCTGCTTCTTATAGAGCAACTCGATCAGGTGCACAGACTCACTTTGCGACATTGCGATCAACGCTCAAAGCTGCTATCACCCGAGACACGGATGCGAGACCGATCGAGCGGAGGCTAGTCTCGCGCGATCACGCCGGAAAAGTCTTGTGGCCAAAAGCACATCAGAGGTCACATTGTGCGCTAGTTCTTCGCATCCTTGCAAGCGAGATCGTCGACAAACCACAGTGAAGCCTGAATACCCTTGATCGAGCCGACTCTCGGGTCTCAAGCTTACTGGTCCCTGCTGTGAATCATACTTTGTCACAATCGAACACCCTGCACTATTGGAATCGCTTCTGACATGTATGAAGGCTCGGGCTTGGCGACATGCCACTCCATTGTCTTGCAGAGCTTCATTGTCTCGGTAAAATGAACATGGCAAAACTAATGAGTGGCAATCTGATCATGCATACAGTATTGATAAAGCATTGAGCGCGGGGGAGAACGATACAGCGGGGCATATATCGTATTGCGTACGGTTCGGGGCGCCTGTCGCGGCTAGAGCGGGTCCACAGCGGCAAGCGCGCTTTCTTCTAGACAGGTCAGATAGAAGACCTGAAACCAAGACAGCAGGGCTCTACACCAGTGAGATAGCGTATAGTATACGCGTCTTGTGACTTGCGCAGCTTGACAAGACAGCCAGCCCTTCGCAGGCAGAAGAGCCATTCGTTGTTATCATCATCAGGGTCCCACGCCAAAAGCCACCTTTGCCGCGCCAACCGCGGCACCACGGCTGATGTTCCTGTGCATCTCCTTGTTTGGCTCCGCCGGCAGCCTCACCCTCCTCTTTGCTCTTGCTCTCGCTCTTGCTCGCATCCTGAACCCTCTAACCCCGGCCGCATGACCGTTGCTAATCTCGCATGGACAGCCAAAGTCATGCACAAATGCCAACTTGTTTCACAAAGCTGCTTTCCAAGGTGTAGGTAGCGCTGCTATCGCTCACTCGGTTGATATCCTTTCGACTCGTCGTCTTTTGAGCGAGCCCGCAGTGTGTTGCACAGTCACAGACAAGCGTTGCAAGGAAAAGCGCTTATGCGCAACTGGATCATCCTTTGAATCGCTTGTACAAAGCCGTGATAGATACGGAGCAAGGTTGCGCTTCCGGTCTGGCAAAGCTGAGCTTCAAAGATGACTCTTGGCGGCAGTCGATGCGTTCGTTCCTTTCCGCGAGGCTGTTTTTTCGAAACCCCGCTACACACTCTCCTTCGACCCTGCATACACTCCCGTCCTTTCCTGCGTAGGCCACGAGCTCTGCCAATTAGCGGTCCCTCGTATCGGTACTTGTTTGTCAGGCTCAACCTTCAGTTGGACGTCGACTGCTACTCCTACCTCCGGCAATGACTTTACCCGCATGCTTGCTTGTCGTGACTGCACAATATAAAGCTCAAGCGGAGCACTCACCACAGACACTCTGCAGCTTCCCTTACCGCTCGTCTTACCCTGCGACCACCTTTCCGCCCGTCACTGCAGCCAGCTGTCCTCCCGCTCTTCGTCGCTCACCAAGAGGTACTTACCGGTCAAACTTTGTTGTCTGACGTACCCGCCGTTGCTGCACAATTTGATCTTAGCCCTTTCGACGGCCAGACCAACGACACAGCATTCACCAACATGTCCGACTTCTCAGATACCAAGATGGTCAAAGCAGGACAATCGATCGAAGCCGCCAGCGTGGGCAGTCATGAGCACAATGGTCAATCGGAAACACTCATCCGTCAATTCGGTCTGTTGCCACTGCTTGGAGTGGGTCTACTTGGCGCTGGATACTGGGCAGGCCAAATTGTTACCATGACTACCGTGCTTGGCGTCGGTGGACCGCCTGGTCTCTTCTGGGGTACCTTTCTGTGCGCCTTCTGCATTCTCTGCATCGCCATCTCGCTCGCTGAGCTTGCTTCTGCCTATACAACCTCGGGTGGCGTTCTCGATTGGGCTTACGAGGGCTCTTCCAAGTCGAGCCGCAAGTTTGTTGCATGGACCACGGCTTGGCTCAACACCTTTGCTTGGATCGTCACTGCCACCACCTGGGCCTCTCTCGTCGCTCAGCAGGTACTCGCTCTTGCAGTACTATACCATCCGGACTATGTCATCAAGCAGTGGCACACTTGGCTCGTGCTTCAAGTGGTGCTCATCTTTGGTCTCATCATCAATGTGTTTGGCGTTAAGATGATGCCAGCACTCGACAAGGTTGGTCTCGCCACTTTCTTCCTTGGCTGCTTTGTGCTCAGCATCACTGTCGCTGCCACCGCTCCTACTCATCAGTCGGCCAAATTCGTCTTTGTCGACATCATCAACACCGCTGGTTGGAGCTCCAACGGCCTTGTATGGTGTTTGGGTCAGATTGCTACCTCTGGCGCTTTCATTCTCATCGACTCGCCCAGTCATCTGTCTGAAGAGACAATCGATCCGGAGAAGAACGTTCCCAAGGCCATGGTCTACTCGGTTCTCATCGGCACGGTCACTGGCCTGTTCGTCACTCTCTGCTTCATGTTCTCCATTGTCGACATTGATGGCGTGCTCACCAGCGCCACTGGCGTACCCTATATCCAAATCATCAAGAACGCAACTCGATCCAACGGCGCAACGGTCGTTCTGTCGCTCTTCATGATCATTCTCTCTATGTATGGAGCTGTCACCTCCGTCACTGTCGCGAGTCGAGTCGCTTGGGCCTTTGCACGAGACGGCGGTCTCTTGTTCCCCAACACCTTTTCGAAGATGTCTTCGAACTTTCATGTGCCAGTGCAATCGCTCATCCTCTGCACATTCGTCTCGAGCTGCATCGGCGTCATCTACTTGGGCAGCATCACGGCATTCAACTCGTTCCTTTCAGCTCTCACCATCCTTTTCTTTGCTTGTTACGCCATGGTCATCGGAGCGTTCATGCTCAACAAGCGCTACATTGAGAAGAGAGGGCCATACCACCTCTCCTCCGCTGTCGGCTGGACAGTCAACACGATTGCCATGATCTACATGCTCGTGTTTGGCGTCTTTTTCTGCTTCCCTTCCGTCTACCCTCCTACAGCGAACACGATGAATTGGTCCAGCGTCATCCTTGTTGGTGTCGTGCTGCTGTCCTCTGTTGGCTACGTGACTTGGGGTAGAAACAGCTACAACGGCCCAAGCAGCGCTGTGCTCGCTGAGCGAATCGGTAAGAGCTCTGATGCTGCTGCTGCCTAAGTGCTCATTCGAGCGTTGTGTTCGTTTCTCAGCCCGTTCACCGTTGCACTGCTGCTCCTTCCTGTACTAGTAGTCTTTCTCAAACAGTAATGATACTACGATCTCGAAAGGCGACAGAGGAGAACGAGAGTCCACACAAAGGCTCGAAAACGGGAATGGATGCATTAGAGGAGCAGGGACAACAGACCATGTCGTTGATATGCTGTGCTTACAGGCTTTGTCTGATCGATTGCTTCTAGTCGTCTTTGATTGCCTTTGCGCTCGTACCGGCTGTGCCAGGGGTAAAGTCATGGAACGAGCCTTCCACCAATGGCTGCAAAAAGTTATGAAAGTCTTCAAGCCCCTTTGGCTGTGTCTCCTTGATCTTGCGTACGTACTTCTGCATCGCTTCCTGGGTCTCTGCAGTCAGTGCTGCGTCACCGAACCAGCCCTAGCCCTAGGAGGAGGTTCCGGCGGGGCAGGCGACGGCCACGACTGCACTGCCAAATGGATGTGTCAGGCCAGGTGAAGGGAGGCTTGTGGTCAGTGCCAAAGAGACTGGTCCAGTGCTGCTATGGTTTGAAATTGTTTGTGGTCAGACATGTCAAAATTCAAGGAAATTGAGACATGTGCTCACACTGCTGTAGTGCCCAATGGTCCAATGCAACTTTTTCAGTGTGACAGTCAGCCAGTGAGAGCAGTCAGAGACAGAGACAGAGTCAGCCAGTGACTGTACACACCTTAGGGTTAGGGATAGGGATAGGGTTAGGGATAGGGATAGGGTTAGGGATAGGGATAGGGATAGGGATAGGGATAGGGTTAGGGTTAGGGTTAGGGTTAGGGTTAGGGTTAGGGTTAGGGTAGGGTTAGGGTTAGGGTTAGGGTTAGGGTTAGGGTAGGGTTAGGGTTAGGGTTAGGGTTAGGGTTAGGGTTAGGAGGTTAGGGTTAGGGTTAGGGTTAGGGTTAGGGTTAGGGTTAGGGTTAGGGTTAGGGTTAGGGTTAGGGTTAGGGTTAGGGTTAGGGTTAGGGTTAGGGTTAGGGTTAGGGTTAGGGT